>JANAVB010020600.1:115000-667210 GCA_029216955.1 Iris pallida | reverse complement strand
AAGAAAAATAAACAAAAAAGACAAATTAGCAAGGATTTAAAGCATAGTAAGGTTGTAAAAGCATGTAAAAGAAGAAAATCAAACTATTATATGTAAACCAATCGTAAGGGTGACAACTATTTCATTTAATTTCATAACTACTAAAAAATAACACTGAAAATACTTAAATTAGCATAAATGTAAAAATGTTTTCAAATGTAAATAATTTATTAATAATTATTTGTTTTCGATACCAAAAAATCTGATACTCTGATCTGAAACCGTCGATACTACCGATATCCCGATACCAATACCCTAGGAATAGTCCGTACCGATACTGTGAACCTTGCTCTTAATCAGTATATCTGTGACGATGGTGCATAATACAGACTCTTAATGCAGTATATCTGTGACGATGGTAGGCAAGTTTTAATTCACAGCCAGAAATGTCTAGTCTATGTACTATATCAATACATAAAACTCAGAAAAAGATGAAGTAAAGTTTATTATACAAGGATAGATGAAATCAAGTATATAGCAAGCTTTTCATACTTTCAGCCTCTCAGGGAACATCTAGCAAGCATGTTTCCTGTAATTGCTCCTATGTAATGAATATTTGATGGTATTCATTTCTTGTACTATGTTCATGTGTGATGTTAATATGTTTAGCAATCTGACAACTAGCAACTAAACAGAATCAAGTCAAAATAACAAATGTTCAATAAGAAACCTATGGCAGTTCCAAACAGGATCCTTAGTTTATTGATCTAACACTTGCATCACATTTCAAAAAAAAGATAAGATAAAAAAGAATGGCATTAAGACAAAAATTTTTAACCAAATGATAACTTACCAATCCATCTGAGCCATTTAGGGTTGTATAAAAAGTGCTCCAGCTCTGCGCCAGCTCTCTATCAGTCTCTTATTGTTTGGGGTATCAGCATGTCCACCTTTCACCCGTCGGTTATGCAAAATGACAAAAGTGAATAACTACTCCAGTCTTTCATGTTAAATTATTTCATGTGTAATTAAAATCCTTGTAACACTGAGGTCTATAATGCATCAACCACACAGTCCTTAAAGATTGTAAAAACATATACAACTCTTGTAACACTGACATCTATACTATGCCAATCATGAACCAGTACATTCAGTCAGAAAATATGCTCTTCAAATGTTAGGGGATCTCATTATATCTTCCTCTCTGGTTCTATGATCTTGAAGGCGGTAGTGCAAATTAGCCTTGCAGCTACAAGGCAACATTCTAACTCAACTAATTTGCCAGTAATCTTGGTGGTATATTTTTTTCACCACTCACCAGTAATCTTCTAATGGATTCTAGCATTGACAAGTGCCAAGAAACACTCTTATCAAGTTTCATACTTTCTCATTGACGTTATTATTGTTAGTCTCGGGGCTTGATCAAAGATGGAAAAACAGATGCAATCGAGATCTGAGATGTCACACAAAAACTTTGCAGTGATCAAACTCAAGATCTACGATGGTACAATAAATCAAATAGCCAAATTATAATCTGAAGGAGGGAAAAAGAGAAGAGAAGATCTCTCGTTCTTCCTTGCAAACGTGTTGCAATTGGGACAGAATGAGTTACAATAAAACTAGAGAGAGATGAGAAGAAGAACATACTGGGGTGTCAAAACACCGTTGCTCAAAGCAAGATTCGCCCCACACGATCTGCTTCCAGGAACCAGCAAGTTGAAGAACTTGTGGAACGCTCGAAGTCACCTCTGTTCAGACTCCTCGGATGGACTTGCAATGACGGCAGCAACTCTCTCTCGCTTTCTCCTTTTCTGACTTATAATTTTTGTAGTAGTCACAAAGGAGGCCAGAAGAGAGTATTTATAGAGAGAGGGTGGAAACCCTAGCCGCCTCTTCAGTTATGGAAAGATTGAATCAAATTCCAAAAGAGCACGAGATTTAATTCAAATCCCACGAAATTAATTCAAATCCCACAAAGATAGGATCTGAATTAATTCAAATCCCACAAAGATAGGATCTGATTTAATCGCATTGATTCAGCCTTTCCATAACTGATTTGTAATCTTCACAGTCAGCGGATCCCTCCATGCGACAGCAGCAGCAGCCTGGCCGCATGGACCGCATGAACCGTATGGACCGCATGGACCGCATGAGCCGTATGGACCGCATGAGCCGTATGGACCGCATGGACTGCATGGGCCGTATGGACTGCATGGACCGCATGTGCCGCATGAGCCGCATGTACCGCATGAGCCGCATGAGCCGCATGAGCCGCATGAGCCGCATGGCCGTAGAGCCTATGAGGCCGCATATGAGCCGCATGACGCATAAGACCGCATGGCCGCATATGAGCCGCATAAAGACCGTATGACTGCTGACGTGCTAAGTGCAAAGTGCGCCAACAAAACGCCACATTACACCTCATGCCCATGAGCCCGAGTCCGAGTCCGAGTCCGAGTCGCTAAGCCCCTTCGGGGCTTAGCTCCAAATGGAACTAATCCAAGAGAATGACAAAAGCATTAATACTTAATCCTTTGGAGCCTTATTCTTACCTCCTTGTAAAATCATCCACATGGTTCCCTCCTTAGGGTCACCACCCCATGTGCATCTCTCAACAACACACCTAAGTATATATGTTGAGATAACTCATGGTACATTTCCGATGTAGGATTAAAATTTACAAGGCATGTTGAGAGCAAGCTCTCTCCATGTAAAGAAAGCACCAACAATCTCCCATATATCACAACATATATATGTGTCCAGGGTTGAGCGTTCCCCATAGTAACTGTCCATTTTGTATTAGGATAGATGTCGCTGACGACTTGAATCTTTCCGCATGGGTTAAATAACAATGTGATACAAGAATGGACTACGCCTTGAATTCTGCACCACAATTGTAATTCTTTCCACTCACAAAGTGTAGTTACGTGTGCTTCTGGCTGCACATTAAAGGCCCTGTGCCAGCCTGGTTTAAGTGTATAATTTTGGGCGTCTACAAGTTTACCCTCAAGAGACGGCCTGATATCTTTTTCATACACTATAGGTGAGTTCTTCATTAAAAAGATATGGCATGAAGCCTTGCGCTTCCTTGCGGTGCTACACCGCTATGACATGGCCTGAAGCCGAGGCATTACCCCTACCTGGGAACCTCATCGTAGTGTCATACTACTGTAGCATGAGGTCACAAGCCTCTTTGTAGTGCCAAACTACCCAGCATGAAGCCTAAGGCTTCCTTGCGGTGTTACGCCGCAACGACATGGCTTACAATGTCGAGGCTTTACCCCTACCTGGGTACCTCATCGTGGTGTCGTGCCACTGTAACATGGGGCCATCCTCCCCATTGTAGTGCTGTCTACAACTCTTTAATTACGTTATACAGCATTAGGCTACCTGCCTATTTGCGGTACTACGCCGCTGTGACTTGGCTTGCAAAGCCGAGGCATTACCCCTACCTGGAAACCTCATGGTGGAGTCATCCCACTGTAGCATGGAGTTTTACTCCTTGTAGTGCTGCTCTACCGTGCTTTCTGTAAAGCACACCAGGCATTCACTCTGCCTGAGAACTCATTAAGGCGTTTAAGCCAACCTTCCACAGGATCAGTTTTTTCCGCAGAAAAAATACATAGTAGACAACAGTGGCTATGGGTCCGTATCCCTTCCATGTTCCAGAGAACAAGTACCCACTGCTACCTGATAGTTTTCCAGTCAGTGATCCTCCTTTGAACCAAAAGTTAGATGCCTAGTAGATTTCTCTTTGAACTAATAGCATAAAACTTTATGGTAGGATTACAAAGACACACTATCAGAATGCCTTCAAGCCCATTTTACAAGCTGTGTCATCGACCAACTGGCGCTTGAGGCCTTTCGTGAATGGATCTGCCAGGTTCTCCTGACTCCGAACATCAATTACTGTAATATACCTCTTTTGATAAGATCGTATACCGCCCTGTGCTTCAACCGCACAGTCCTCTTCTTTCCGTTAAAGAGGTCATTTGATGCCACCGCCGCAGTCGCCTGGTTGTCACAGTATATCGGTATCGCCGGTATCTGAGCCCTAACCACTGGAAGATCATACATGAGCTTCCGAAGCCATTCTGCTTCATCTGCTGCAGTTTCAAGTGCATAGAATTCAGATTCCATGGAGGAACGAGAGAGTATAGTCTGCTTCTTCGACTTCCACGATATAGCAGCTCCACCCAAGGAAAAGACATATCCACCTGTGGATCTCTCGCTTTCCACTTCTGAACACCAGCTAGCATCACTGAAGCCTTCCACTACTGGTCGGATACCCGTTGTAGTGCATACATTGTCTGAGTTTTCTTGATATATCTCACCCCGCTTCACAGCTTTCCAGTGCTCAACCCCTGGGTTGCTTGTGAACCGACTCAGCATTCCTACGGCGAAAGCTATGTCAGGCCTTGTGGCAGTGGTTGCGTACATCAACTTCCGATAACGCTAGAATACTCCAGCTGCCTGACGCTTTCCCTTGAATTTGGCTTCAGCTTCTGATCACACCTATATGGCGTATCGATCCCGAGAAGATCCTTATACCCATACGTGTGAGCATCTTCTCAATGTAGTGAGATTGTGACAGTGCTACTCCAGTGTCTGTCCGGATGATCTTTATGCCTAAGATGACATCTGCATCCTCCAAGTCCTTCATACTGAAATTGGTTGAGAGGAACTTCTTTGTCTATGTGACACAGCCTATATCCGTACCTAGGATTAGCATGTCGTCCACGTACAGACAAACGATGACTCCTCTTCCATCAGCGAACTTTGTGTAAACACATTTGTCCGTCTCGCTGACTCTGTAGCCGTTTGACCTAATAACTTTGTCAAACTTCTCATGCCACATCTTGGGAGCTTGCTTCAAACCATACAATAATTTCTCCAACTTGCAGACTTTGTCTTCAAGACCTTTGATGACAAATCCATCTGGCTGTTGCATGTAAATCTCTTCGGTCAGCTCCCCATTCAGGAATACAGTCTTTACATCCATCTGATGTATCACCAACTTATGTATAGCTGCAAGAGCGATTAATATCCTGATGGTGGTCATCCGGGCTACTGGAGCGTACATGTCAAAGTAGTCTATCCCCTGTTTTGAGAAAATCCCTTGGCTACCAGCCTGGCCTTGAACTTGTCAATAGTTCTATCTTCCTTCATCTTCTTCTTGAAGATCCATTTACATCCGATGGGCTTTTCTCCTTCAGGTAGATCTACCAACACCCATGTGTTATTGGAGGTGATAGAGTCAAACTCGTCATTCACTGCCTCCTTCCAGAAGATAGCATCTCTGGTCTTCATCGCCTCATCATAGGTAAGCGGATCTGCTTCCACATGATAGGTGACAAAGTCATCTCCGAAGTCTTTCGGTCTCCTTGCTCGCTTAGCTGACGGCTCTGCGAGTTCTGGTACAAGAGTTGTTTCATCAACAACAGCTTCTTCTTGGACTACTGGCTCATATGAGATTTCAGTCTCATTTGTACCTACATCATTTTCCGAAATTTCCGAAAGAACAATGTTTTTGTCTTTTGCGAACTTGTCTTCAAAGTATTCAGCATCGCGAGATTCGATGATATGATTTGACTCAATATCAAGAAATCTTCGAGCATCACTCTTCTTGGCATACCCCAAGAAGATCACCTTCGTAGTCCTTGTCCCTAGCTTCTGAATCTTCAGATCTGGGAGTTTCACATACGCCAGACACCCCCCACTCGAATGACATTCAAGTTTGGTCTGACTTTGAACCAGAGTTTATGAGGAGTTACGTCCGAAGTTGCATGTGGCACTCTATTTAGAATAAAAGTGGCCGTCAATGCAGCTTCTCCCCAGTAGCATTTAGGAAGACCCGCGGTTAGCAGCATAGAATTCATCATTTCTGTTCGTCAACGTTTGTTCTTCCTTTCCGCTACTCCGTTGGATTGAGGAGAATATGGAGCAGTAGTCTCGCATATGATTCCATATTCTTTACAGAACATACGAATTCATGAGACCTGTACTCCCCACCTCGATCACTTCTTAACCTCTTGAGTTGTTGTCCAGTTTGCCGTTCAGCTTCGGCCCTGAACTCTCTGAACTTCTCGAAGGCTTCGTCTTTAGACTTGAGCAAGTAGACGAACGCATATTTGAGAAGTCGTCATGAAGGTTATGAAATACTTCATCCCAGCCTTCGTGGAGAAATGTTTGAAGTCACAGATATTGGAGTGCACCAACTCCAGAAGATCTGTACTTCGATTGACCCGATAAAGGGTTTCCTTGTGATCTTCGTCTGAGCACACACCTTACACTTCTCCACCTTACCCCCACATTTGGAGATAAGTCCTAGACTAGACATTTTGTTAATTCTTTTACAATGAACATGTCCTAGTCTATTATGCCACAACTCAAGAGAATAATCAGAAAATACAACTGCATTAATGTCTTCAAACTGGTTAACAAGATGAATTTTAAACATTCCTTCGGTTTGATAAGCCTTCCCGAAGTATGTTCCTTTCTTGGACATCACCATCTGACCAGCATTGATGTCCATCCTCAAGCCTGCGTTGCAGAGCAGGCTCCCAGAGATCAGGTTCTTGGCAATCGCCGGAACATGCTTCACACCTTGAAGCGTCAGAGTGTTCCCCGAAGTGAGTTTCAGTTCCACGGTCCCGATCCTCAGAACTTCAGCTTGGGCCTGGTTCGCCATGACAACCTTCTCAGATATCGGCTGGTACGTGACGAACCATTTCTTGCCTGAACAGACATGGCAAGTCGCTCCAGTGTCTATCCACCAGTCAGAGTCAACCCCCACAGTTGTGACCTGTCCGATCATAGCAACAATTTTAGAAACCAATGAAACCTTATTAGGCTCACCTTTCTCTGATTGTTTAGGCTTAGATCTGCATTCACTCTTGTAGTGGCATTTCTTGCCACAATTGTAACAAGTCACGTGTGACTTGGTCTTCTGTTGCTTGAAAGAAGGATCCTTCACTTTTAGATTAGTGAAGTCCTTCTTCTTGAGATGAGAAGCCGCCTGCTTCCCCTTGGGATCTCTCGTCTGCACAAGATTGGCTTTAGCCAACTGTTTGGACAGAGTGTCCACCTTCTGTTGGAAACGCATCTCGTCCTCAACATGGATCTCTTGAAGTAGATCTCCCAAGCTAATGTCTAGCTTCTTTCTGTGCATCCTTACATAGAAGGTACTCCATCCAGCAGGAAGTTTTAAGACGATCCCTCCGACGACAAACTTGTCGAGAAGGGGCATCTCTTCGTCTTCCAGTTTCTGACGCAGCTTCAGAAATTCCTTCACCTGTGGCAGCATGGACTTTTCGTCCTCAAAGAGCAATTTGTGATATTTTTCAACCACAAACATTTTGCTCATGTTTTTATCTTCTTCATACAGATTTTCCACAGACTCCCATATGTCTCTGGCAAGTTCCTTCTTTGAGTAGGATTCTGCCAGGGAGTCCTCCATTGCATTCAGGATGAGAAGCCTGCAGATTTTTTTTTCTTCTCTACTTGGCCTGGAGTTTGGTAGCCGCGTTGATTGCGGCAGTAGATCCAGTGTCTGGAACAGAGGGTTCTTCCTCCAACAGAACATGATCAACGTCTTTTAGTTGAAGAGTTAGGTACACCTTTCTCTTCCAGACTTGATAGTGCTCTCCATCGAACTTTTCCAACTTGCAGAAGTCCAATTGGAGGAGCGAAGCATTAATGTTTTCCATCTACACGGATCTTGCTTTGAGATTGTTAGTCCCGGGGCTTGATCAAAGATGGAAAAACAGATGCAATCGAGATCTGAGATGTCACACAAAAACTTTACAGTGATCAAACTCAAGATCTACGATGGTACAATAAATCAAATAGCCAAATTACAATCTGAAGGAGAAAAAAAGAGAAGAGAAGATCTCTCGTTCTTCCTTGCAGACGTGTTGCAATTGGGACAGAACGAGTTACAATAAAACTAGAAAGAGAGAGAAGAAAACAATGCTGGGGTGTCAAAACACCGTTGCTCAAAGCAAGATTCGCTCCACACGATCTGCTTCCAGGAACCAGCAAGTTGAAGAACTTGTAGAACGCTCGAAGTCACCTCTGTTCAGACGCCTCGGATGGACTTGCAATGACGGCAGCAACTCTCTCTCTCTTTCTCCTTTTCTGACTTATAATTTTCGTAGTAGTCACAAAGGAGGCCAGAAGAGAGTATTTATAGAGAGAGGGTGGAAACCCTAGCCGCCTCTTCAGTTATGGAAAAATTGAATCAAATCCCAAAAGATAGCAACGAGATTAATTCAAATCCCACGAAATTAATTCAAATCCCACAAAGATAGGATCTGAATTAATTCAAATCCCACAAAGATAGGATCTGATTTAATCGCATTGATTCAGCCTTTCCATAACTGATTTATAATCTGCACAGTCAGCGGATCCCTCCATGCGGCAACAGCAGCCTGGCCGCATGAGCCTAATGGTCGCATGGACCGCATGGACCGTATGGACCGCATGGACCATATGAGCCGTATGAGCCGCATGAGCCGCATGGACCGCATGGGCCGCATGGGCATGTGCCGCATGAGCCGCATGAGCCGCATGTGCCGCATGAGTCGCATGGCCGTATGAGGCCGCATATGAGCCGCATGCCGCATAAGACCGCATGACTGCTGACGTGCTAAGTACAAAGTGTGCCAACAAAATGCCATATTATGCCTCATGAGCCCATGAGCCCGAGTCCGAGTCCGAGTCCGAGTCGCTAAGCCCCTTTGGGGCTTAGCTCCAAATGGAATTAATCCAAGAGAATGACAAAAGCATTAATGCTTAATCCTTGGAGCCTTATTCTTACCTCCTTGTAAAATCACCCACATGGTTCCCTCCTTAGGGTCACCACCCCATGTGCATCTCTCAACAACACACCCAAGTATATATGTTGAGATAACTCATGGTGCATTTCCGATGTGGGACTAAAATTTACAAGGCATGTTGAGAGCAAGCTCTCTCCATGTAAAGAAAGCACCAACAATTATAAATAATAAAACATACTAGTTATGAGATCAGCCCACTCCAATAGTTCTTAGTTTTTACTTCTTTTTGATATAGTATCACATGGGTTGTTTGCAAACCATCTATTGTCCAAAAGGTGGCTCATGAACTCAAGGCATGGGCAAAAAATAAACTTTAGAAAACTGGTATACATTTACTTTTGACCTATGTACTATAACTTAAATTAACTTCAGTGGCAACAAAATTCATGTACCTTAACGGCTATACATTGTGGTATATGATAGAAGGATGTTCTAAGAAGGACATCAGACCTTTTAAAAGAAAACTAAACATGTACATCACCAGGAACAAGCAAAAGGCACCCCATTGCCACAAGGCTTCAAATATTAATTTGGGAAGACTTATAATGAATGCAACATTACTGATATGTTTGCAACTAGACGTCGATCCTCGCAGTATCTTAAATCATCTACCTTCTCTCGTCAAAATGGGATCGGCTAAAAAGTATTAAAAAAAAAGCTCCATAAAAAATTTGACAAGTTATGTTTGCAACTAGACGTCGATCCTCTATGTCGGTGCCTTATTTCTAGAGATGGTAGCTATAAGCATTAAGGGTTATGCCCGGAAACATTGCCCAGAGGACTAAGATATTTTTTATTGTTTTGTACAAATAGAACAATAGCAAAGTTTGTAGAACAATCTAAGGCACCGCCAACAATGGTATATAACATTACTGATCCAAAGAGGACTTCAACTTTTATCACGCTCTACCTTCTGCTGTGAACTGAGGTCGCAATGGAAGCAACCTAGTTACTGAAAACTGATATAATTAACTTGAAATTTGACTTTTGTGCTTCTTGTGATACAAATTGGTGCAACTCTCAACTTAACTTTGATAGCTTTAGTCTAAACACTTGCTTTCAATCCACACTTACGTGTATGTGGAAAAGGAAGAAAGAACAAACATGATAACCACCTAAGAACATTACTAAAGGTTATGATTGATGGCTCTTGTTGGACAGCTGGTTTCACAGAAGTTTGTGATACTAATGATTTTTGCCTTTTTATTGGTGGCTGCAAGCCAGATAACCATTAAATTTTTGAAAGAAGGTTCGTATAGATATTGATATACCCCTTTTAACTGCTCATGTAAGGCAAAGGGACGACATTAAACCTGTTCTTGATTGTGATGCAGATAAAACAAAATCAAGAATCAGAAACACTGGAATGTTTGTAATAGTTGCGCTCTATCTTGACAATTATAATAACAAATTTACGAAAATTGAAGACTTGTTATCATTACAGTTGAGGCAAAGAGATCCATGGTGAAACCTAGGTGGCCAGTTGGTAACCCTACTTTTCAGATATGCAGTTTAAGCTTGGCCAACCAAGGAGCACCCTCCAAGTTCCGTAGGCTACACAGAGTCTGGACGAAAAGCCAAATAATGAAAAGGAATCACAATAAAATTATATATATATATATATATATTTTTTTTTTTTTTTTTTTTTTTTACGTTAGGATCACAATCAAATATATATATATATATATATATATATATATATATATATATATATATATATATATATATATAATATATATAATTTGATTGTGATTCCTAACGTCTCTTAGAAAATAAGAACAATAACATCTAATTGCATTGCAATTTTGCCATGAAACAATTGTAAAGGCTATACATGCTTTCTTGTATATGTATAATAAACATGTAAAGAAATTGGTTAGTAAGTTAGTGTTATACCAACCATAACATCTAATTGCATTGCAATTTTGCCATGAAACAGATTGTAAAGGCTATACATGCTTTCTTGTATATGTATAATAAACATGTAAAGAAATTGGTTAGTAAGTTAGTGTCATACCAACAATATCTAAACTTTGCTAGTTTGCCAAAGTTTCGATAGTAGATACAGCTCCATGAGAAGGTCTAAATCCATACTTACCACAATAAGATGCTGACTCTTAACACATCCAAGTGTGTTAGTACCTACCAAAATACAAATTCCATCAGCTGAGTCCACTTGACACGTATATATAACAAAAATATCCCGACAATCAAATATTTATTTATTTTTCATATTTAAGCATTAAACCGAATTATGAGATTTTTAATATGTAAAAGTTAAAATAATAACTATAACTATTGTATGTTAAAGACAGAGGCATATTAGAAAAAGTAACTCATTATACTACATACAAACTTGATGATGGAAGAAATAGCACATTCTCCAATTGAACTGGGACGAGGATGGGAATTTTAGTCAGTTAAGATCAGAGTAGCTACATTGAGAACTTCGATCACTATAAAAATAATACCATCCCAGTGCAGATCTGGATGTAAGCTTCCTGAACTCACCAAATTGTAAAACATGAATAAAATTAACAAAGATAAAGGTGAAAGAAGTAATAGGATCACCAAGGCTTCAGTATTGCAATTAGTTCATATTTGAATGTCCTAAATGGAAATTTCTTAAATGTGATTGCTCATTCAGAGTCCAGCACATTGTATGATACTTAACAGAAGACATTGTATGATAAAAAGCAATAATTTGTAATATAAATGTTTAAACTGATATCTCACAGACTTGTTGTAGATATCTACAACAAGAACAACACCTTTATTACAAACTTTTGGAGTGAGCTCAAGGTAGACTTCCTGAACTCACCAATCTGTAAAAAAATGGAATGTTTGGAGCAGAATTTTAATATCATAAAGATGTCAAATGGAATAGAAGTATCATGGCTTAGATGATGTTAGAGAAGGCATAGTTAAAAAAAATCAGGATCATTGTTTGTAAGACTCAAGTCAATTGTATCATGAGGAGACAGAAAACATTATGGTTATCGAAACTGCAGCTTAAACAAGTGATGTCTGCAACAACAACAAAGACTTAATCCAATTTTTTGGAGACAGTTACATGAACTATTAAAATAATGGTTCTTCAAAATTGAAACAAAACATAATATTGTAAACACGTCAGTGAATTTCACGACTACACACAACTGAAAGAGATTATAGGGCTTCATCAACTTGTGCCAGAATTGTATGACATACATCTACTATTTGGGGATACTCCGGTTAGAAGGATTGATAAGATAATAGTCCAAGGAGATGTTAAAAAGGATTGAGGCTCTGGAAAAGGATATGGGTTTTGCTAATATGAGAAGGAGATTGGATTGCCCTTAACATAGATGAATGGAAGTTAAGGTTCATAATAGAAGACCCCAAAATTTTAGGATAAATGCTTTGTTGTTGTTTTTGACTTGTTGGTCATCTCTTATTCAGAAGTCTTCTTATCCATTGTTCATGTAGAAGAAAATAGTGATAGTTCAAAACAAGTCTGAATTGCTTTCTACCTGCATAACAGCAGATAACAAGTAATAGAAAATGATAGTGTTTGTGGCTGTGTGCATGTCTAAATTCCATCATTTTCCCATTGATGAAAGAGATGAGAAGCATGCAACATACCAAAAGCAAAGTCGACAAGTTGAGCAGCAATAGCTACAACAAAACCACTAGATGATCCTCCAGGGACCTGTGTTGGCACCTCTGGATTGATTGGGGTTCCACAATGCAAGTTCTCTCCCGTGATACTGTAATGACAACCATCAACGAATTATAACATAATTTATTCATTTTTATTAGATTTATGCAGGACAAATATAGTTACCTACTACAATGCACATGCTTATTTACATCTAACAAAAAATTTATCGCCATTAGATCACAGAAAACCCTAGTAAATCCTAAAATGAGGATTTGCTACATAAAGAAAATAAACCCTAGATACAAACCAGAACAAACCCTAGCAAATAAACCCTAGAAAACAAATGCTAGAAAATACAACGATTACCTAATGATTTGAGAGGGTTCGATGGCGCTTCAACCGTAAGTTTGGGGGTGGGGTGGGGTGGGGGGGTTGTCCTGCACGTGGTTTAGGAGGGGGTTTCTTGCGGTTTTGAGGGGTGAGAGGGTTTTGAAGGGGAGAAAAAAATGGTGGGAGAAGAAAAGTTATGAGAGGGGAAAAAAGTTTTTGTGGGCACGGGCTGTGGCAGAGGAGTTTCGCGATTTTGGAAAAGGAGTAAGGATCTAAAATTTTAGGAGCCAATTTTACAACATAATTTTCAATGTCAAACGACGGTTTCACTCTGTCAAAGCCAAATCTATTACTTAAGTGAAACAGATCTGATGTTAAATGACGGTTTTAATCCGTCAAAACATTAACGACAACTTTACAACGTCATTGTTGGACAACACATAGTGTTGCAAATTGTCTATTTTGGCGTAGTGGAGGGGGTGCGGCCAGGGGAGTTCGGAGAGGGTTTTCCGGCGGGGTTCGGTGCTGGGTCGGCGGACGGGCTGATGGCGGCGGTGGTTGGAAGAAAAGGCGGACAGCTCGCGGTGGTGAGGTGTGGTCCGGTCGGGATCCGCCGTGGGTCGTCAGATGGAGGCACATGGTGACCGAGGTACGTGGTTTTGGGAGTTTTGTGGGGGTTGGGGAGTCGACCACGGTGGTCGACGGTGGCGTGGTGTCTTTGGTTTTATTTATTTATTTATTTTGTGTGGGGCGGTGGTTGTGGCCGGGATGCCGCTGGAGGTGGTGGTTAGTCTGGGGTTTAGGTGATGGTGGTCGATGACGGCTGAGGCTTTTGTGAAGCACGACGGGGCTTCGACGGTTGGCCGGTGGTTTGGGTGTGTTGATGGAGGGGGGCCTGGTGATGGCAGATGGGGTCGGTGTACTAATGGCGGTGGAGAGGAGCAAGGTTTCGGTCGGCGTGGCTCAGTCTCAGGTGGTCGTGGTGGTTATAGCAAGGAGAAAGAAAGATGGTGATATGGCAGACGAGAAGGAGAAGAGCGGTGGCCATGGTGGGGGTTGACTGGCTCCTCATGACACAGCGGCGAGGGTGGTAATGGTCGTCGGCGAGCGGCAGGGAGGTGGCTGGCCTGCGACAAATTAGGTTTTAGAGTTAGGATTAGGGTTAGGGTTATGGGATTAGAATTCTCCATGTCGGAGTTGTCGACATGGAAGAGGATGGGATGTATATGTAATAATGGAATAAGATATGGACACTGACACGATGCACTCTGCGGTGAAATTTGTGGAAAAATTTTGTGAATGATAAAAATTGGAGGAGTACCTGCCTATTTATAGATGTAGGAATTCCAATTGGATAGGAATTAGGAATATGTAAAACCCAAAGTAGATAATTCTCTACTTAATTTAAAACAATGAAATCAAATTCCAATCCAATACAAATCTAATTTAAATTCTATCCTTTATTTTAAAATCAATTAAGATAACTCAAACTCCAAATATAGATATTAATTTACTATTTAAAATATATCCATAAATTAAATCAAAATTTAAATTTGTACAATAATTTCAAAATATGTTTTCTAAAAAATGCTATAATAATAATTTCAAAAATATACTATTTAAAATAACTAATAAATAATTGCTAAATATATATATGTATGTACAAATATGTTTACGTAAATATACTTTCTAATATACCATTTTATAAAAAAATAATTTATTATTATAACTGTATAAATGAAAGACTTTTCATAATTAAAATCACAAACTTGAAAATGATAGCTAGAAATAATTATTACATATATTTTTGAAATCATAAAAATAGAAAAATTTTTTTCTAAAATATGTACGCTCGCATATATTCGCACTCGTCGAGCAAAAAAGAAAAATAAAATTTCCGTGCACGATGTACAATACGACTACGCGACGTAAAATACAAAATTTTTAAATCAGTACCAAAATCGATAAAAAAATATAGTAGAAATTTAGGAGTTTTACATCCTACCCAACTTAAAAGAAATTCGTCCTCGAAATTAAGAATTAGCAGGGGGTGAGAAGACACGAGGGGGTATCGATGAGGAACAATCAATAACAAAATCATGCCGTAAGAAATCGTGATCTAGATCATAGAAAAAATAATATGGTATGGTCATAATGATAGGAAGGTTAGAGAAGCTCTAGTATGACGCCTTCATCCCCTAAAATAGGTGGGCGAAGCAATATCGAGTTCGAAGGAGCGTTATCGAATACGAATACGTGATTCAAGGACGACCGAAAAAAATTTCAAAAGGATTTTGCCAAGGCAGTCGCGAATGGGACTCTAGAGGACAAGTTTAGCTATGTCGCCATCCACGTAGAACGATAGATAAAAGCGAACCAAAGTGCACTTGGTTGATCAGACCATTATGCATTGGTTCTGATTAGACAATAGGCTATTGAGCGCTCATAGCATCATGAACAAACTCGAATAATGGATGAGTTTGCAAAAACTAGATTATAGTAGCAACATTAGTCAAGGTGGTAAAAAAATAGGCTGGGAGACTAAGATTGGAAGAAAGTAGAATAATTCTAAGTCATACAGTCGTCTATAGTCTTCTTGTCCAAGTCCTTGGTTGGCTAGACGGGTTAGGTCCTCTAGATTCTAGGATCTAAATAAGCTTGCTATATAGGTCATTAGGTCAAAGGTGTTGCTAGTTCATAAGGTATTCTACCCAACTTAAAGAATTAAACTAATGGTGTTTTGGGACAACTAACTAGTAGGGTCGATCTCTAGCAAGCACGAAGGAAGATAAGAATAGGGATGGAAGAAAGCAAGCAAGATGCAATTGATGAGTCAAACGGTAGATAACAAAGAAAGAGGTCAAATATGTGGATGAGATCCTAGACTTCTAATCCTATACGCAGGCTTGCTTGGTACGGTAAAGTAACCAAACAATTTATCTTGACCTGCATGGGCCCCACAAAACATGTAACGCCCCAGTCCCAAAATACGTAGGACTAGGAGCGTAGACATGCCAGCTGTATTCATACGAAGTATACTCCAATATATGGAAGCCTCGTATAAATACATAAGCTGTAAAATACAGTAGAACCATAACTAATCTCATCCACACAAAATAAATGAATAGAAGATCTCATATAATCAACTATGAAATTGTATTTGGTACATGTAGTTGGGCGGAGACAAATCCACTACCAACTATGAAAAGAAATACATAACAAAAGAAAGATTTTTTGGCGAGCGAAGCGAGACGATCCAAGTGCAATCATCCTCGTAGAGAAGCAATGATCATGGCGAGAGCTAGAACACCTGCGACAAACAATAGCACACACCTGGCGAGATAACCAGGTCCTCAGAGGGACGTAACAAGACACATAATATCATGCCATTAACTGAATAATAAAGCTCAACAGAAAAGTAAATGTGACTACACAATTAAAGGTCCTTAACCATTCTATGTGTTAATGCATTTTGAAGACAACATTCCACACAAGGGCTCCCGAAGCTAGAAACACGGCACGTTAGCGTTTCAACCAAGGCACTAGTAGCGTCTAGAGAAAAGTAAATGGACAGCCCATTAGCACTCGAATGAGAGCTAAGGGACATCTAGAGAAAATAAATGCACGGCCACTAGCTCTTGGGTGAGTCACTAACGGCAGCTAGAGGAAAGTAAATGCACGGCACATTTGTGTTTCGACCAAGGCACTAGTGCCATCTAGAGAAAAGTAAATAAATGCACGGCCACTAGCTCTCGACTGAGTCACAAATAGCATCTAGAGAAAAGTAAAGGTGTGAAAGCCCATGCGCCTAATAACTGTCTTCACCCTCCCCATGCACTACTCGTGCTGAATCCACATCACAACATTTCTAATAACAGCTAAGTCGCTAAGTCTTCTCGACAACCATAACTATTTAGCAGTTATTGCCTATCGCACGGCATATGCGCACCGATGGCCAGTCGATACGTACGTCCGAGATCTATATGAGACTCGTGACTCGTGATACACAAGTGTCGGGCCAATGAATGCGACACAAACAAAGGTGGTCCCTTAACTCTAAGCCATATGCAACTAAAATATAATAATTTACAAGTACAATTTATATTTTCTAGAATAAGTAAAAACATGTATGATATTGAGCAAGAAATTAAACAGTAAAGGCAAGGTGTCTTGCCTGGTAGGATGCCTGGTGTGCTGCGATGATCAAGGTGGCACGATCTGCAACTTCTGTGCAACCACTATGCAAGGTGACCTTGGATGGTGGCACGGACAGTTCCATTGGGTCCAGAAGGGTCAAATTGGTTAGGGTGACATAAAGTAATCTAGGATCGGCGAGGAAATAGGAAGGATGGGATTGGTCTCGGACAGAAGGATAATTAAAGGAATTCGATAAATAATATATATGTTTTTAGTAAATATCTACAATATTTGGAAACTAGATTTTTTTAATAAAATAAACTTTTTGGGAATAATACATTGAAAAATCGAAATCGTTTTGGCTAAACTCTAATTTTAAAAATAACTTTATCAATGGAAATATATCTTATTAATTAGAATAAATATTTATATACAAATCAAAATAAATTAATTTAAGGCTAAAATCTTTACCTTTGCAAAATAAGATAGAAACTCCTTAAAAATAGCTAGAACTATTATTAAATATATTTTATTTGATTATAAATAATTATATAATAAAAACTATTGTTAATACTTAATTTATCTATCATTACAACAAAACAAAGATGATACTATTACTACTACTACTACTACTACTACTACTAATAATAATAATAATAATAATATTAGTAATATTAACAAAGATAAAACTTTAATGGAAACAAACGGAACAAGAACCAAAACAAAACAAAATAACACCTACTGCACAAAATAAAATACATTATATCTCTTAAAATATTATAACCATGGTAAGATTATAATAATATAATAATAATAATAATAATAATAATAATAATAATAATACAAAAATATAGTACATACCTACATTAATAATAATAATAATAATAATAATAATAATGAAAAAAACAGTACTGTACTATTGGGCTCTCTTCTTTCGAAAGAGTGTGATTGAATGAAAATAAAAAAAATATAACAAGCCATGAACAGAAGAGTCTGGGGGAGAGAGAAAGATTGAAAAAAAAAGAAACAGAAGAAGGTGAGTGAGGAAGAGGGGATAAAGGGGATGGGAAGAGAAAGGATGAAGGCGGGAGGTCGGCGGTGTGGGTGGATCCGGAGAAGAGAGGCTGAGAGGGAGAGAGAGAGGCGGAGGCGGGTTCTGGCGGAGAGGTGGGTTTCTCGGCCATGGTCGGCCGGGCTCGCTCGTGCGGAGGAGAGAAAGCGGGGCGACGCGGAGAATTCAGTCGGGCGGAGTCGCCGGCGGAGCTACCGGAGAGGAAAGGACGAGCTGGGGAGAGAAGCGGCTGGAGGCAACGCTCGCGGTGATGGCGAGGGTGTGCAGCCAGGGGAGTTCGGAGAGGGTTTTTCGACGGGGTTCGGTGCTGGGTCGACGGACGGGCTGATGGCGGCGGTGGTTGGAAGAAAAGGCGGACAGCTCGCGGTGGTGAGGTACGATCCGGTCGAGATCCGTCGCGGGTCGCCAGATGGAGGCACACGGTGACCGGAGGTACGTGGTTTTGGAGTTTTGTGGGGGTTGGGGAGTCGACCACGGTGGTCGACGGTGGCGTGGTGTCATTGGTTTTATTTATTATTTATTTATTTGTGGGGCGGTGGTTGTGGTCGGGATGCCGCTGGAGGTGGTGGTTAGTCTGGGGTTTAGGTGATGGTGGTCGATAACGGCTGGGGCTTTTGGTGAAGCGACGACGGGGCTTCGACGGTTGGCCGGTGGTTTGGGTGTGTTGATGGAGGCGGGCGCCTGGTGATGGCGGAGATGGGGTCGGTGTACTAATGGCGGTGGAGAGAAGCAAGGTTTCGGTCGGCGTGGCTCAGTCTCAGGTGGCGTGGTGGTTATAGCAAGGAGAAGGTAAGATGGTGATATGGCAGACGAGAAGGAGAAGAGCGGTGGCCATTGTCACGACCCGCACCCGCTTTTCGGATACGAAGCGTGTCCAAGCCCAGCTACGCATCGAGCGGACTCCAGCCCGACTCGAATACGTAAACGCTGTCAAGGCTATGGTTTACTGCCAAATCATGGCAATGCAATCTATATCTCAATCCACAATAAGAATATGAAACATGAATGAACACTATGGGTCGTGTTCTGCAGCCCACGCATAAATGTCCGATAAGACTCTAAGGAATATAACTAGTGTCTACAACTGAAACAAGGAACATGATATCTCATAATAAGGAATGAAAAGTATGAGCGGATAATAAACTCAAATACAATACCTGAATCCCGCAATGTATCATCACGTCTGCCATCCAGAACTACTAGCTAACTCCATGCAACCGCTAAACCTAAAGATCATCAGGTCCTCAGAGGACATAGCAAGATACATAATAACATGCATCTAACAGTTTTATTATGCGTAAGGAAATAAACAAGAAAGAACAAGGATAAGACAAATGACTACGAACACAAACACGAACACGAATAGGAATACGAACACTAGAACAACTACGTATAAATGAACTGCCGGATGAACGATAATCACGAGATCAATGGAAGAAACCAAACCATCATCCCGAGTATGGACTCACGGGTTTGAACTAAACTCTAACCCTCGTCCCGAGTGTGGACTCTCTGGTTAGTACTAACCCTCGTCCCGAGAGTGGACTCTCTGGTTAGTACTAACCCTCGTCCCGAGTGTGGACTCTCTGGTTAGTTCACGGCAAGGCACCCTCGTCCCGAGTGTGGACTCTCTGGTGCGAATACTACATCCTCGTCCCGTGTGTGGACTCTCTGATGTAAACACCCTCGTCCCGAGCGTGGACTCTCTGGTGCAAGTCAAGTCAAGTCTACACCGTCGTCCCGAGCGTGGACTCTCTGGTGCAAATAATTGACATCCTAGTCCCTAGCGTGGACTCACGGATGTAAACAGATCAAGGAAAACACCCTCAAACTAAAATCTT
This sequence comes from Iris pallida, assembly GCA_029216955.1. Classification (NCBI taxonomy): domain Eukaryota; kingdom Viridiplantae; phylum Streptophyta; class Magnoliopsida; order Asparagales; family Iridaceae; genus Iris; species Iris pallida. The sequence goes on along the minus strand of JANAVB010020600.1, from coordinate 647,368 downwards.
AGAATATTCTGACTGGTTGCTAACAACCCTACCAACAAATATCTAGGCGTGTGGTATCTATAATCCTCTCATATTTATCAAGCAACTCAAAATTTAACAAGCAACGAATTTACACAAGTAGCTCAGGATTATTGACCATGGTGGGGGTTGGTGTAATGCCTGTGGTTCGTATTACGTATTCTTGGAATACGTGTATGTATTTTTTTTGTATTCTTGTATTGCATGATTTCCTTCTTGGCTTGGTTTATTCCTGGTTCGGGTTGGTTGGTTCGGCTTGGCTTGGTTTTGATTGGGTTTATGATGAACCATTGGATGAACCCCTACCTACCACCACCATTTGTATTTATTAGCCCTCTTCATTCTCTCTCTTCATTTATCATCTTCTTCTTCCCCATTTACTTCCTTACCTACCAGAGAGAGGGAGAGAGAGGTCTAGGCAAGTGCAACTTGCTTCATGGAGGAACTCTAATTTTATTGCTTCACTCTCTTCCTTACAGTATTTTAACTTACTTTAGAACTTGGCATTTTCACTTTCCATGGCTAGATTCTTCTAGATCTAAGTTTACTTTATTTTCGGATTTCTTGAGTTTTGATCTACTTAATCCTGTTATTTCTGAGTTTTGAGGGTTCTATATTGAGAATTTCGTTCTACCCCATTTTGACCTATGGAAGTTCAGATTTGGGCTCCGGATGATGGAGTTGTGGAGCTTGAGAACTTGACTCTCATGATGTTCATCTTCTCAGAAATTTGGAGAAGATGAACTGTGCTTAGACTTGACTTGACCGCATGACAATTCATGCGGCAAGTGATTCGGCCGTATGGAACTCCCAGCCGTATGGGCTCACTTCCCATCGGCCGCATATGCGCCCATCTCCTTGAGCCGCATGAACTCTAGCACTTGCGGACCGCATAGGCCCTGATCCCCGAGCCGCATGAGAACCCAGATCTAGCCGCATGGACTTCTTAATCCGGGCCGCATGACCCTGATTAATCCCAGCCGCATATGCATCCTTTATTTCCTGAGCCGCATGGGCTTCTACTGAACTGCATGCGCTCACCTAATTGAGCCACATGTGTCTTGCCCTTCACTTGGCCGCATGAGGTTGAGTCCCTTATCAGTCGCATATGCACCCTTCACTCCCTGTCGCATAAGCAGCCATGTTGACCCAGCCGCATGGGCTTCTATAAGCCGCATGCACCTCCTTCTATACCCAGCCGCATGATACTTCACTTCCCAGCCGCATGGACCTGAACTCCTTCTTAGCCGCAGGGGCTTTTCCCTTATCAGCCGCATGCGCCTGATACCATCCAGCCGCATGGGTTGTTCCCTTCCCAGTCGTATGAGATCCATCATGGCCGCATATGACTTAGCCGCATGGCTCTTCTATAGCCCTGTATATTGATATTTTTTAGATATTTAACGTCCATTTTATATCCTTACGCCTTTTGTCCTGAACTTGAAAATCATGAATTCATTTGATATGTTTGGAATTGATAATTGAGCATGACATGATAGTGACCCGTAGTGGTGCACTCCTGACATAATAACCAGACATGACCTGACAGTGGCCCGTCGTGGCGCACTCCTGACTAGTACACTTGATATGATTACCTGACATGATTATCTTGAATAGCTGTTGCGACGGCTACCTGACATGACATGACCTGTATAATAAATCCTGGACACCGTGGACGATTGTGCTTGTACAAATAATCTAGTTCTGTCTTGCAACATGTCTAGGAGGGGACTCCTGAGTACCACGGTCAGGAGTACCTATTGAAATGGACTAAGGCTAAATAACTAGATTAATACATTAGTCATAAAGAGATCTCCCAGCTACAGGCAATCCTATTACCTGGGCACGCCTTGGGATCTGTAGCCTGTCGTCGAGTAGGGCACTTTCCAGTACACTGTCATGTGTTGCACCCTTTAAGCTACCTAAGGGTACATTTTTTCTGGACGATGTACCCACCTGAATCAACCCTATTCTCTTAACCCGGGTAACTGGATGGTCTGCAGGGCTTGTGGCTGTGGAATAATCTCACTGTATCTTGTTAGTAATATGCTTGTGATAACCCTAGTTAAAGTATCAAGCGTATTCTTGTTTGGCCGTGAAATATTGGATGGAGTCTAACCAGTCTAGTCTTGCCCTGATCCTGTTCCAGATTATGAATGACCAGAATGCTTGTATTTATTTTACCGATAAATGGTGAGAATTCCAAGTTCTGTTCAGACGAAGGTTACAACCCCGGTCCTTGTTTGGTTTACGGGTTGTAACCTGGTTATCTGAATAGTTCCATGGTTATCTCATCGTATATCATCCTGATGTATTTTCTTATTTTCTGTTCTTATTATTTATAATATTGTGCCAATTGCTGGTTTTAGTTCCTAAGTGAAGCTTCCTTTGTGGCACTTGCTTTTCGGGGTCTGACCCAGCTGGTTTTGTGTGGCCAGATTTCGAGCAGCTCCAGAGGATCTACCAACCTTCCAGCCATAGGAGGCCACTAGACGGAACCCTGGTAACGAGTAGATTTATTTTTGATCTTCCACTTTTTGTAAAAATATTCTTTTGGGCGTTTAGCCGACGAGCACCTGTTTAGCTCGATTGCACTTTACTTACTGTCTGCCTACGGGCTGTAACATGATGAAGATCCTAGGGTTGATCATGTATGACTAAACTCTTGCCAGTCCTGACATTTTGTAACGACTAGCTTCATGATCAGCTGAAGATGTAATGTTGGGACGCCTTACTATTGTATATTTGATGATCATACATCTTGTAACTTTTACTTACTTGCTTGTGATTGAGACAATAGGCTTGTTCATGACCTTAAGGAGCTGCTGGCTTGTAGATAAACCCTCATGTATCTAGACAGCCGTGACCGTATAGCGAGATGGATTCTATTTCATATACGTAGGGCTATGTCTGCCCCCGCTCTCCAGTTTCTGGTTCTGGGGCGTGACATGGTTTAAGTGTGGCCCATGCAGGTCTTGTAAATCAAGATATGTGAGGGTTTACCGAATAGATGTCTCAATCAGTATTCGTCCTTGATCTCTGCGCGTATCTTCTAAATCCCTGGATTCTTGTCCTGATCAGATGCTTGTATCGTGATCTGTCCTGGTCCTTCCTTATTGTTCCCTATGTCGTCTTCTTCAGCGGTATTGTTCGTGGTCCTACCGACCAGCAAGGCGGAGCACCTCCCGCGGACCAGCAGCAACCTGGAGATCAAGCCCAGCATTCTGGAGTAGCTCCAGAGTCGTGCCTTCTGGCGGAGAGCCACCAGTCCAGCCAGTTCAACCTGTAGAACATGATGACGGTACTTTGGTAGGACTCGTCAGGACCTTGATAGCTTCCCAAGACCGGCGTGGAGATGCCTTGCCCAGGCGGTGACGGATGCTTTGACCCGGGGTGGTCATCAGGGTAACAGCGCGGCCAACAGCTTCAAGCGCTTGAACCCTCCATTCTCGACGATAGTGAAGATGCTATCGCAGCAGATGCATAGTTCAGGACACAGAGGTGATTCTAGAAGCAGCCAGGACCCCAGAGAACGAGAAGGTAGCCGTGGTGTGCCTGCAGTTGTTAGATCTTGCCCCAGCTGGTGGGCAGCTCAGGCCGTTTGATTAGCAGCACCATTGCTTGGGCGATATTCAGAGAGAGATTCCAGACCAAGTATTTCGATGCCGTGCTCGGTATGATCTGCAGACGAGGTTTACCAATTTGAAGCAAGGAGGCAGGACGGTCGACGGATATGCGGCGAGTTTTCGAGACTCAGTCGGTTTGCTCCCACTTTGGTGGCAACGAGTATGATCGAGCCCAGCGATTCCAGCAGGGGCTTCACCTGGAGATTCTATTGGCAGTTGAGCAGTTTGAGCATCAGACTTTTGATGCAGTCTTGAGAGCAGCCCGGAGGCATGAGTATACCTCCCAGGATTGTGGATAGGACCGGAGGTCGGAAGAGATCCCACGGCCAGATAAATCAGTCTTCGCACCAGCCCCGGCAGCCAGGGCTTTGACTATTGGAACTCCGAGGGGCGGCCTCAGTGACGTCGGTTCAGCATTCCACCCCTACGTACCCTCAGCAGCAGCAGCAGAAAGCAGTCTTCCACAGTGGGATGTTCTCATTGTGGGAAGCCAGGCCATGTAGTGGCAGAGTGCCGCAGGGCACGGAGATTGTGTTGGCTTGTGGAGCACCAGACCATAGGGTTGGATCCTGCCCGAATAGGGGTAGTTATCATCGTCCAACCTTTCTAGCTCTTCGGTGAGAGGACCAGCTCCGGTCCAGCAGCCGCAGTATTCAGTATCTATTGCCGAGGCCCTTGCCGCCTCAGTCCCAGGTATTCCAGCAGCAGAACCCCCAGCAGCATGTTCAAGCCCAGGCCCAGAGTCAGAATATGCAACGAGGATTTCAGCAGAGGGACCAGCACTCCCGAGGGCTGGTCATGCTATGGTGATGACCGCAGAGGAAGGATTAGCGCCAGGAGAGGTAGTGGCAGGTACTATTCTTATCAATTCCTTTCCAGCTTCAGCTTTATTTGATTCTGGTGCGCATCATTTATGTCTGTACGATTCGCGACACGGGTAGGATTGGAGCCAGAGTCATTATCAGTAAGGCTTAATATACTTACTGGTAACGGACTTGTGGGAGGATAGAGTGTTTTCCTCGTGTCGGATCGTAGTTAGCGGTAGAGAATTTTCCGCTTGATTGATAGAGTTCCCGATGGCCGATTATGATGTGGTCCTAGGGATGGATTGGTTGAGGAACCAGTATGCTAGGATAGACTGCCCATTGGCAGGGTTGTTTTTAGCATTCCAGGCGAGCCGGAGTTTCTTTCTCCCGAGGCGAAGTTGAGTCATCTCCTCGATATTGCGGATGGCAGTAGCAGCAGTTCAGTTGCCCAGGATAGTCAATGAGTTTCCAAATATTTTCCCAGAAGAACTTCCAGGTATGCCTCCGGAGCGGGAGATCGAATTCACTATCGACTTGATTCCCGGATAGCCCCAGTGTCAGAGAGAGTCTACAGGATGGCACCGTCAGAGTTGGAGATCTGTACAAGATGATTGAAGAACTTTGAGCCAAGGGATTCATTCGTGCTAGTGGATCGCCTTGGGGAGCCCCGATGCTTCTTATGAAAAAGAAGGATGGTACGTCCAGGTTATGTGTTGATTATCGTACCTTGAACTTAGTGACAATCAAGAACAGATACCTCTTCCGAGGATAGATGATTGTTTGATCAACTCAAGGGGGCTTCAGTATTTCGAAGATTGATTTGCGCTCAGGTTATCATCAGATCAGAGTCAGAGAGCAGGACATCCCGAAGACAGCTTTTAGATCGAGATATGGGCATTGGGAGTTCCTTGTTATGCCTTTTGGAGCAACCAATGCGCCGGCAGTATTCATGGACCTCATGAATCGCATCTTCATGCCTTACTTGGATCAGTTTGTGATTGTGTTCTTGGATGACATCCTCGTCTACAGCAAGAGTGAGGCAGAGCATGAGCAGCATCTCCGTATAGTTCTTCAGATTCTCAGAGAGCACCAGTTATATGCCAAGTTCAGTAAATGCGAGTTCTGGCTCGATCGCATTTCGTACTTGGGTCATATCATCACTCGAGAAGGAGTAGAAGTGGATCCCTAGAAGATTGTGGCTATTGAGTCATGGCCAGTGCCCGGCACAGTTGCAAAGGTTCATAGTTTTCTTGGATTGGTCGGCTACTACCGGCAGTTTGTTTCGAATTTTGCTCGAATTTCAGTGCCATTGACCCAGTTAACCCGCAAGGATGCGCAAGTTTGCTTGGACAGCAGAGTGTCAGAGTTCTTTTGAGCAGTTGAAGCGAGGCCTGATAACAGCTCCTATTCTCGCACTTCCAGATGGACCGGAGGATTCTCAGTGTACTGTGATGCTTCAGGCAGAGGTTTAGGATGTGTTCTGATGCAGCATGGGAAGGATAGCTTATGCGTCATGACAACTTCATGATCATGAGAGGAATTACCCAACCCATGACTTGGAGCTGGCAGCAGTGGTATTTACACTTATGGAGGCACTACTTGTATGGAGACAGGGTGAAGATTTTCACCGACCACAAGAGCCTGAAGTATGTTTTCACCCAGAAGGATCTTAACATGCGTCAGAGGAGGTGGCTGGAGCTTCTTGTGGATTATGATGTCAACCTGCAGTATCATCCTGGGAAGGCCAACGTCGTTGCAGATGCGTTGAGCAGAAGAGCGGGAGTTTATTTTCTAACAGCTCAACCAGAGCTGTTAGCAGATCTTCAGAAGATGGGTATTGAAGTTGTTCTCCCTTCTAGTGTGGCATTGATGGCCAGTATGCAAGTTCAGTCCACTATAGTCGAGAGGATCCGGATGGCGCAGTCAGCAGATTCCAAGCTTCAGCGACTCAGAATAGAGTGTGAGGCAGGACGAAGACCAGAGTTATGCATTCACGAGGACGGTACACTTAGGCATGGTAAGCGTCTTTGTGTGTCCAGTGGAGAAATCAGACAGGAGATCTTGGCAGAGGCGCACAGTTCTCAGTATTCCATCCATCCTGGCAGTACGAAGATGTACCGTAATATCCGTCAGCACTTTTGGTGGAATGGCATGAAGTGGGAGATAGCTCGGTTTGTCTCTCGATGTTTGGTTTGCCAACAAGTTAAAGCTGAACATCAGAGGCCCGCTGGACTTCTTCAGCCCTTGCCGATTTCAGAATGGAAGTGGGAGCATGTGACCATAGATTTTGTGACCGGATTGCCTAGATCCCCAGCTGGTAGAGATGCTATCTGGGTTATAGTCGATCGGCTCACGAAAGTGGCTCACTTTCTTCCATTCAGGGTTGGTCAGTCGACGGCTCAGCTAGCAGAGATGTACCTCAGGCAGATTGTCAGATTGTACGGTGTGCCAGTCAGTATCACCTCGGACCGAGATTCAAGATTTACGTCGCACTTTTGGCGTAGCTTGCAAGAGAGTTTGGGGACTCATCTCTAGTTTAGTTCAGCATATCACCCGCAGACAGATGGTCAGTCGGAGCGCACGATCCAGACTCTTGAAGACATGTTGCGGTCTTGCACACTTGACTTCGGTGGTTCATGGGAAGATCACTTGCACCTGGTGGAATTTTTGTACAATAACAGTTTCCAGGCCAGTATCTAGATGGCACCGTTCGAGGCACTGTATGGTAGGAAGTGCAGATCCCCGCTAGCCTGGGATGATGTTGGAGAGAGGCAGATGCTTGGTCCAGAAATGATTGCCCAGACAGTTGAAGTGGTCAGAAGGGTCAGAGATCATCTTCGAGTTGCCCAAGATCGCCAGCGCCATTGGGCCGATTCTTATCGGTGCCCTCTCGAGTTTTCGGTCGGCGATCATGTATTCCTGAGGATTTTGCCTAACCGTGGCGTCATTTGTTTCGGCGTACGGGGCAAGCTTAGTCCTAGGTATATAGGACCGTTTGACATTCTGGAGCGAGTAGGAGATGTATCCTATCGTCTCGCTCTTTCGCCGTCGCTAAGTAAGGTGCATGACGTGTTCCATGTATCCCAATTACGACGGTATACCCCGGACCCGAGCCACATCCTAGATCATTCAGAATTGGTTGTTGGTACCAACCTTTCGTATGAGGAGAGGCCCGTGTCTATATTGGACCGGAGAGAGAAGATCCTCAAGAACAAGACTATCAAGTTAGTCCGAGTTGCTTGGGGTCATCACTCTTTGGGGGAGTCAACGTGGGAGCGTGAGGATGATATCCGATCGCGATATCCCGACTTGTTTGACTCATGAGGTATAATGTCTTCCTTATGCCTCATGCCTTCGATTCCTTGCTTGAATGAGTGATTGCCTGCCTAGTTATAGCTTGCTTGTGATTAATGTAGCTTGTCATTGCTCCTCTAGCCTCTTGATTAAATTCCGAGGACGGAATTCTTTTAAGGTGGGTAGAGTTGTAATGCCTGTGGTTCGTATTACGTATTCTTGGAATATGTGTACGTATTTTATTCTTGTATTGCATGATTTTTTTTCTTGGCTTGGTTTATTCCTGGTTCGGGTTGGTTGGTTCGGCTTGGCTTGGTTTTGATTGGGTTCATGATGAACCCTTGGATGAACCCCTACCTACCACCACCATTTGTATTTATTAGCCCTCTTTATTCTCTCTCTTCATTTATCATCTTCTTCTTCTCCATTTACTTTCTTACCTACCAGAGAGAGGGAGAGAGAGGTCTAGGCAAATACAACTTGCTTCATAGAGGAACTCTAGTTATATTGCTTCATTCTCTTCCTTACAGCATTTTAACTTACTTTAGAACTTGGCATTTTTACTTTCCATGGCTAGATTCTTCTAGATCTAAGTTTACTTTATTTTTGAATTTCTTGGATTTTGATCTACTTAATCCTATTATTTCTGAGTTTTAAGGGTTCTATGTTGTAGAAAATTTCGTTCTACCCCATTTTGACCTATGGAAGTTCAGATTTGGGCTCCGGATGATGGAGTTGTGGAGCTTGAGAACTTGACTCTCATGGTGTTCATCTTCTCAAAAATTTGGAGAAGATGAACTGTGCTTAGACTTGACTTGACCGCATGATAATTCATGCGGCAAGTGATTCGGCCGCATGGGACTCCCAGCCGCATGGGCTCATTCTCCATCGGCCGCATATGCGCCCATCTCCTTGAGCCGCATGAACTCTAGCACTTGCGGACCGCATAGGCCCTGATCCCCGAGCCGCATGAGAACCCAGATCTAGCCGCATGGACTTCTTAATATGGGCCGCATTACCCTGATTAATCCCAGCCGCATATACATCCTTTATTTCCTGAGCCGCATGGGCTTCTACTGAACCGCATGCGCTCACCTAATTGAGCCGCATGTGTCTTGCCCTTCTCTTGGCCGCATGAGGTTGAGTCCCTTATCAGCCGCATATGTACCCTTTACTCCCTGCCGCATAAGCAGCCATGTTAACCCAGCCGCATGGGCTTCTATAAGCCGCATGCGCCTTCTTCTATACCCAGCCGCATGATACTACACTTCCCAGCCGCATGGACCTGAACTCCTTCTTAGCCGCAGGGGCTTTTCCCTTATCAGCCGCATGCGCCTGATACCATCCAGCCGCATGGGCTGTTCCCTTCCCAGCCGCATGAGATCCATCATGGCCGCATATGACATGATAGTGACCCGTAGTGGTGCACTCCTGACATAATAACCTGACAGTGGCCCGTCGTAGCGCACTCCTGACTAGTACACTTGATATGATTACCTGACATGATTATCTTGAATAGCTGTTGTGACGGCTACCTGACATGACATGACCTGTATAATAAATCCTGGACACCGTGGGCGATTGTGCTTGTACAAATAATCCAGTCCTGTCTTGCATCATATCTAGGAGGGGACTCCTGAGTACCACGGTCAGGAGTACCTATTGAAATGGACTAAGGCTAAATAACTATATAAATACATTAGTCATAAAGAGATCTCCCAGCTACAGGCAATCCCGTTACCTGGGCACGCCTTGGGATCTGTAGCCTGCCGTCGAGTAGGGCACATTTCCAGCATACTGTCATGTGTTGCACCCTTCAAGCTACCTAAGGGTACATTCGTTTCCTGGACGATGTACCCACCTGAATTCAACCCTAATTCTCTTAACCCGGGTAACCTGGATGGTCTGCAGGGCTTGTGACTGTGGAATAATCTCACTGCATCTTGTTAGTAATTAGGCTTGTGATAACCCTAGTTAGTTAAAGTATCAAGCCGTAATTCTTGTTTGGCCGTGAAATGATTGGATAGAGTCTAACCAGTCTAGTCTTACCCTGATCCTGTTCCAGATTATTGAATGACCAGAATGCTTGTATTTATTTTCCCGATAAATGGTGAAAATTCCAAGTTCTGTTCAGATGAAGGGTTACAACCCCGGTCCTTGTTTGGTTTACGGGTTGTAACCTGGTTATCTGAATAGTTCCATGGTTATCTCGTCGTATATCATCCTGATGTATTTTCTTATTTCCTGTTCTTATTTATTTATAATATTGTGCTAATTGCTGGTTTTAGTTCCTAAGTTAAGCTTCCTTTGTGGCACTTGCTCTTTCTGGGGTCTGACCCAGCTGGTTTTGTGTGGCCAGATTTCGGAGAAGCTCCAGAGGATCTACCAACCTTCCAGCCAGATGGTGGCCACTAGACGAAACCCTGGCAACGAGTGGGTTTATTTTTGATCTCCCACTTTATTGTAAAAATATTCTTTTGAGGCGTTTAGCCGATGAGCACCTGTTTAGCTCGATTGCACTTTACTTACTGTCTGCCTACGGGTTGTAACATGATTGACAGATCCTAGGGTTGATCGTGTATGACTAAACTCTTGCTAGTCCTGACATTTTGTAACGACTAGCTTCATGATCAGCTGAATATGTAATATTTGGGACGCCTTACTATTGTATATTTGATGATCATACATCTTGTAACTTTTACTTACTTGCTTGTGATTGAGACAATAGGCTTGTTCATGACCTTAAGAGACTGCTGGCTTGTAGATAAACCCTCATGTATCTAGACAGCCGTGACCGTATAGCGAGATGGATTCCATTTCATATACGTAGCTGGCTATGTCTGCCCCCGCTCTCCAGTATTCTGGTTCTGGGGCGTGACAGTTGGCTGGCTCCTCATGACACAGCGGCGAGGGTGGTAATGGTCGTCGGCGAGCGGCAGGGAGGTGGCTAGCCTGAGACAAATTAGGTTTTAGAGTTAGGATTAGGGTTAGGGTTATGGGATTAGAATTTGCCATGTCGGAGTTGTCGACATGGAAGAGGATGGGATGTATATGTAATAATGGAATAAGATATGGACACTGACACGATGCACTCTGCGGTGGAAATCTGTGGAAAAATTTTATGGATGATAAAAATTGGAGGAGTACCTGTCTATTTATAGGATGTGGGAATTCCCAATTGGATAGGAATTAGGAATATGTAAAACCCAAAGTAGATAATTCTCTACTTAATTTAAAACAATGAAATCAAATTTCAATCCAATACAAATCCAATTTAAATCTAATTTAAATTCTATCCTTTATTTTAAAATCAATTAAGATAACTCAAACTCCAAATATAGATATTAATTTACTATTTAAAATATATCCATAAATCAAATCAAGATTTAAATTTGTACAATAATTTCAAAATATGTTTTCTAAAAAATACTATAATAATAATTTCGAAAATACACTATTATTTAAAATAACTAATAAATAATTACTAAATATATATGTATGTACAAATAATGTTTACGTAAATATACTTTTCTAATATACCATTTTATAGAAAAAATAATTTATTATTATAACTGTATAAATGAAAGACTTTTCATAATTAAAATCATAAACTTGAAAATGATAGCTAGAAATAATTATTACATATATTATTTTGAAATCATAAAATAGAAAAATATTTTTTCTAAAATATGTACGCTCGCACATATTCGCACTCGTCGAGCAAAAAAGAAAAATAAAATTTCCGTGCACGACGTACAATACGACTACGCGACGTACAATACAAAAATTTTAAATCTGTACCAAAATCGATAAAAAAATATATAGTAGAAATTTAGGGGTTTTACATGCCCTGCTACCCGACCCTAAATTCTCCCTCATTTGGACACGTGGACACGTGCCACTTGGCACAGAGGTGGGCGCCATCACTAACAGACCCCCCTCCCTCGAGTTTCGTAACACCTCGTGTCGTGTCGGACACGAAAACACGAGTGCACTGGGTTTGCACCGACCCTGCATGTACGTCCTGTCGCGTCTGATACGCATCTCGTTTTCGGACACGCGACTTCGTGGACATGACTCAGGCACCTAGACACGTGCGCCTAGGCCCCTCTAGACTTGGACACATGCACATGACCCATTGTGTCATGTGTCGTATCCTAGACTAGTTGGCATGGAAACACGATGTTTATTTTTACACTATTGCACTGTCACTTGGGTTTTGTTGGTCCGACACTATTTTTAGGACACATATGGACACTTGTATGTAAATACTTTTCCCCTATTTCCTATTTGAATTCGATATGAATTTTGCTGTATCAGTAGGTATCCTATGATGTTTTGAATAGTGAACTGGGTTTTAAATCTGAGTTTGGGTGTTTATGTGTCAAAACTGATTTTGGGATTTTGATATATTGGTTGGGTTTGATTCTAATTCCTGAGTTTATGTTAGATATTGAATATTGATATGTATATGTGTATACGTATAAGTATGTATATATGTATGTACATGTGTATATATAGATGTATAGGTGTATGTGAATGTGAATATATATATATATATATATATATATATATATATATATATATATATATATATATATATATATATATATATGTGTGTGTGTGTGTGTGTGTGTGTGTGTGTGTGTGTGTGTCAACATATGTAGATAGATGTGTCGGTGTTGTGTTGGACACTGACACTTGACACACACATGGTTGCAAACACACACACAGACCTACACTCACACATGACACACACATGGCTGTTGAACCCACACACTCACACACATGTACACACACCCTTACATACACACTCTGAAATCAGTATACACACACACACATGACACCCCCCTACCTAGATCACACACACCCCCACAGCCTTATGAACACACACACACATGAAACCCCCTACCTAGATCACACACACACCCCCACAGCCTCACACACACACACACACACACACACACAGCCTCCCTCTCTCATTTTTCCCTCTCTATATTCATATATGTATGTATATATGTATGTATACCATGTATATATGCAATGTATGTATAAATGTATGTGTATGTGTAAATATATATGTATGTATGTGTATATGTGTGGCTAAGTATTCAACACACACATGTGCACCCATAAACACACACCTAGCTAGTTGTCAACCTATATATTCACACACACACACACACACACACACACACACACACACACACACACATACACGCACACACATTTACACTATGCATACATGCCACAGCCCCCTCTTGCGTAACCTGAACACTCATGCCATGCCACATTGACACGTCCTTACATACATGCCACACACACAGTTTTATTCACTCTCTATGTAAACACACTACATTTACCAATTTGCACATTGTAATATAGTGTTTAACATGTCTAACCTGATAACTGAGAACTACCTACTGCCTTTACACATTTTCCTATCTATCTATCACACACTATAACTGAATCTAAACACTCAAACCTGTCTGCACATTTGAATCTGAGACACACTTAATATGTGATTTTCACACACACACACACACACACACACACACACACACACACACACACACCCCACATGAGATGTAATCCCCTTTTTCTCTCTCTCTCTCTATGTATATATATATATATATATATATATATATATATATATATATATATATATATAAAAGCATATAATGATAGGACATATAACTATTTGATATATGTGGTATATGTGATATGTGGGCTGTAGGCCATGTATTAGATAGTGTAGATATAGAGTAGGTTTGTGTGCATATGGTATACACATACATAGGTATATGGCAATGTTCGACTAGAATTAGTTACCTAGACTAGTGTTGACTAGTTGACCATAATGTGACTTGGTGTTGACTATAGTTGACTAGTGTTGACTATTGACCTAGAATCATGTAGAATGCATAGTACCCTTCAATTTATAACCCTTAAATATATCCTGACTTGTGTTGCTCTAAATAGGACTCAGTTACTCCACCTCGAACATCTATTCTCATCAGCCATACAGGTTATCAGGCGAGTACATTCTCTGATCGTTTCATACTTGCTAGGACTTATATTCTTGCTCTAGACTACATTACTTAATGTTGTCACATTATTATCACGGATTGGTACTATATGGATCTTTTTATGAGATGTTATCCCCCTTTGCGGACGCATCGGATATTTTATGTCATGTGTTTCATGTACATCATGTATTCTTTGCTTTAACGTTATTCATGTTTTCTCATGTGCACTCATGTACGCTCATGTATGCTCATGTACTTTCATGAGTCCTCATGTTTGGCCATGTATTCTCATGTGCTTCATGTATAACCAAACCTCATGTGCGTAACGTAACTTCATCAGATCCTTGTGTATTGATTGAGGATAGGGGTGAGTATAAATGGTTATATGATTTATCCCCGCATGTGCCTCTGTTACTTATTCATATGATTATTGTGATTCTCATGTGCACCACAGCTCTCATTGATACTGTGGGATTCATGTGAGGTTCAGATTATTCATGTGCAACCCAAGCCGATTACAAACCATCTTGTGCTCTAAATCACTTAGTCACTTACAGTTCTTACTTCTATAGTTATATATTTCTAGTTTATCAAATCTCTCTTTTATACTGCATGTACATTTCTTCAGTGTTTCATGTATATTACTCTATTGCCTGTTTTATATTTCCTGCATGATATAAACTGCGTGAGATGTTTTGTGCTCGTTCGTGTCCTGTTGAAAATATTACAAAGGATGAGGAGAACTTATGCACTACCTACTACGGAGCATGCCTAGATGACACTTGCAACCTGGACCCCCAGGAGGTTCATGCAGCTGCTGAGGATCCTACCTTTGTCTAGTTTAGATAGCTAGACTTCTATCTTATTTTTATGTCCTTGATTTGTGGATTTTGGAGTTGTATTTATTTGTGTTGTTGAGACTTGTTGTTTGTGTCAGTACGATCACATGTAATGGCGAGTGGCTAATTAAACCCAAGCTCTGCATTTGGTTCAAGCAGTTTTATAAAACATGTTAGCTATTTTTGTGATCTTTCTAACCATTCCGATTGATTTGCTTGTTAACATGTTTTAAGACAAGCATCTGAAATTGTATACATTGAGCAGTTATCATAATCATCCCATGTCACGTGCGTTAGTTCAAGCAGTGAAAGGGGTGTAAAGGTCACTTGCAATGTCAAGCCATTATGGACTATAGCTGGGTTAGACGGTGACCCTTTCGCGGCGGGTAGCGATCCCTGTGCAAAAAAAATTCGAATCACCCACGTTGATTCATGGGTGGCGCTTGCTATACTCGTTCCTTCCAGGCCGAATCGGTTCCTTGGCCTAGGCAACCGTTCAAAAAAACTACGCCTTATGCATAAGTTGTCCAATGACCGTTTTATAGATTCATGAAATATTCTATCTTTTTACTAGAACCTTTAACTTTCTCTTTTGGTGTGAAACTGACCCTTTCTTTGAACTTAGTCATTTATGCACTTTAGCCGTATCGTTACGATAAACGTTAATCGATTCATCCTTTGGTTTGCATATGCTAAGTAAATAAGGCATAAGAAAGCAGGCATCAGCCTTTCATGTAAAGCAGTTCGATAGTAAGTGTTTCGTGAAGAATCGTGCCATAATTTTATTGATTCTACACTATGACGACAAGCACTATTTTCGTGTTTCATATTTGATTCTGAAACAGAGGGTCGAGACAAAGAAGGTCAGCCACTCACCTTAGTCTTTGCTTCAGGCGATGGACTGGTTGGCTGCGCTTAGACGTTGCATACGCGATCACCTGCAATCGCATAGGCAACTGATTAGAACACAGTATTATTCAAGGAATTCGATACGAATACGAAGTTCGAAAATGCAAGCCATAAAAACTATCAAAAATATTCACGAAAATGCATTCACGAAAACCAAAGTCAAAGCAAGTGCGGCATGAAAAGCAGAGCAATGGGAGGTCTCTTCCGACTCAGTCGCAGAACCAATCCTTGAGACGCAACCCGCTAAATATGGAACTTGATTCCGAAGAATCCTTTCCATAACGAGAAAATGATCTTAATTCAATCGTTCCCGTTCGACTGATTCAACCGATCCTGATCTATCGGTCCCGACTGAATCGGTAGTAACAATGTTCCTTTCTCGTGTACCCCGTGGAAGAAAACGGGGCACGATATAGGGATGGGACACTACAACAGGAACTGCTCTACCCCTTGTAAAAATTTATCTCGCATACCGCACATGTCATTAGGATGACGATTGTACATCCACGAACGATACCGCAGATAGTAATTCATATCCATTTAAAGATAATTCTGCAAAGATAGATACATATCATTCGAGTATATTGTCCAAATAGATGCATAGACACATGAGTATTAAATGAATGTCATCACGTGTTCAATGTCAGCCCTTCTTTTCAAAGAAAATTTACTTTTGCAAGCCTTTTGAGGCAGTTAGAGTTCTACAAGAATCAAATATGATTCTACAATCCCAAATGCCAGTATCGATCAGTATCAGGTATCGGGTTTTGATACAGTTAGAGTTCTGCAAGCCTTTAGCGGGTTGCGCCTCAAGGATTTGCTCCCTAATGTCAGTATCGGTCAGTATCAGGTATCGGTCGGTATCGGATCGAGACATGAGAAACCGTATCGGTATCGATCGCAACGGATCGGTATCGACCGATACTTTAAACCATGCTCCTTAGTATATTAGATATCAAAATTACTTAGTAGTACACAAATATGAATGTGTATAAATCCATTAGTAGCACACAAATATGAATGTGCATATCATATATGAATATAAGGTATTACAATTTTTTAGGCATTACAAATAGAATTTTGTATAAATCACATAGTAGTACACAAAAATATCATAAACATATTAATATCAAATAAAGGATAGTTTTGTGTCATAGTGTCCACAGTGTGTGTGTCCATGTGTCCGGAAGAGTCAAAGTGTCAAAGTATTGTGTCTTGTGTGTGTCATATCCGGGTCCATGTGTGTGTCAGAATGTCCACGTGTTGTCAAAGTGTCAAAGTGTCCACATGTCAAAGTATCAAAGTGTGTCTGTGTCAGCATGTGTGTGTGTCATGTCAGCGTGTGTGTGTCTGTGTGTCTGTGTCGTGTCAGGAAAAGGAAGATAGGGTTAGGGTTATACCTGCCTTGGTCGGGGTTGGGTCGGGGTCGCCGGGGAAGTGGGGGGCTGGAGCGGTGGCGGGAAGGATGTCAACGGCGGAGGAATAGAGCAGCGTCGGTGAAAGGTCGGCGGTGGAGGACTGGAGCAGCGTCAGAGGCGAGGGTGATCGCCGGAGGGAGGGGGGTCGCAGGGGGAAGGGGGTGCCGGAGACGAGAGGGAGAGGGGGAGGGGGAGAGAAATTTGGGGAGAGCAGGAGAATGAAAATTTTGGATAAAAAAAATGAAAAGTCGATCGACCAGAACCCTATATGAAATACTTTAGCGACGTCCGCAAATGGCGTCGCTAAACGTCGATGTTTACTAAAATAATGGCGATATTCAAGTGTCCGAGTCGCTAAACGTCGCTGACTAAAACAAAACAACGATGTTCTCCGACTAACATGCGACGTTTGCTTTCTAAATAATAATGTATGTCGCAAACTGTCGCTGAAAGTCGTGATAGTGATGTTCAGCGACGTCTTTCTCTGGCGCCGCTAAATACAACAAAATCAGCAACGTTTTAAACTGGCGTTGCTAATCTCGTCGTCAATATGACTTATTTTGGTAGTGATAGGACGATCTGCTCACAAACTTTCAAGAAAAAGAAGCTACTCATGGTTGGATATTAGATTATGGTAGTTTTGTACATATTTACTCTGATGCGTCTTGTTTGCTTCTCTATATGATAATGCTTGTATTGTTCAATTAGGTGATGACTCAATTTGGAGATTGTTGTTGAGGGGACAATATATATTAAAATGCATAATGACATGATCGATGGGCATGCATGGTGGGGTATGGTACGTATGTGGAAGAATCTCATATCATTGGATGCTTTAGACTCCGAGGGATGTGATTTTCAACGAACGGTGAAGTTAGGTAACACATGGTTGCGCCGTATTCATCAATGGAAAGAAGTACAGTAATATTTATCGGCTGATAGGAGATGATTTCTACGGCAATAGGGTTGGAGGTCATGGATGGTTCATTTGCATCGGGTCAATCTTAGCTCGAGAAAAATTAAGTCAGATTTATTGATTTGGGTGTACAAGAAAAAATCACTTTTACAACGTTACAAAAACATCGTAAAAGATCTTTTACAACGTTTAATAGAAGGTTGTTATATCCAAGGTTGTAAAAGGGGGGCATCTTCCACAATGTTTGTTTGAACGTTGTAAAAATATTGTAGATATTCTTACCACAATAATTTATAAACATTGTTAAAATTTATAAAATCTAACAAAAAAGCTTCCACGACATTTAGCCAGTATTGTAAAAGTATTTTTTAAAACATATTACAAGTGTTGTAAATATAATTTCAACAACGTTCTCCAACTGTGGTAAGAACTATACCTACCATATTCAGTAAATATTGTACATAGATATTCTACAACAGTGGAAAAATATTGTAAAAATAGTTTATACAACTTTTAACAAATGTTGTATCTTTAATTTAATCATGTTTGCCAAACATTGTAATATGTATTTATATGTTTTAATTATAACATCAAAAATGATTTTAAAGTATTGTAAATAAATTTTACGATGTTTAGAAAAGTTGTTATAATGTTTGCTTACAACAGTTTTGAAACGTTGTTGTTTATGTTTCCATTTTAAAAAATAAAATTTATAGATAAAAATATTGATTTCAATTATAACAAAAGTACAAATGTAAATACAAATACAAATTCAAATTCAAATTCAAATACAAATATTTTAAAAATAAAATTTTGAACCACAAACTTGCATTCAACTATCAGTTAAACCATAAGTAACGTATCATGTTTAATAACATTTCAACCATTCCATATAACATTTGAAGAGCTAAACCAGTATTGAATCATATCATTTCATCATATAATATTTGAGTAACAAGTTAGTAAAGCACATAATTTCTACAAGAAGTAATATACATTTTAATAACCAGTATTTGAATCATTTACCACAAACCATCCAATATTTTAAATTTACTTATTTGACAGGCTCTCTTGAGAAAGTTTATCTGTTGCTAGAGGGAGCAAGACAAGACTCTTTTGAGGAAGTGAGAAGCATGTAGCCAGACCTCATAGGTGAGGAAAAATTCTACTAATTCTGAAAAAGTAAGGAAAGAGAGAAGTAAGTCACTTCATTTGTTGGGCACAAAAAAAAAGAGTATATGCAACACAAAATCTTAATCAGGTATTTATATTTGAAGCTTGTATATATGGAAGTTCTTAAAGAAGTTAATGAAGATGAATTTTCTTAGTACCTGAATTCCAACATGTATTTGAGGTTATGTCAAGAGTTCCAGTATTGAGACCCTGGACTACGAGATATAAGTACAAAGATAAATAAGTAGGTTTTTGAAATAAAAATGCAAGTTTGGATATTTAGTTTCAGATGAAAAGAGAAGTTTGTATGCTTCCTATTTTAAGGTAGAAAAAGTAAATAAGCTGTTCACAAGAAAAAGTAAATAAGGTAGAAAAATGCAATCATCCGGTAACTAACATAAGCAATGCTTCTTTCGAGTATCAATAATTTATTTTAAGAAGTTGGTACAGTTAATTATCATCATGTTCATCAAAGCCTTCTCAAGAATGGGGTTGCCTGGAGCATGAAAAACCTCAACAAAAGAATTGACAAAGATTTATGGTCGACAACTTTAAGCACCATCCTTTAAATTAGTAGCCAAGATGGCTACGATCAAGAGAGGGTCATATATAAATCCTACAAGGTCATTTAGGTGGTAGATTGACATACCTTTCCAGTTATCTTGTTTAAGCTCACACAACCAAGAGGTGGTCAAAAAGTCGATCATTAAGAACATTGACCAACACTGATGCACAATCCATTATATGTTGCACAGAGCCTATAGAATCCAACATGAAACAAGACACGACATCACTATACTGATGACACAATTATCTTTACTTGGTCTATGCAGGCGGGCCGATGTTCCATCCATCGAAGCTAGCAGCCTATATACACCAAAATTTAGTACAATATTTAGAGCAATTTAGGAATAAAGATATCAAAAAAATATAATAGTGAACAATTGAATCATATGAATATACCTCAAAGATCCCATGGAGCTGATGTGGCTGGAGTAATTGTAGAAGAAAAGGGGCAACCCTGGTGTTATTACTCTAACAGAGTAACAGTATCGGGGTGGCAGACCTGATCAATTCACAATGCCAACAATAAGTCTAGATGCAAGTGAGGAAAATTTTGCATCAAGCAGTCATTGTTCAACATACAGGAAATCATGTTTGATTGAATGTAGTAATGAATTAGACTGGCCTCAATTAGTATAAAACCAAAAGGCTCAAGGAGTGTTGGATTGCTGCAAGCCTGTATATCTCTCTGTATATCACAGTTATAGACATGTCCATTGCCCACAACAAAGGTACACACACACCCCAAAAGAATAAAAAAACATGTCCAATTTTACAGTAAGTTTACCTGAAGAAGAGTATAATGTCAATTCTACGTCACATAGTGTCATGCATTTAAGTCATTCAAACTACTGGTGAGTCCTTGTAAGCATATGGAGGCTATAAACCACATAAACTCTGAAATTAGGCAAGCCAGCCTATATTGCACAGATAAGGACACGAATAAGATATGTGATACAAACATGTCAAAATAGGTACAATATGTAGTAACCTATGTTGCAAGAATATGGACACGAAAACGAATATGATATGTACACCAATTTTACCGTGTCTATGCGTAGAGTCTAAACTCTGTCTTTACATTGGTGCGAGCAACAAACAAATGTTTCTTACAAAGTTGTTTTCAAAGGTAGCAGCCTATTTACCCATATTTCTGCTACAGAACTTCCAGGACAGGTACATAAAGAAGTAAATGATAGACAGTAAAGACTGAAGAAGCAATATGAAACAAATCCATAAAGGATAATAAGCTTTACCGTCGTACATTGAGCATAACCTTTACTTCGCTCCGCTCCTCCAACAAATTATCACTCGCATCATGGTTTTGACAAAATGAAAAGAGAACAACAAGACATTAGACAAAGACATAAAAAAACAAAACTACAATTACAATTATATTATAACTCTAAAAAATTTACCTAGCGGGTTTCTTTTCCTTAGAGATGAGTAAGCTCCTTCTCCCTCCTCCTTTATCCGGGCTTGGGACCGGCAATGTAAAATTTATGTACTTTGGTTTATGATCTAGTGTCAAGTAAACATAAATAATTTATGTACTTTGGTTGTTTTAGAATAATTATTTATGATTCATAGTCTGACACAGGAATAATTATTTATGTTTGATGGAGTAGTTCATTTTTACAAGTCTAACTAACTAAAAATTACAGTAGTTCCTTTTTACACATATAACTAACTGATCTGCTCCTATTCATAATCTGTGTTTACTGGTGCATTGGTATTTAGTCGATATCATGATGTGTGTTCAACCTAATAAATACTCTAAATTCTGTTGTGCAGGTCATCCCTAAAAATAATAATTCTATAACAAAGAAACTATTAACCCTAAAAACAATCATTCTATAACAATAATCCTAATAACAAAGAAATCATTAACCCTAAAAACAATCATTCTATAACAATAATCGTAATAACAAAGAAATCATTAACCCCTAAAAACAATCATTCTATAATAGATTTAAAAAGAAAAAAAAATAGATAGAGCATAGAAGCAAACCGGAGAAAAAAATATTAAAAAAAGTGAAAAATACATAAAAAAAAGGGGTTAGGTTTTCAAACATACCGGTGCCGGCGGGTAGGATCTTCTCTCCCTGGACGAAGGACTTGATAAGCAGCTGTAAAACAAAAACAAAATATTAGAGAAGAAAATAATTTGAAGATAGGAGGGAGTAAAAAATAGAGAAGTAGAAGAAGAAGGAGAATCGCTGACCTAGATAACCGAGGAGGAGGAGAGGAGGAGAGCAGCCCTTTGACACCGATAAGGAGAGGAGGAGAACATGGAGGGAGAGAAGAAATTTTAGAGGGGGTGGGGGAAAATATTTTAGAGGGGGCGGGGGATTTCGTTCCTTTTATTAGTTGGGAGTATGAAAAGTTTAGAAGGGGAGAAATATTTTAGAAGGGGGAAAAATATTTGGAGAGAAAAAGTGGCGCACAACAGAATTTAGCTTGGCCTGTATGAATAACCGAGGGTCAAACCGAGTATGATAGAAATCTCAGCATTAATCTAATCTTTTTTTTCATTTAACCGGTCAAGATAGGATAGAAATCTCAGCATTTACTCTGGATTGCCCATCATTAAAGGCAAAATGAATAATAAAGAGGGTAACATGGTCTTTTTGCATGGAAGAAAGAATGTTAGCATTTACTCTGGATTGCAATGGTCATTAATTTCAATGAATAATGAGAGAGGGTAGCTTTTACTCTGGATTGGCCATCATTCATACTCGGTTTGACCCTCGGTTTTTCGTATGGTCCATATAGAATTATTAAAAAATTATACCTACTTTCTATTTCTGTTGACCAAGTCCAACAAATATTTATACTTATTAAATTATTTTTATTTTATTAAATTTATTTAGTATAAAAATATTTTATTATTAGTGACGAAAAAAGGAGTACCAAATATTTATCTCAAAGCAACTAAAATATTTAGTGCATTTTCTATTTAATGATCAAAAATTCTAAATAATTTCTCATAAATTTGGAATCACTATAAAACCTAAATAAAATAAAGAAATGAAGGCATGAGTAACCTCTAATCGAGACAAAGAACAGAAAAAGAAGAAAACGTGAGAGAGAATACAGACTAGTTGTATTCGGTTTCTAGATTCGGGTTCGGATTAGAATTAATACATACATGATCATTCTCTATATTAAATACGGCTTAGAATGGTTAAAAATGTGTTTTCCAAATAGTATATGTATTTCACTTATTAATACATAAAAATTTTAAAAATGACTATTGTATATGTTTTCTTATTATGTAGTTGTTGAAATTTTTTTAAAAATAACATGAAAATATGATAATATGTTCAACATTAAAATTATATTTAAACTAACTGCATCGTATTATCTAATTAAACACATAACAAAGATTCAAAAAAATATATTTATAATAAATCATAACTAAAATATATTTAAATTATATTTAGAATATTATAATACAAATTACATCTTTATCTATTTTATAAAATAATATCATATATTATTTTTATACGTGCAATGTACCTAAACTAGATTAGTGTGAGTCTTTTTTTTATACTTTAGGTAATTTATTGTTTTGCTAGACGAAAAGAGATCATATCTGACAAAATTACAGTATAATCTTTTTCCTACCTTTCAGCTCTTACTGGAGTTTATACAGAATATCGCTTGAAGAACAATGATAGCCTTTACTAACATAATGTGTGTGTACTCATATGTTTTAGTTGCTTCAAAGCCAACTATCATCAATAGGTTTTAATTGTATCAGAGGGAAAGATGCTGGATTGGCAGCTGTCATTTGTTGAAATTACAAGAGGTTACCAATGTCGAACTTTAAATTTTGAGTCCTGAGACAAACTCTAATACCATGTTTGGTATGCGGTAGTTTTTTTTATTCTCGGAAAAATTTAGGGTGGGAATCTATTACCATGTTTGTTTGGGCTATGAAAAATTTATTCCGGGGGTTAAAAATATCCGAGTAAATAGTTTACCCATAAAACATGGGAATCCTATCCCTTAAGAATAGGTGGGTATTTTCCTTTTGCCCGGGCCAAAAAAAATTTGTTTGAACTTTTTTCTACTTTTTTGATCATTTTTTCGTTTTTTGCCCTTTTCTGCCCCTTTTGTTTTTTTGTCGCTTTTTGGTCATTTTTGTCAGTTTTTATCAAAAAATTTCGCTTTTTGTCATTTTTAGTCCTTTTTGTCGTTTTTTGATATTTTTTGTCGTTTTTTCTCTTTTTGTCACTATTTCGTCGTTTTTACCGGTTTTTGTCGTTTTTGGCTTTTTTGTCGTTTTTAGTAGTTTTATGTTTCTTTTTTTTTCTTTTTTTTGTCTCTTTTTGTCGTTTGTTATCTTTTTGTTATCTTTTGTCGTTTTTATCATTTTTATCTTTTACCGGTTTTTGTCCTTTTTTGTCTTTTTTTTGTTTTTTGTCTTTTTTTGTTTTGTCGTTTTTTGTTGTTTTGGTCATTTTTTGTATTTTTTGTTGTTGATTTTGTCTCTTTTTTGTCTTTTTAAGTCGTTTTTTTTTATTTTTTGTCGTTTTGTTGCTTTTTGTCATTTTTGTCTCTTTTTGTTTGTCGTTTTTTGTCTCATTTTATCTTTTTTGTCGTTTTTTACTAGTCTTTTGTCGTTTTTTTTGTTGTCCTTTGTCGTTTTTTTTGTTATTTTTTGACATTTTTGTCGTTTTTTTGTTGCTTTTTGTCGTTTTTTTTGTCTTTCTTGTCTTTTTTGTAAAAAATTGTCCTTTTTGTCATTTTTTTGTTTTTTGTTCTTTTTGTGGTTTTTTTTTAATTTTTCTATATTTTTTTCATTTTTGTTATCTTTTGGTCTTTTTATCGTTTTTGTTGTTTTCTGTCATTTTTATCGCTTTCGTTATTTTTTGGTCTTTTTTTATCATTTTTTTTGTTTTTTGGATTTTTGGTTATTTTTTTATTTTTGTCGTTTTAGTCTTTTTTTTGGCCTTTTTGTCTTTTTCTTTTTTTTATATTTTGGTCGGGTTTTTTTCGTTTTTAATCATTTTTTTTCTTTTTTTCCCTTTCCTTTTTTGACGTTTTTTCGTTTTTTATTTTTTTCTTCATTTTTTTCTTTTCATTTTTTAGTTTTTTAATCATTTTTTTTTCCGGGAATGTTTATATAGTCATCAAACCCAAACATGGGAATGTAATTTTCCAAGAAATTTAATTCCTTGGAATTTGATTCCCGGAAATATAGAATTTTCGGCTATATAGTGTTCCGCATACCAAACGCCCCCTAAAAGTTGTGCCTTCAAGGCTTAATGCTCATACAATTTTTTTATGGACAACAATAAAATAGTATTATCAACCCAAAATTTAAGGAAAAATAATAAACAAATATAATATCCAAAATAATATATTTTATAATGAAATACTAATAAAATTGAAGATATTCCAAGCAAAAAAATTGATGTTCTAAAAAAATTAATAACTAATAATGTTTCAAATAATTCTTATGAAAATAATAAAAAATAAAAAATTGTAACTTGTTTCTATTGTTCAATTAAATCCAACAGAACAGAGAGAGAGAGAGTGAGAGGATGTTGACAACGAGGGAAAGAAAAAAAGGGGATTGGCAGCGACTAAAGGGTATAAGAAGATTTGTAGCATCATAATGTTAGATCAGCAACAGAAGGGGAGAGGATTTAATTTTGACAGCACTAATATTTTTTCTTCATTCTGACTAACTGATTTGTCTTTTGATAATATAATATATGACATTTAGATATTCTAAAATTTTGGGCCTGAGACACCCGCTCCGGCTACGGTAACTACCACATTTCAAAATTTTGAGTTGTTTTCAAACAAATTTCTAAACAAATTCATAATACTATTTAGTTGATGCACTTATAAGATCCTAAAGGGAACCCAAAAAGTAAATTGAGCAAACTGATAGAACTAAAATATCCAATCCTTGTATACACTTTATGGGGAGTAGGATATTTGCATTGTAAGTTATACATATGCCAATATCAAAACATAATTCTTGAACCAACATGAGAAAATCAAGATTGGAACCAACAAGAATAATATAAAAATATTAAACAATTATCAAAGTTAATTGAACAAAAAAGACTAACAATCAAGGGTGTAAATGCAAAGTAAGTTGTAAAAACATGTAAATAAAAAAACTTATTTATCTCGATGATTACGCTTTAAAAGTTCGAATATTTGTTAGATATTTTTAATAATTCATTAATTGAATATATGACACACCCTAAGCTAAAGCAGCATTTTAAATAGTAAACTAGAGGTGGAGGAGAGCTGATTTTTACAAGAAAGAATATTATAACAAGCAAGAAGCAGGGGAAGGGATTGATGCAAGAAGTATATATATTAGCTTATTAGGTCTGTCTTTCGAAGCCGTGGAAGGGATGGTTCAACATGTGACAGATCCATTTAACCAAGAACTGCTACCAAGTGAGGTATTGACCTAATAAGACCAACTTTTCGAATAATATTATCCTAGAAATATTTTAAAGATATATTTACAACGTTGTCTATATATTGTAAAAAAACACGTATTTTACAACATTTTATAAAAGTTGGTAAATAAAACCCTTTTATAATGTTTCATAAACATTGCAAAATGATATTACATATACAACGTTTACATAACGTGGTAAAATAAAATTAATTTTACAACATCAAACAAATATTGTGCAATATAAACAATGTACAACTATTGTTAAACGTTGTTGAACATGATATTTTTATAATATTTTAAATACATTGTTAAAATTAGTAACTTTGGCAACAATAAATAACCGTTGTCAAAATTAATAAATGTTACAATGTTAATAAAACGTTGTTAAAATAATAATACACAACTTTTGTGAATGACCATTGTAGAAGCCTTAACGTTTGAATGTAAAACGCTGTTTGCATATGTATTTTACAACGTTTTTACAATAAAGGTTGTAGAAGATCCCCATTTTTTACAACATTTTTAGGAAGTGTTGTAGATGGTGTTATTGCCGGGAACGCCGGGGCACAATTTTTCGATAGAAAACTGAGAAAATGAAACAGTTGTAAAGACAACGTTTCTAATGCAACTCCTTAAAGAAGGTTTTGCAACAGAGATCCAGAAGGATTCTGCAAATTACGAGATCTAAAAAGATATCGTAATACACGAATAATCTAAAGAGATTTTCGTGATCGTAGCAAACTGGCAGTAGTGCCTTCTAAAAAGAAGATACTGACAGAACTGCTAAAGGCAACAGAAGGATGACAGGCGAGAGATAGAATTGCTGGGGTGAATTATCACCGTTGCTCAAAGCTTTATTCGCCCTCTGCGAACAGCTTCCAGGAACCAGCAAGGTTGACGGAAAACCTTGGAACACTCCTGCTCTTCTGACTCCTCGGAAGACGGCGAACTCCTCTGGCAATGGTAATCTTCTCTCTCTGTTTGAAGTAACAGAACTCACGTGTACTAAAAAGTACTAGTGTTTGTGTTAAACAACACGCTCACTACTCTATTGTGTTAAAGAACACTTAGAGTTTTCTCTCTGGAATTATGATTACTTCTGCCAACTGAGAGAGAGGAGAGAACCTGCATATATAGCCCACGGGGTGGTTGCCAAGCAGTTGCCTGAACTTCAGGGTAGTGGCAGAACCACTCCTGAACATGCAGCAACTGCTGCAACTGTTCCCGCTCTAATATGCAGCCAGCCATACGCACATACGCACTCTACGCATACTGCGTACGCTGCGCACACTGTGCACTCTACGTACGCTGCGTACGCTGTGCACACTGCGCACTCTACGTACGCTGCGTACGCTGCGCACACTGCGCGTACTGCGCGTACTGGACTGCGTACTGGGCTGCGTAACTGGGCCAGCGTAACTGGGCTCGCGTAACTGGCCGCGCAACGTGGTCGCGCAAGTGGCTCGCGCAACGAGCGCAACTTAAGCGCACTATGCGCCTAGCGACGATGCTGACGTGCTAAGTGCAAAGTGCGCCAACAAAATGCCACATGAGCCCTTGAGCCCGAGTCCGAGCCCGAGCCCGAGTCCGAGTCCGAGTCCGAGTCGCTAAGCCCCAACGGGGCTTAGCTCCTATGGAAATAAATTTCCCAAGAGCAAAAAGCTTACAGCTTATTAATTGTTGATTAAGCCTTTATACCATTAATAATTAATCCCACATGGCACACACCCATGTGCACTACATGTGCATCTCCATAAAGAGTAAAGACTCATATATATGGAGATACACATTCCTTTCTAGCCGATGTGGGACTAAAAATCAAAACAAAAGGCTATAAACCCAACAATCCCCCACATATCTCTATATATATGAGTACGAGTGTTCCCCACAGTAACTGTCCATTATGCTTTTAGGATAGATGCCACTTAAGACTTGAATCTTCCCACGTGAGTCAAAAATCAAACTATAATACACGAATGGACTAAGCCTTGAATTCTGCATCATAGCTGAAATTCTTTCCACTCACATAATGTAGCTACATGTGCTTCTGGCTGCACATTTAAGGCCGTGTGCCAGCCTGGTTTCAGTGTATAATATTGGGTGCCTACAAGTTTACCCTCAAGAGACGGCCTGATATCTCTTTGTCCATACACTATAGGTGAGTTCTTTATTAAAGAGACATGGCATGAAGCGTCCAACGCTTCCTTTGCGGTGCTACGCCGCTATGACATGGCCTTAAGCCGAGGACCTTACCCCGAATCACCGGGAACCTCATCGTAGTGTCATACTACCCGTAGCATGAGGTCTAGCCCCTTTGTAGTGCCAAACTACCCAGCATGAAGCCTTACGCTTCTGTGCGGTGTTACGCCGCTACGACATGGCTTGCAAGGCCGAGGCTTTATCCCTAGCCGGGTTTACCTCATTGTGGTGTCGTGCCACCCGTAACATGAGGAACACCTCCTCTTTGTAGTGCTGACTACATCCCTCTTTAATTCAATATACAGCATTAGGCCAACTGCCTATTTGCGGTGCTATGCCGCTGTGACTTAGCTAACATAGCCGAGGCTTTACCTCCTTCGAGAACCTCATGGTGGAGTCACCGCCACACATAGCATGGAGTCACACTCCTTGTAGTGATGTGCTACCATGCTTCCTGTAAAGCATACCAGACATTCCAAATGCCTGAGAACTCATTAAGGCATTTAAGCCAACCTCCCACAGGACCTGTTTTCTGCAGAAAACAACAGTAGACAACAGTGGTTATAGGTCCGTAACCTCTCCATGCCCAATAGAACATGTATCCACCGTTCCTGATATTCTTCCGATTAGTGGTCCTCCCTTGAACCAAAAGCTAGATGCCTAGTAGATAAATCTTTGAACTAATAGCATAAAACTTTATGGTAGGAATACAATAATACAATATCAGAATGCCTTCAAGCCCATTTTACAAGCTGTGTCATCGACCAGCTGGCGC
This sequence comes from Iris pallida, assembly GCA_029216955.1. Taxonomy (NCBI): domain Eukaryota; kingdom Viridiplantae; phylum Streptophyta; class Magnoliopsida; order Asparagales; family Iridaceae; genus Iris; species Iris pallida. Next base: position 618,360 of record JANAVB010020600.1, on the reverse strand, counting down.
TTGAGGCCCTTGGTGAACGGATCCGCCAGGTTCTCCTGACTCCGAACATCAATTACTGCAATAACACCTCTCTTGATAAGATCGTGTACTGCCCTGTGCTTCAACCGCACAGTCCTCTTCTTCCCGTTGAAGAGGTCATTTGATGCCACCGCCGCAGTCGTCTGGTTGTCACAGTATATCGGTATCGTCGGTATTTGCGCCCCAACCACTGGAAGATCATACATGAGCTCCCGAAGCTATTCTGCTTCCTCGGCTGCGGTATCAAGTGCAAAGAACTCAGATTCCATGGATGACCGCGATAGCATAGTCTGCTTCTTCGACTTCCACGATATAGCAGCTCCACCAATTGTGAAAATGTATCCACCTGTGGACCTCTCGCTCTCCACCTCTGAGCACCAACTGGCATCACTGAAGCCTTCCACTACCGACGGATCTCCGCTGTAGTACAGTGCATATGTCTGAGTCTTCTTGAGATATCTCATAACCCGTTCCACAGCTTTCCAGTGTTCAACACCTGGATTGCTCGTAAAACGACTCAGCATTCCCACGGCAAAAGCTATGTCAGGCCTTGTGGCAGTAGTAGCATACATCAAACTCCCGATTACGCTTGCATACTCCAGCTGCCTGACGCTTTCCCCTGAATTAGGCTTCAGCTTCAGATCACACCTGTACGGCGTATCGATCCCTGGAAGATCCCGATACCCATAACGAGTGATCATTTTCTCAATATAATGAGACTGTGACAGCGCTAGTCCAGTGTCTGTCCGGATGATCTTGATCCCTAAGATCACATCAGCTTCCCCCAAGTCCTTCATACTGAACTTGCTTGAGATGAATTTCTTTGTCTCTGTGACACATCTAATATCCGTACCTAGGATAAGCATGTCGTCCACGTACAGACAAACGATCACACCTCTTCCATCAGCGAACTTCGTATAAACACACTTGTCCGTATCGCTGACCATGTAGCCATTTGACCTTATAACTTTGTCAAATTTCTCATGCCACATCTTGGGAGCCTGTTTAAGACCGTACAAAGATTTCACCAACTTACAGACTTTGTCTTCAAGATCTCTGATGACAAATCCCTCTGGCTGTTGCATGTAAATCTCTTCGGTCAGCTCGCCATTTAGGAAAGCCGTATTCACATCCATCTGATGTATCACCATCTTATTTATTGCTGCGAGAGCAATCAACATTCTGATGGTGGTCATCCGGGCTACTGGAGCATATGTGTCAAAGTAGTCAATCTCCTGCTTCTGAGAAAACCCCTTGGCTACCAACCTAGCCTTGAACTTGTCAATAGTTCCGTCTGCTTTCATCTTCTTCTTGAAGATCCATTTGCATCCGATGGGTTTCGCTACTTCAGGAAGATCAACCAACACCCAAGTGTTATTTGAGGTGATGGAATCAATCTCATTGTCAATCGCCTCCTTCCAGAAAATCGCGTCTCTGGTCTTCATCGCCTCATCATAGGTAAGTGGATCTGCTTCCACATGATAGATGACAAAGTCACTTCCGAAGTCCTTCGGCCTCCTCACACTCTTAGCTGACGGCTCAGCTTGTTCTGGTTCAATCGTTGTATCAACAACAACATCTTCTTGGACCACATCTTCATTAAAGACTTCAGTCTCTTGTGCACCCTCATTATTCTTCAGAACATCCGGAAGAACAATATACTTGTGCCTTGCAAACTTGTCTTCAAAATATTCTGCATCGCGAGATTCAATGATATGATTTGACTCAATATCAAGAAATCTCCGAGCATCACTCTTCTCGGCATACCCCAAGAAGATCGTCTTTGTAGTCCTTGTCCCAAGCTTCTGAATCTTTAGATCTGGAAGCTTGACATATGCCAGACACCCCCACACTCGAATAACATTCAAGTTAGGTCTGACTTTGAACCAGAGTTCATGAGGAGTAATATCAGAAGTTGCATGAGGCACTCTATTTAGAATAAAAGTGGCCGTCAATGCAGCTTCTCCCCAGTAGCACTTAGGAAGGCCAGCAGTCAACAACATTGAATTTATCATTTCTGTCAACGTCCTGTTCTTCCTCTCAGCTACTCTGTTTGATTGAGGAGAGTACGGAGCCGTAGTCTCATTGACAATTCCATGTTCCTTACAGAACGATGCGAATTCATGAGACCTGTACTCCCCACCTCGATCACTTCTTATCATTTTGAGTTGTTGTCCAGTCTGTCGCTCAGCTTCAGCTCTGAACTCCTTGAACTTCTCGAATGCTTCGTCTTTAGCCTTCAGCAAGTAGACGAACGCATACTTTGAGAAGTCATCGATGAAGGTTATGAAATACTTCATCCCGGCCTTTGTAGAGAACTGTTTGAAGTCACAGATATCGGAGTGAACCAACTCCAGAAGATCTGTACTTCGATTAACCCGAGGAAAGGGTTTCCTTGTGATCTTCGTTTGAGCACAAACTTCACATTTCTCTACCTTACCCCCACATTTGGAGATAAGTCCTAGACTAGACATTCTGTTTATTCGTTTACAATGAACATGTCCTAGCCTATTATGCCATAACTCAAGAGTATAAGCAGAATGAGTGACTTCATTAATAACATTAATTACATTGGACTGATTTACAAGCTGAATCTTGAACATTCCTTCGGTATAAAAAGCTTTCCCGAAATATGTTCCCTTGATAGACATCACCATCTGGCCAGCATTGATGTCCATCCTGAGGCCTGTATTGCAGAGTAGGCCTCCCGAGATCAGGTTCTTGGCGATAGCAGGAACGTGCTTCACGCCTTGAAGCGTCAGAGACTTGCCCGAAGTCAGCTTCAACACCACCGTCCCGATCCCGAGCACTTCAGCTTGTGCCTGGTTCGCCATCATAACTACTTCAGAAGTAGGTGTATAGGTGGTGAACCACTCCTTACAGGAGCATACATGGCAGGAGGCTCCAGTGTCTACCCACCAGTCAGAGTCAGTCCTTACTGCATCAACCTGTGCAATCATAGCAACTACGTCAGTGATCATAGAAACCTTACTAGGCTCTCCTTGCTCTGATTGCTTGGTCTTATCTTTACACTCATTCTTAAAGTGGCCCTTCTTGCCACACTTGAAGCAAGGCATTTCTGACTTTGGCTTCTTTTTCTTGATAGAAGTTCCCTTGACTTTTAGATTGTCAGGGTTCTTCTTCTTGCTGTGGAAAGCCGCCTGCTTTCCCTTTGGTCCCTTGGTCTGAACCAGATTGGCGTTAGCCAATTGCTTGGACAGTGTGTCCACCTTCAGTTGAGCCCGCATCTGGTCCTCAACATAGATTTCCTGTAGGAGATCTTCAAGGGTGATCTCCAACTTCTTCCTATGCATGTTTGCATAGAACTTGCTCCACCCAGCGGGAAGCTTTGAGACAATCCCTCCAACAACAAACTTGTCGGGAAGGGGCATCGCCTCGTCTTCCAACTTCTGTCGCAGTTTCAGGAACTCCTTCACCTGCGGCAGCATAGACTTTTCGTCCTCAAAGAACCACTTGTGATATTTTTCAACCACAAATATTTTACTGCGGTTCTTGTCTTCTTCGTAGAGTTTTTCTAGAGACTCCCATATGTCTCTAGCGATATTCTTCTTAGAATAGGATTCTGCAAGGGAATCCTCCATAGCATTCAGGATAAGGAGCCTGCAAATGCTATTTTCTCTTCTCCACTTGGCCTGAAGTTTAATAGCCGCAGATATTGCAGCAGCAGACCCAGTATCTGGAACAATAGGTTCCTCTTCAAGCAGCACGTGATCAACGTCTCTGAGTTGAAGAGTGAGATAAACCTTCCTCTTCCATACTTGATAATGCTCTCCATCAAACTTTTCTAACTTACAGAAGTCAGTGTTGAGGAGTGAAGCATTAATGTTTTCCATCGTAGCAATAAAGCTTTGAGAATGTTATTGCCGGGAACGCCGGGGCACAATTTTTTGATGAAAAACTGAGAAAATGAAACAGTTGTAAAGACAACGTTTCTAATGCAACTCCTTAAAGAAGGTTTTGCAACAGAGATCCAGAAGGATTCTGCAAGTTACGAGATCTAAAAAGATATCGTAATACACGAATAATCTAAAGAGATTTTCGTGATCGTAGCAAACTGGCAGTAGTGCCTTCTAAAAAAAAGATACTGACAGAACTGCTAAAGACAACAGAAGGATGACAGGCGAGAGATGGAATTGCTGGGGTGAATTATCACCGTTGCTCAAAGCTTTATTCGTCCTCTGCGAACAGCTTCCAGGAACCAGCAAGGTTGACGGAAAACTTTGGAACACTCCTGCTCTTCTGACTCCTCGGAAGACGGCAAACTCCTCTGGCAATGGTAATCTTCTCTCTCTGTTTGAAGTAACAGAACTCACGTGTACTAAAAAGTACTAGTGTTTGTGTTAAACAACACGCTCACTACTCTGTTGTGTTAAAGAACACTTAGAGTTTTCTCTCTGGAATTCTGATTACTTCTGCCAACTGAGAGAGAGGAGAGAACCTGCATATATAGTCCACGGGGTGGTTGCCAAGCAGTTGCCTGAACTTCAGGGTAGTGGCAGAATCACTCCTGAACATGCAGCAACTGCTGCAACCGTTCCCGCTCTAATATGCAGCCAGCCATACGCACATACGCACTCTACGCACACTGCGCACTCTACGTACGCTGCGTACGCTGCGCACACTGCGCGTACTGGGCTGCGTAACTGGGCCAGCGTAACTGGGTACGCTGTGCGTACTGGGCTGCGTACTGGGCTGCGTACTGGGCTACGTAACTGGGCTCGCGTAACTGGCCGCGCAACGTGGTCGCAGCGCACTATGTGCCTAGCGACGATGCTGATGACGTGCTAAGTGCAAAGTGCGCCAACAAAACGCCACATTACGCCTCATGAGCCCTTGAGCCCGAGCCCGAGCCCGAGTCCGAGCCCGAGCCCGAGCCCGAGTCCGAGTCCGAGTCGCTAAGCCCCAACGGGGCTTAGCTCCTATGGAAATAAATTTCCCAAGAGCAAAAAGCTTACAGCTTATTAATTGTTGATTAAGCCTTTATACCATTAATAATTAATCCCACATGGCACACACCCATATGCACTACATGTGCATCTCCATAAAGAGTAAAGACTCATATATGGAGATACACATTCCTTTCTAGCCGATGTGGGACTAAAAATCAAAACAAAAGGCTATAAACCCAACAGATGGAACGTTGTAAAAGGAAATTTTTCTTGTAGTGGTGTTATTACGGTTATTTCAAAATGCTCTAACATGAACTATGCTGCAAAGATGAAGCGCGCATCTCAGCTCGACCGAGTTCTGAGTCGACTTGTGACCAGGTGACTGGTGCCCAATGGAGAGATGATGACTCATGAGATGGAGACTACTGGTTGAAGCTTGAATACTGGAGCCTGTTAGATGTTTGTTGAGCTTGATGGCGAATATAATATATATATAAGGTGATGATTGTTATAATTTGGCTCATATAGTAATTTTAATAATGATAGGATTTGAAAAAAAAGGTCCTAGTTAAAACATATTCATATTGATTTTTAAATTATATAAGAAAATGCATGTCATGTCTACTTAGAATATGAATTTCTATATATAAAGACATGACATGTTATATAACGGCGACTAAAATTTTTCGTAGATCATTGTGATGAAAAGAGACCTACCTAGATGTTGGATAATAGGTTGAGAGAAAGAAATTAGTTGAGAAATAGAGAGGTTAAAAGAAGAAAGAGATCGAGTTTCTCAAATTCTTTTGATGTAATAATCTTTAAAAAATTCTTGGCTTTTCTTTTTAGGTTAAAATTTGTAACGATTAAACATGTAACTTTATTTAAGTAATGATCTGAATTTAATTTCCAATAACTTTACTATTCAGAAAATTTACTGTACAGATAATATTTTATATAATATTTGTTTAAACGATAAAAGTTTGGAAAATTAGCTGGAACAATACAATCCGACAGACGAAGTGTCGGAAAATGAGCATACAAAATTTCCGACAAAAGGTTTGTCGAAAAATGAGCATAGCTCAATTTCCGACAAACCATTTGTCTGAAATTGAGCATTCTTGGTTAATTTGTAAAGTTGGCTTGGTTTGTGGGTTTTTTTGGGTTGTGGAATTGGTTTGGTTAATTTTTTTATGGGTTGAGGTGGGTTGAAAGTTATTATTTTGTGGTTTTCTTGTTGGTTTTTTTTACGGTTTGGTTTATTTGTGTATGTTTGGTTGAGGTGTACAATCTTTTTATCAATGATAAGATTCTTTGAACGTTAGAATTCTCAACGTTACAATTACAACGTTCCAATTCCTTCCAACGGCTACATTAACTCACAACTATATATAAGTATCACAGCAAGCTATTTTTTTCATTCACTCCACAACCTCTCTCCCATTCACTAGTAAGTTCATCAAGTCTAGTTGGTTGAAAGCTGAAGCTCCACTCGTCCTACATCCATTTGAAAGTCCATCTTGTTGTCAACATGGATGGAAATCTGACAATCCTATGCTCGCTTGGAGGTGTACTAAATGGGTTAGCGTATCAAGGGGGTTTAACCCAAGTTCTTTTAGTTGATCGAAATATTTCATTTCTTAGTTTACATAATCTAATTATTGATCAATATTCTATCGACTACGAATTTATATTAGTACATATTTTCGTATCTAATTGTATAAATGTAGATAGTGAAGATGCATGGAATTTTGTTCTTCAAGTGAATGCACAATCACCGTATATTAATATCTATGTCACTCCGTCCCCATCTATGAATGTAAGTAATATACCTGCTTGTAATACTTTTAACGCTGGTCCTAGTTCTTCTCATCAAGTTATTCCATTTGCCGAAGAAGAACATGTAGTAGATGATGTTAATAACGATGACGAAAATAGTGATAATCTAATTGAAAATTTAGATGATGAATTTGATGATTCTGTTGATAGCCTTAGCACTCCTGAATTATTTATTGGAAAACAATTTGAGAATCGTTCTAAATTTAGAAGTTTTATTAGTGATCTAGCAATTAGACGTAATTTTACTTGTTCAGCTACTTTAAATAATGCTACTGGAATTATATATAAATGTAATAGTTCAAATTGTCATTGGAGGGTATACGCTAAAGCCATAGGCAGAGGCGAAAGATTTTCTATTGCAACGCTAGAAAATATTCATTCTTGTTTAGGTGGACTTACAACTGGTTCTCATCCATTAGCTACCACTGTATGGGTTAAAAATCAGATTATTGATAAAATTCGAGATAATCAGTCGTATAGTCCATCTTGTGTTGTAAAAGATATATTTAGGGAACATTGAATACATATTAAATATTGTAAGGCTTGGAAAGCTAGAGAACTTGCTCTATCCGAAATAAATGGTAGTTATATTGATGCATATAGTAGTCTCGAAGAGTATGGTCTTAGAATTATTGAGACAAATCCAGGTAGTCAATGTTTTATGAAGGTTACAGAAAATAATAGGTTTGAAAGAATTTTTATTTGTTTCAAGGCATGCATTGATGGATTTCTAAGGGGATGCTTACCTGTGATTAGTATTGATGCTACTTTTCTTTCCTCTAAATATAGAGGTATTTTATTTATTGCTTGTGCTCATGATCCTAACTATCAACTATATCCTATTGCATATGCTGTTGCTGAGAGTGAAAACACTGATTCTTGGAATTGGTTTTTAAACGGTTTAAGAATATCTTTTGAAAGATTTTTTGATGCCTGGAATACAATTTCTTTTATATCGGATAAACAGAAAGGATTGATAAATGCCATGCGTGCTATTTTTTCGGAATCGCCTCATTTTTTCTGTATTCAACATTTTAAAGCAAATTTGAAATCAGTATGTAGATCAAAGCATTTTCAACGTAGCTTGGACTCTCTTGCAAGATGTTATAATGAAACAGATGCAAATAATTGCTTGGAGATGATTAAAGCTGAAAATGTTGATGTTTACAATTGGCTCGTTGGAGTAAATGATGAAAATCGTGTTTTCTCACACTGGATTACAGCGTATTCTCCTTGTCCAAGACTAGATATTAACACGTCAAATCTTGCTGAATCTTTCAATAACTGGATTAAAAATCTTCGAGATAAACCAATAACTACACTACTTGATGGTATTAGAGCTAAGATTATAACACTTCAGGACAAAAACAGACAACAAGCTGAAAATCTTGAAACAAATTTTTGTCCAAAGATGTTAAAAACGATGGCTCGTATCACAAAAGAAATCCATCAGCTGGAAATGTTACGGATAGTGGGTCATTTGTTTGAGATATTAGATCGTCAAACAAATAGAACATATGTTGTTCGTTTAAATGAAAACTATTGTTCATGTTTAAAGTGGTATCATACTTTTCTTCCATGTGTACATGCATGTTATGCTTGTAATTGTTGCAATATCATGATTGAGCATTACTATCCAGCTATATTTTCAAAGGAAGCATTGAAAAGTGTCTACGAGCCGCACTTGGAGCCAATTCCAGTCCCTTACAACATTCAAAGTGCATTGGTTAGAGGCGACATTGGAGTACCAGATGTACGACGCAAAGCTGGAAGGCCAAAGAAGAACCGTATTATGGCGAAGGATCAATCTTCAAGAGATCTCCGATGCAGCAATTGCAATGGTTTGGGACACAATAGAAGGAGTTGTACAAATCAACCAAGAGAATGAAAAGAAGACATCATGCGAAGACATCATGTGAAGAAACATCTATGTAATAGTTTACTAAAGAAAGCTGACTTTTATAAATGAAAATAAAACATCATACAAGTACGAAATATTCAGCTATCTTCCTTGTCTGTCCAACTCCCAATAGTCTGGACGATCAACTTCTCTGAGTCCCAGTCGAGCTCTCCTGCGCGTCGTATTCTCCGAATGCGCAACACCACCTTCGTCTTGTGTGGGTGCTGGGTCTTGGGTGGATGCTGGGTCTTGGGTGGGTGCTGGTGCTGTTGGAGTCGTCAGAATCTGTGTATAATAATCTGCATCCAAACCATAACTCTGAAACCAATCTGTAACTCCGGGCCACTGGGACGTCCCCTGGCCAGTCCACTGGGACGTCCCCTCACCCGTCCACTGGGACGCCCCCTCGCCAGTCCACTGGGAAGTCCCCTGGCCAGCCCACTGGGAAGTCCCCTGGTCAGCCCACTGGGAAGTCCCCTGGCCAGCCCACTGGGAAGTCCCCTGGCCAGCCCACTGGAAAAGTGCTTGGATTAGTGGAGTGATTATGATAAAAGTTAAGAGTAAGAGGGTTTAGGTTTACATTATGGTAAGGGTTAGGGTTTAGTTTCGGGTTAGGGAGAATATTATAGTTGGAGTCTAGATTAGGTTTATATTAGTCTTAAGGGTTAGAGTAGAGATTTAGATTAGGGTCTATATTAGCCTTATGGAATGTGGATCTACAGTAAGTAATAAAGGGTTAGAGTTGAGATTAGCCTTATGGAATGTGGATCTACAGTTAGAGTGGGAGGGTTTGGGTTTACATTATGGTAAGGATTAGGGTTTAGTTTCGGGTTAGGGAGAAAATTAGAGTTGGGTTTACATTATGGTAAGGATTAGATTTAGATTAGAATCTACATTAGCCTTATGGAATGTGGATCTACATTAGTCTTAAGAGTTAGAGTTAATATGGATCTACATTATGGAATGTGGACCTACATTTTCTTGGATTAGATTATAGCATTAGGATTTATATTATAATAGAATCATAACATAAATAATAAATATATTTTAAAAATATAAACTAACCTTCAACTCCAGGGTCTTCTTTCTCCTCCTCCTCCTCCTCCTCCTCCTCCTCCTTCTTCTTCTTCTTCTTCTTCTTCTTCTTCTTCTTCCCGAGCTCTTCTTACTCCTCCTCCTTTCTTTCTTACTCTTCTTACTTTCTACTCTTCTGGACTTACTTTCTCTTCTTCCAACTTTTTTTGTTTGATTCTCTTCACATAACTCCAACCATTCAAAACACACTCACCCACCCGTATTCAATTCCAACCCACATTCACGTGAACCATTTTAACCCAACCAATCACGTGAACCATTTCAACCCAACCCAACAAAAAATAACCCGAACCAAGCTCAAAATCCGACAGATGGTATGTCGGAAAAATGGACGCTGTCCATTTTCCGACACACGGTCTGTCGGAAATTGGACAAGTCCAATTTCCGACAGACGGTGTGTCGGAAATTGGACGGCGTCCAAATTTCCGACACTACATCTGTCGGAATGTATTGTTGTATCTAAATTCTCAAACTTTTATCGTTTCAACCAATATTATATAAAATATTATCGGAACAGTAAATTTTCTGTTTACTATTTGAATTTTTTTACTTGTTACTTTACATCAAGTCTTTATTTTCTGTCAATTAACTATTGTCTTCCATGTTACGGTTGTCGATTCATTGCGAGACTCATATAACTATACTGGCAGTGTCGGTGGGCTGATCCCTGCCGACAGCGAGATAGCAGATTGATTACGCAGCACACAGTCAACCTATAAATAAAGCCAACGCCAACGCCAACGCCGTGTGCATCACAAAGAATCGACAAATCCAAATCGCGTGGAACACACGCGCACGTCTTCAGCAACTACTACTACTCCTCAGCTCTGCTGACAACTCCACCGACGCCACAGCACAACATATGACGTAGGCGATGACGTAGGCGATGACGTCTTCGCCAACTTACGTTAATTAATTAATTAATTAATTAAAAGTGAAGATAAAGTCATGGGTTTGGTTTTCGTCTTTTTCCTTTTCAACTTGCATGGAGAAGGAAGTCATAGTTTTAAAATGCAAAGTACATTGTCATTAACGGGACCGGCACAAAGTTTACACTAACAAAAGACTCGAGCAAAATTAGGCGGCATTTAGACCGTCGACAAAGTTAATTAGTATGTGTCAAGCATCTGAATTAGTAACTATAATTAATGAAGATACCTTTTCACAGTAGAAGATAACATCATATGCACACATAAGCCCATTTCTTCTCCATTACTGGCCGGTCCTGACTGAGAACCCTCATTCATAATATAAAAAAAAAAAACTAAAGTAAATTAAAAAAATAAAACTGTCATCTCCAAGAATTGAGAACTAAGAAACTCACATATACAAGCTAACATAGTACTACACCATAATTATTTCACAAATGCTATTTGGTTCCCAAAATATTTCGATGATGTCATCTTCCATTATGTGGCATATGACATAATTGTTGACATGACAGCTGAAATGACAAAATTAAAATTAAAATTAAGTTTAAAATTAAAATTAACATTAAAATTAAAATTAATATTAGCATTAATATTAACATTAACATTAAAAAATATTGGATAATTAATTTTTTTGGTTAAAATTTGTCATGTCAGCTGTTATGTCGGCTGCAATGTCAGATGCCACATAATGGGAGATGGCAGCACCCAAATATTTTGGGACCAAATAACATAATTGTAATTATTTTGTGTTTAGCGGGACCCACAAAACATGGATACAAAATATTAATATATTTATATTTAGACTGATTTTTTGGGTCCTCCGGATTCGTGGGTCTTGGACGGCCGTCCTGGTTGCGCTGGGCCAGGGGTGACCATGCTCCATTAGAGCGTCTTCAACCATATTGTCTTGTAATATTGTAATATGTTGTGATTCATATGTGGCATGAGTCACAATACAATATTTTTTCGATGGTAAGACTATATTCACAAAAGACAATGAAGTAAAAAAGTCTTCTCCGATACAAAAATATTGAGAATATAGTAAATATATTTTTTCAACTTCTAAGACAACTTTTTCTCTTCTTTTTTAATTTTTTTATTCATAATTGATGACAGAGAGATAAAGAAGATATTGTCAAATGCACTGTAAACCAACTTTACAATGTCCGAACTATAACTTTTATCACATAAGTTTCACAAATTATTTGACAATTGTATTGAATAATAATTCTAAATAAAAATCTGTAATTCTTGTGTGGGCAACAACTTTTTTCTAAAGTCGCATTAGGGTTGGATAGATGCTAGTCAAAACATGGATCCAGGAAGATCAATCCTTGGTGTGATATATATTAATATCAAAGCATATTAGTAGCATTGCCGATGAGAAGGGAAGTTCGATTTTAAAATTTGAGGAGTATTAAGGTTTTTTTTTTTTAATGTAGACAAGACTCTTGACCTTCTAAGCAGTATTGTCAGAATCGGATTGACCGACTGTTGGACTGGTCCGATCGATATTATCAAATAAAATGGTCCGATTTGACTTGAATCGGAATTTTTAAAAAAATGTCGACTTTTTTTAGAACTGAGTTTAACCGGTAAACCAGCCGAAGCGGTTCACAGTTTAACCGGCCAATTTTATTTTTATTTTTAAACTCAAAAATATTTATTGCTTGAGATTTCGACCATTTGGTTCTTGGTTTGGTTTTAAGAGACCTTGTAGTTATAAAAATAAACCAAATCAAACATGCTAAAAACCAAATCAAACCAAACAAAGAAGTAAATGTGGAAGAGACCTTGTAGTTATAATATTAAGCCAAACATGCTAAATATCAAATCAAACCAAACCAAACCAAGAAGTAAATATGGATATATTATCTACGAAAATGATATTTGGCCCGCCGGCGGACTAGCCCGCACGCCGGCGTGGCACTCCCCAATTGGCTCCCCCCCTATTCGCGTGGGGCCCATGCCGGTGCCCTGCCAATGGGGGAGCGCCGCGTGGCCACGGGCTAGCCCGCAGGCGGGCCATGTAGCACCGCCATATTATCTATTTGAATCAAACAAAACCAAGTCCATTTTGAACCCACGTTGAACCCGGATTGAAACCCGATCTGACCTATACCGAAAGAAAATCGGTTCAATCTCCGGTCCGATTTTTAAAACATTGCTTCTAAGTATAAATGTCATATTTATAATTTGTTACTAAAAAGTAGGATAGGAGAGTCAAGGAGTTTGGTTCATCTAAACATAGTCATTTCTATGCATGTAAAAATTGTGCGGTCGCACAACACCTCAAAAATGACATGTTCCAAAAATTTTAACTTCGGTATATAGTAGGAATGTAAAATCTTCATTTTTAGATTTAGGTATCATTATTTTTAGAAATTGCAATAACATGATTCTTAGAATGTCAGAAAATATATTTTTTAGAATGGTTAAAAAAGTCATATTTGATATTAATTTGTACAAGATCTTCTTTAGAATATCAGAAATGATCATGCATCTAAATATATTTATCTATAACAGAAAAGAAAAGAAAAAAATAGGCGCAGACAATCTGAAATAACTGGAATAAAATAAATCGTCTCTTTATTTCAATTTGAACGTAATCAATCACAATCACATGTGATAACAATTCTGGCTAATTTATAATATCTTCATTGGTTAAATTTTTTTAATAACTGCCACAAAGATTGTTTGCTCATTTTACATTATCAATATAAAAAATTAATATATTTTTATTACAAAATATACACACCTATACATTCTTAGGAGGCTCGAATTCTATTAATATATTTTTTTCAAGTGTCGGACTAAATAACCCAAAGATAGTTAAATAAAATTATTTGTAATGTTAATTGGAGGCATATATTTGTACTCGTCCTTTGCCATTTCTTAACAAAAACCAAGCTCCTAAGCTGGTAGCTCGATCTTTAGGCCAGTACGCGAGATATTTGGACCATAGCCAAGTTATAGAAAAAAAAATTATTACATATTTGGGCCTCAGCATGTATTCTTCATCATCTATTAATGATGCTCTAATGACTTTATTTTCTATCACAAATTAGCACAAATAATATTAGTTTTGGACTATGATGATAGTCGCTCTCTCTTTAAAACCAAGAAAGCATATAAAATTTGAGAAGCACGGTGTAACCAGAATCCTAATTTTATTTTTAATTTTTAATTTTTAATTTTTTTGACCAGAATCCTAATCAAATCAATAGACTAGATCGTAGCCTATTTTACTCGTCAAATTTTGCAAAACCAGCTTGTTAGCGAGCTTTCTAAGTTGAATTTTCTATCTCTAATGCCACGTTTGGTTCACAGAATCAAACGTGGCATTAGAGATAAAAAGAAGTTGGAATCATCGAATCGTGGTGTACTGGTAACACCATGGTGCACCGGGGGTGAGGGCCGGGTTCGAGCCCTTCCTCCCACGGAGGTGGCTGGGTGGTGGTGGCCACGGCCTCCGGGCCAAGGTCGGGTGGAGTCGTCCACCGGCTTTGGTTTAAAAAAAAAAAAAAATCATGGCCTCAGTAAAAAAAATTCATTTATTTACTATGTTTGAATGGCAATAGAAAGATGTTGCAGTCCAGTCTGAATTTAGTAACAACATATTTGTGGAATTCAAATCTAGTTAAATATTTGATTTGATTAGATTTGGATGTTCATAATTGGTGTTGTGATATTTTAAATATAATTGGATTTTTATTTTTTGGAAATCCTATTATGGTGTAAAATAGGATATTGATGGACTATTTTAGGTGTAATATAATTCTTATTTGAGGGCTTCTATTTAAGGAATGATATTATGACCTAAAATTGGATTTTCTCAACCTATATATATGGGGTGAGGGTGGAGGCACAAAGCACTCCACAAAAGTGGAAATTCGGGGTGCTTGTCCACAAAAAAAATCTAAGAGAAAGTACGTACTCTTCTTTTAGGACTTCGTCATCCAAGACATAAGGAAGAAGAAGATCTAATCGAGTAGTCGTCAACTTCGGCTAGGAAGATTGCTACCGGTTGGTGAGTGATCTCAATTGTAATATTTTGTTTTTCTTCTTGAGTGTGGTGAGAGGGTTGAACCTATTAGGGAAAAGGATTCAACTTGAGTTATATCAATCTTATAATTTCATCTGAGTTATTAAAGGTTGAGATTTGTCCAAGTGACGTACGTCACCGCCATATACTTGTCTTCATCTTGTGCTTGGTGTCCGTTAGACAGGATTTGGTTTTGCCGGACGGATCCTAGTGGTGCAGGAGGTGCAAGGCATGATTTTTGTGACATGTAAAGTTGTCACAAAAATTGTAAAACTTGTCATAACATATGTTCTGTGACGAGTACAGTGATGACTTACTTCCGTTACATATACATCCGTAGCTAAAAGAAAAATGACACTAAAATATGGCATCACAAAATATTTTCAACTGTGACTAGCAAATCTTGTCACTATGACGTCACAAAACATTTTCAACTGTGACAAGCAAATCTTGTCACTGATAGTATTCTTTTCGTGACAACATACATCGTTACTATAAATGTTATAAGTGACGCACGATATTATCACAAATAGCATCTTATTGTAAATAAAAATAGATATATATATTTTGATCCTATGTGATTCGAATACGCAACCATTTACTCCAGAATCAAACATCCTACCATTACACCACAACCATTAGTTTGTTAAATAAAAATAATAATATATATGAGTTCAACCAGAATACTTCTTAAGTGACATAATACACCTTAAGTGATAAATTTATTGTTACAATTTTTTAAGAAAGTCACAAAATACACCTTAAGTGATAAGTATTTCACTTGTCACATAGAACTTACTGTTATAATTCTATAACGAAGTTACAAAATACACTTTAAGTGACAAATATTTTTACTTGTCACATAATACAAATTAAGTGACAAGTATTTCACTTGTCACAAATAACTTGTTGTTACAATTCTTTAAAAGAAGTCACTAAATACACCTTAAGTGACAATAATTTTCACTTGCCATATAATACACCTTAAATGACAAGTATTTTCACTTGTCACATAGAACTTGTTGTTACAATTCTTTAAGGATGTCACATAATATACCATAAGTGACATGTATTTTTATTTGTTACATAAAACATGGCTTTCATATGAGTCAAAACTTAAAATTTTATTTTAGCGACAACATTTTGTGACGACCAATAAAGATATAGTCATTGAATGATTCAACAGTGTGACGATAAGCAACTGTTGTCACAGAATCAAATTATGAGTGACAACAAAATTTACTTGTCACATAAATATTTCTTTCAGTGACAAATTTTACACTTATCACAAATTAATTGTCATTCCGAATTTTTTGTAGTGGGAGCTGGAGACAAAGGAAGATGCAAAGCAGCTCGGAGGATCGGAGATCAGTGGCATGGGAGGGCAGAAACTCTGTCGCGTGACGACAGACATGGAGTATAGTTGAGGACCCATGTGGTCAATACCCTCTCATCAGACTGGAGGAAAAGATTGTTGGATTCCAGTCTGGATTTGATAACAACATATTTGTGGAATTCAATTCTAATTAAATATTTGATTTGATTAGATTTGGATGTCCATAATTGGTGTTGTACAATTTTAGATATAATTGGATTCTCATTTTAGAAAATTCTATTATGATCTAAAATATGATACTGATGGGCTATTTTAGGTGTAATATGATTTTTATTTGAGGGCTTCCTACTTACGGAATCATATTATGACCTAAAATAGGATTTCTCATCCTATATATATAGGTGAGGGTGGAGGCACAAAGCACAGCACAAAAACTTAAAATTTTCACTTGTCACATAGAACTTGTTGTTACAATTCTTTAAAGATGTCACATAATATAGCATAAGTGACATGTATTTTTATTTATTACATAAAACATGGCTTTCATATGGTCAAAACTTAAAATTTTATTTCAGCGACAACATTTTGTGACGACCAATAAAGATATAGTCATTGAATGATTTAACAGTGTGACGATAAGCAACTGTTGTCACAGAATCATCAAATTATGAGTGACAACAAAATTTACTTGTCACATAAATATTTCTTTCAGTGACAAATTTTACACTTATCACAAATTAATTATCATTCCGAATTTTTTGTAGTGGGAGCTGGAGACAAAGGAAGATGCAAAGCAGCTCGGGGGATCGGAGATCAGTGGCATGGGGAAGCAAGAACTCTGTCGCGTGACGACAGACATGGAGTATAGTTGAGGACCCATGGGGTCAATACCCTCTCATCAGACTGGAGGAAAAGATTATTGGATTCCAGTCTGGATTTGATAACAACCACTACTAAAATAAGGCAGATTAGCGACGTCCAGATACGTCGCTAATTATGGAAAATACGTCGCTAATTGTAATTAACGACGACTTTAGCGACGGAAAATGAAGGTCGCTTTAAAGCTAGTCGCAGATGACAAATTCGTCGCTCTACGTCGCTGTTTGCGACGTCACTACTGTGTCACTGGGTCGTCGCAAAGTTAGCGACGGAGAACGACGACAACTTTACGTCCCAAAAATAGCGACGTAGTGCGACTACTTAGCGACGTTTATTTCTATTTATGTGATGATATGGCATGCCTGCCACGTCAGCAAGGTAGCGACGTACAGCGATGTACCGACGCTAATTAGCGACGTATTAGCGACGTCCCCATACGTCGCTAAGATGTCGCTATCCGTCGCTATCCGTCGCAAAATCCTAAAAAAAATTAAAAAAAATATAATGTGTATTTTTGTTATGCTGTGTGTCTG
Source organism: Iris pallida (assembly GCA_029216955.1). NCBI lineage: Eukaryota > Viridiplantae > Streptophyta > Magnoliopsida > Asparagales > Iridaceae > Iris > Iris pallida. Next base: position 600,873 of record JANAVB010020600.1, on the reverse strand, counting down.
TGTTTACAGTGTGTGTGAAGTGCAGTGTTCGAACCATCGACAGTTTCGCTTACTGTTCTATGTTTTATCTTGGATAGAAAGGTGAGCAACAGTTCAGGGTGCACTTCTCAGAGCTTCCTCTTCACGTCCTTCTCGTGATCCTGTACGACGTCCCGAGAGAGTGAAGGATATGAAAATGAAGCTCTCAGAAGTACACCCTGAACAGTTGCTCTTTCTGTCCAAGATAAAACATACAACAGTAATCGAAACTATCGATGGTTCCGAACACTGCATTTCACATATACTGTAAACACAGACACACATCATCACAAAAATACACATTATATTTTTTTAAAATTTGGGCAGCACCTCCTTTGTATATCAGATCATCGCTTATAACCCAGCGTAGGTATATTTGTCATCCCCGTCGCAGATATCATCATATATAATTAACAGTCTACAACTAATAGATGAATAACAGTCTTCCATCATAACAGTCTACAACTAAATATCATACATGTACTCAATGAAAATACCAACAAATTAAATATCACAAACATACATGTCCAACAAACATACATGTCTAACAGAGTCAAATAATAATGAAAATCAGTGTACAGAACGGTCAATGGGCCCATAGGGCCAATACATACAAAGATGATAAAAAAAATCTACTAGATCACTGAGGACCCCTGTCGCGCATCTGGGATAGCATGTACTCATACTGCTCCTGTGTGAGCTGTACCGTAGGGGCAGTAGGAGGCAGTGCAATGTCTGGAGTCGGCACCGTCGATGGACCGGGAGGACGTATCTGCTCCAGCTCTCGCAGTCGCTCACCATGCGCAGCAAAGGTACTCACCATCCTCTGAGTACTCTCCTCAATCGAAGTCGATACCTGAGTGAGTGAGGCAGACATGGTCCTCTGCGATCCCTCCAGCTCGACCTGTCTATGCTCTGTGCACTGCGTAGACACGGTGAGCGTGTGCAAGCTGGCAGCTGTAGCCTGCTACAGACTCATCAGCTCCTGTATACTGCGCTCGACCGCATCAAATCGTCCGGTGATCATCAGAGGGTCGGATCGTCGCTCTGCGGTAAGGTGATCAAAAATCTGCTGCTGCAACTCGCGATGCAGTTCGTCGATCTGACGACGAATATCCTGAGCTCGTGATGACGCCTGCGAAGCTGGAGACTGAGCACTCACAGAGGGGGCCCGGGATGACTTTGAAGCCAAATAGGCGCCGTAGGATCCCGTACCGTAGTACGTACCCTTCTGAAGACCGCCAACGACGGTCATCCAGAGGTCGTCCGGCGATGGAGCTGTAGGCGGCTGGGAGGAAGTACCAGCCCTCCCTCTGCTGGCGCACTAGCAGCAGTAGCCGCCTCCTCTTGTAGCCGAACAAACTCGGCCTAGAACAATGTTTGCTAATGCATAAGTGTTTGCTAAAGTCTATATTGATATCTATTTTCCTGTTTTCTAAATTATAGTAAATTAATATAAAGAATAGAACATAAATTATAGTAAATTAATATAAATTATAGTAAATTAATATAGGCGACATATTTTAATAATATGTCGCTGAACGTCGCTATTCCGCAACGTAATGTATCTAGTGTCGCTGAACGTCGCTATTCAGCGACGTTTTGCGATGTCAATAGAAAGGAGTCGCTATATATTTAGCGACGATATTTTATTCCGTCGCTAAACAATGTCGCTAATATAGCATATTTTAGTAGTGAACATATTTTTGGAATTCAATTCTAATTAAATATTTGATTTGATTAGATTTGGATGTCCATAATTGATGTTGTACAATTTTAGATATAATTGGATTCTCATTTTAGAAAATTCTATTATGATCTAAAATATGATACTGATGGAATATTTTAGGTGTAATATGATTTTTATTTGAGGGCTTCCTACTTACGGAATCATATTATGACCTAAAATATGATTTTTCATCCTATATATATAGGTGAGGGTGGAGGCACAAAGCACAACACAAAAATGGAGATTCGGGGTGCTAGTTCACAAGAAAATCTAAGAGAAAGCCGTACTTTGCTCTTAGAATTTCGTCATCCAAGACAGAAGGAAGAAGAAGATCTAATCGAGGAGTCGTCAACTTCAGTTAGGGAGATTACTATGGGTTGGTGAGTGATCTCAATTGTAATCTTCTGTTTTTCTTCTTGAGAGTGGTAAGGAGGCTGAGCCTATTAGGACAAAGGGTTCAACGTGAGTTCTGTCAATCTTGTAATTTCATCTGAGTTATTAAAAGTTGAGATTTGTCCAAGTGACGTACGTCACCGTCTTATACTTGTCTTCATCTTGTGGTTGGTGTCCGTTAGACGGGGTTGGTTTTGATTAGGTGAGTTGGCAAACGCTTCCGCACGCGTCCAGTAAAAGAGGAGGGGAAAAAATGATTCCCAAAGAAAAATAAACTAGGGGTGAAAATGGTTCCTTCCATCCAACCGAGGATTTAGTTTCTGATTCAGTTTCTTTCAAATTTTTAGGCTTTTCCAAACGCTGAAAATAAAAGTCGATAGAAATTATAATGTTCCAAAATGAATGAAAGCAGGGGCAGATCCAGGATTTAAAGTTGGGATGGGCTACTATAGTACTACTATATCTCTATGTCGAAAATTCGGCAGAATTTCTCCTATATTTGTATGGTTCGATACCTGTCATAATGAATAAAAACATTGACCTCTAGCACTAAATAATCATGAACAAGTTCAAAATCATTTATTGACACATTGACACCTCCCCTAACCCCCCATTGACACCTCTCCTAAATCCCCAAAAAAAATTCAAATATAAATATATCAATCTAATGAAAATAGATAGAATATAGGATCAATTGAATCTCAAATTTAAAAAAAAAACACACACACAAACAAACAACTTTAACCGTTTAAACCTACCCCTGTACTGGATATTGGAAAAAAGCAGCATACCATGTACTAAAGCAAACCATGATGTCTGGTGTAGAAGCATGGAATTTCAGGACCAAAAATCCTATGCGCCTAACATCACATGCGCCAGGGAGCTCAGAGGAAGTACTTGGCACAGCAAAGCGAAAATATAGACATTAAAAGAAGATTTTTTATTTTCATACAAAAGTCTATTACATGTCTTAAAAAGAGCTGTACAAAGGAGGATTTCTACAAAGAAAAGACCCTAAGTCTACAGCTAGGCGCAGCAACCACCATGCGCTCTCAAACAGGCGCATACCACAATACGCTCTCAAACAGGCGCATCTCGCCATGCGCTCTCAGCCATGCACATCTCTTCAGCAGCTCAGTTATGTGCATCCTCAGTTATGTGCATCCCTTCAGCAGCTCAGTTATGTGCCGCCCTTCAGCGACCCAGACAGGCGCATCATGAAGTGTCAGCATATGCGCCATCAAATGCTTCGACTAATGAAGCATTTATTGAACAGAACGAGGGTGGCAATCAACCCTCTAGCTGGAGGAGGAGCTCTTCCAAAGCCCAAGGAAGATGATCGGGGCACCGCAATTCCGATCTGCGGCTCTTCCAGTATAACGGAGACGAGACTCGAGCATCCCGATCTTTGGATGCAACAGGCACCTTCTGCCTGCCTCAGAAGCCCTCGACTCCGACTTTTGGATGTAACAGTCACCTTCAAGTGTATCAATGAAGACAATGCGTCGCATCTTCACCCTCGGGAGCATCTCGTCATCAGAATGTGCTCGGGCAAACAAGTTCATTTCGGGAGGACGTGAGAGGACGAGAAGCAAACCCTTTCTATGCCACTATTTATAGGCCGGGCAAATCAAACTCATGCGCCAAGTGGCTGGCTCTCCGAATTCCGTGCAATAAATTTGCATTAAACGGTAATGAACCTGACGCTTCAAATTCAGCCAAGTCAAGAACGACTATTTAAAGCACTCGAAGAACGTAACAATCGGGCCCATAAAGACATGTCCTGCAAAGCGGATGCGCCGGCCAGACCGCGCATCGTGCTGACGCGCCCAGCTCCCATCAAAGGATGCGCCTCCATGCGTCCCCATGCACCTAGTGGAACGCCGATCGATGCGCCCACTCAATAACCCATCACCTGTCAAAGAACATTAAATGCTGAAGTCTGACAGAGTTGGCAGCACGTCCCCCGAGGACTGAACAGTTGACAGCTTTTTCAGAAAATGAAGGCGGTTACAAGCCACGTGGCCGCCCAACCAGTTCGCATGCGCCTCCGCGGCCATACGTCCAAATCTCTGTATGCACCTCAAAAGCCATGCGCCTCAGACTTTTTTCTGATTCCTAAAGACAGAAGTAAAGTCACTACTGAAGCCCCGCATGCACCTCAAAAGCCATGCACCCAGACTGGTTCGTGACTCCTAAAAGATTACGAGCCAAAGTCTCCTCATGCGCCTAATCCCAGGCGCATCCTATCAGATCACTCCCTACCAAATCCGAGATCTTCGAGTCATGGACCGACGACACGCGTCCTTTGACTTGATTCAGCCTATGAAGGGGTGCTAATCACCCAAGATCTCAGCAACTGAAAGATCATTTTCGTTGCTACGTGCCAGCTCTGCCGCAGCCCACGACAGCAACGAGAAGAGTTCAACTCCTTAATCAGGGCGCATCGCCTATGCACCTCCATCAGCAACTATCACGTGGTATCCCCACGTACAGGCGCATCCTACATGCGCGCATGAGCAGCCAGCCTGCAAAGCTATAAATAGAGGGATCATCTCCTTCTAACAGACACACACACAGACAGAGACGTCGTGCAATCATCAGCAACACATAGAGAAAGGCAGATACAGACACTCAACGTCTTCTTTCTCTCCGCAAGCTCCAGCACCTAGAGCAACCCAGATCTTCAGAGAATCGAGAACCGTCGTCAGATCGTCAACGGAGTCAACGCATTACCACTCGCTCCATCGACACAAGGGACCCAGATTAAACAAAAGTATACTCCTAGGACCACGTCTAAGTCCTACATTGTAACACTGTTCTGTTTGTATTGAAATTACATCAAAAGATTTTAATGGCAAACAAGCTGATGACTCTGCTGGGAACCTCTTTCTCCTCCACCAAAAAAGCTGTATCGCAATCCGACGACGTGAAGGTGGGCTCCTCCCACAAGACGTTGGTCGTACGCCTCAATCAACAGGCGTATGAGGAGTTCATCTCTGAAGGCAGTGCGAGTCCTTAGAAGCGGCTGCCGAAGCGGAAGAAGATTCGCCAGGTCTGGGTGCGCAAGGCGACGCCTCTGGCACCACCACCGAAGGGGATGCACCAATGCAGCCATCCCTTCCTGCTGACGTCCTCAGCAACCAAAATGCATCCACCGATGCAGCGCATCTCTCGGGGAAACGTGCGGCTCGCCACATTCTCCAGCCATCTCCCTCTCAGGCGAGGAAGATGCGTCGACGGAGTAGGGGCACAGCTAATGCCCCGCGCATCACCTCTGATGTGTCGCAGAAGGTCTCTGTCTTTGACAGACTCACTCGCTGTAGTGGCGAGGAGAATTTGGACTCTGAGTACTATGCGCCCCAGCGGGCTAGTACGAAGAAGTCCAAGGCAGCACGGGCCATGCGCCTTAAACGTGCTATGCCGGCAGCAAACCAGAAGCATGCGCTCACAATCATGCGCGCTGCGGATGGTAAGCTGTATAAGGTCGACTCGGGTACTTTTACGCCGGAAAAGAGTCGACCTTCAAAGTCCTTGTCTCACTTGGGCGCATCTGTTGCGTTCGCAACCGAGTCGAGCAAGGCAAACCCTGTGGTCTTGAACTCCCGCGCCTCCTCTGGTTGTGCATTTAAGGTTCGTTCAAGCCACTGTAAATGTTGTTCCCCCACTACTGATCTGAGCACCTGTTTGGTGTTGGATCAGGGGGCGCAGCATTCACTTGACCACCCCGGCACTTGGCCTTACCATGCGCCTGATGGGGGTGCGAAGGTGGCATTTTCCTCCAACGATCTGCGTAACGTGATCACTCACAAACACCGGTCAGGAGAATCGACTGACAAGCACAATGCGCCCCTCACAGGGCATGTCTGTGCTGTAGTCACCATCAACTGTTATTGCAAAACAGCAGTCCCGTCACCAAGGCAGTCGGTGTTCCAGCGGCTGCAATCACCAACACCTCTCCGACGTCGCCTCGGGAAGAAAGTGTCAATTGAAGAGGAACCAGAGGTTGCTTCATGCAACATGATCTCTAATTCCTCGTCAATCTGAAAGGCGACCGGCCATTCCTCGACCTCGTCCAAGAGTCAGCCGAGGAGAACCAAGGCAACTGTTCCATCCTCTGGAGTGTTTGAAGGCACTCGGAGGAGAAGGAAGATCCTGGAGGAAGCTGGGGGTAGTCAAACCCTTCTTGATCCTCCTTCTGAAGACGAAGATGCCCTACAGAGCACAACTGGGATGGAAGTCAACCTCCCGGATGTTGCTGGGGGTAGTCTAGCCCCTGTGGACCTACGTCTCGAAGACGAAGAAGTCCACCAAGACAGAACTGGGGGTAATCAGGCCCTCGTGGATACTTCTCCTGAAGACGAGGGTGTCCTCCAAAACACAGCTGGGGGTAACCAGGCCGAAACTCCAGGAGAGGCAACTCCCCTACAAAAGAGCGAGGCCGAAAGCGAAGCCTCAACTGATCCATCCGACTCCAGCCGTGTCATGACGGTATACATGACTGGGGGTGATACCGAGCCTGATGTGCCGCCAGCAGACCTCGTCCAGCGCATGAATACTCTGGAGGGAGGGCTCAAAACCCTCTCTGCCTCCATGCAAACACTGACTCAAGCAGTGTTCGAGATACGGTCAGCTTTGGCCGGGGCACCTTCTACCGGTCCTGACCCAGGGGCCAATGGAGAATCAAGTGTACCCCTTCAATGGGTATCCTTGGATACGGATCGCCACGAAGCACCTCGAACGTCGGAGCCATCAAATGTTCAACTCCAGGCTGTACCACCTTCCCCGACTCCCAGTTCTACGGAAGACGTGGTGGAGATGATCAGGGACTTGCGCGAGCGCTTTGAGTCCAAGAATATACAAGAGAAGCGCCAAAAGATGGGCATCCCCCAACCTTATCCCCTCGAATAGAACAAAGTGGTTTATCCTCCTAAGTATAAACCACAAACATTGATGCCGTACGATGGGAAGGACTCTCCACGTCGCTATCTAACGTACTTCCAGTCCCAAACAGGACATCTCCCGAAGGAGGACGCACTGCTTACCAGCATATTTGTCGGGGCACTAAAAGGAGTGGCGTACGACTGGTACTGCAGCCCCCCCGATAACTCTATATCTTCCTTCGATGACTTGACGCGCCTTTTCCTCGACCGTTTCTACGACGGCGGGAAGGACATGACAATGGCGTCCCTCATAGAGATACGCCAGAAGGAGAAGGAAACAGTTCGAGTATTCATCGAACGCTTCCGACAGGATTGCTTCAGACTGCCCCCGGGCATGCCAAAACATGTACTCCTCTCCTCCTGCGGCATGAACATGTTGCCTGCAGTCAAACTCTGGCTCAACTCCACTCTCCCTCCCGACTGGAGTTCCTTGATCATCGAAGCCGAAGCAGCAGAAAAGAAGACGTCCAATGCTCGCCTTCTGGGAGTTAGTTTCCCTGCCTTTGAGGACAAAGGGAAACGGCCTGCAGCCAACAACCCTGGACGAGAGACGAAGGGGAAACAGGCATTGACTGTCAATGCCTCCAAAGGTGCATCAGCACCCACTCAAAAGCCTCCACTTGCACCAAGGCCAAAGGAGGTTTATTCTTTCAACGATGAAGACACCCTGCAACTCTTTGAGATACTGAAGCAGGGTGACAAGATCAAATTGTCGGACCCGAAGCGTCCCGACGAGGTTGGGAAAGTGGACTATCCGAGGTACTGTCACTACCATCTGTTTGTCGGACATCCAACTAAGGACTGCTACGTCCTCAAAAACTACATCCAGCGCATGATCAATGCGGATGTTATTTCCGTCGACTACGAGGAGAAAACGGTCTCGGCCAACCTGGTGTCACTTTAATTTGGCACCTTGCCGCCAACCACAACACAAGATGGCGTCGTCCCCATCCCCAAGGCGACAATGGAGGTGGTTAACTTACTACCTACTCGTGACAACGTGAGTGGACTCACCCCGCTCACCACATCTTGGGGAGAGATCTTATGGGTTCATCCTGATCTCGTCTTCGAGGTTACTCAACCGGAGGTACGCTCTACCTCCAAAACCAAAGGCAGGAAGATCAAGTCTTGCCGCATGGTCTCTTCCTCCACAGAAGAGGCTCTTCCTGTACAAACCCGTTCGCAGTTGAACGTCCAACCCGACGAAGCTGTCGTCGAGGTGGTGCCTCCCTGCACTACCCCTGCTGTCGAAGAAGGGGGTCCGTCCAAGCCTCTAGCAGCCAATAAGAAGAAGCATGTAGAGGTCCGTTTCGACAAACATCTACGAAAGGAGAATGCTTCGGGACTAGCCAAGCCCCACAACTTCGACATACTGGCACAACTTGCCAGTACTCCTGCCCGTCTATCTCTGTTTGAGCTTCTTCGCCTTTCAAAGGACACTCGTGAAGCTCTCTGTGAAGCCCTGAAGGATGTCGAGTCCTTCATCAGTCAGGTCAGGCAGCCTGAAGATCTCCCGACTACATGTGCGCATTGTCATTGTGCGGATGAAGTTATCCCCAACATAACCTTCACCCAACAAGACATGCTGCTCAAGCACAACCGACACAACAGACCTCTGTATTATACAGGGTATATCGGTTTCGTCAAGGTAAAGCAGATTCAGATCGATCCGGGATCTTCCCTCGGCATCATCTCGAAGACGCTGCTCTCAACACTGGGGATCCCAATGTACCGTCTGGCGCCCTCCAACACCACAATCAGTGGCTTCAATGCCAGCAAGAGTGAGCCGCTGGGAAAAATACGGCTGAAGTGTCATATTGGTAACCTCAGAACCGAGGTCACTTGCTATGTCGGGAACGCCGATGTCAACTACAACCTCCTACTGGGTCGTCCGTAGCTGCATGAGTACATGGTGGTACCTTCTACACTCCACCAATGTATGAAATATGTGTCCACTAATGACATCATCCGGACGAAGTTCGCAGACATCGACCCTTTTAAGGGGGTTGAAGCCTACTTCACTGATTCCAACTTGTACAAATCACCTGACGAGGAGGAAGCCAATGATGCTGACGATGAAGCAGAAATGGCAGCAGAGCCCGATATGGAGCCAGAGACGATTCCTGAGGCTCCTCTAAAAATTCGACTCAAAGGGAAGCCGCCTCAGACGTTGCCTCCCATGAGCATCAAGCTACCTGGAAAAGCACCAACTGCTCCAGGTAGAACACCTACTGAAGCTCCCTTGAAGATACGGCTCAAGAGAAAGCCGCCTCAAACATCGGCTCCCCTTGTGGCAAAACTACAGGGGAAGGCACCTATCACCGAAGGCGCAGTTGAGACACCTCTGAAAGTGCGTCTTAAGGGCAAGCCGCCGCGATCATCTGTCTCATCCAAGCTGCCGGAGAAGGCCCACGTAGCCCTCTCGGACACCAAGACCAAAGCTGTGGTGGACTCTCCCGATCCAATCCCAGTACTCACGGATGAAGAGCTAGGGGAATATATCTCTGCTGATGTAGATGCACCCTCTCTGGACAATGTAATTCCGCAGGACAAAATCTCGTGTTTCATCAATAATAGAGTGTCTTTTAATTATTCTAGTCTTCCACATTGGAATGCCATGTATATATTAGATAACGCTCTACGGTCGTTGCAAACACAAATAACGACCGTCCATCATGTAAATCGAGTAGTCCCGTCCCAAGGGGTCTGTTTTGTAGTCCCACCGCGGAATCGAGACGAAGAATCCATCATCTTCGGCAAAGTCGAGCGTCATCAAGACCTCCCGCCACTCGAGCCAGAACCAGATACCGGCAGAATGCAAGTCTATCGGTACACGGACAAGGCAAAGTACCTCATCCAAAAGATGGGTTACGACCTAAAAAGCAACCAAGGCCTGAACTACGGCAAGGGTCGACGTCTTCCTCTTCGGCTTCCAATACCTAAAGGAAAGCCACAGGACTACTATCATCGAACTCGACGGAGGGTGGGCTACGTCACTGTAAGCCCCTATTTTTCAATTTCATATTAATTAGTGATTAATTAATTTTTAGTGTCAATTTAGCCTTAAAATAATTATTTAGATTTTTAGGAATTTTTCTAGAATTTTTAAATGATTTTTAAATGAGTTTTATATATTAAAAATATTATTTTGTAATTTATTTAAATGTTTTAATATCAATTTGCAATTAATATAATTGTTTTAATATAGATTTGTAATTACTTTAAATTTTTTAAATGTGGAATGCAAATTATTATTTGTATTGTTTAACTGTTAAAGTCCTTGTGTAATTCCAAAATCTTGGAGGACCTAACTGCTAACCTAACCTACCCAGCCCCACGACCACTCTCTCTCTTCCCTCACCCACTCCGCTGCCCCGACCGTCAGTGCAGCCTACCCCCGCCATTTCCGGCTGCCCCGACCGACCTAGAACCGCCATTGACCTCCTATAAAACTCCCCTCTCACCCCTCCGACCAGACCCTAACCCTAAACTCTCCCCACGACCACCACAACCGCCCCATCTTCCACTCTCACCCCCACCGAAACCCTAACTCCGACGATCCCCTACGCCGCCCCCACAGCGACCAACAGCCCCATCCACCACCACCATTCAGTTCGCCACGCCGAGCTGGGTCGATCGCCGCCCAAGCGCCACCGTCTCGACGCCCCTAGCCGCCGTCTCCGCCTTCGAAAACTTCCCCCGAAGTCGGACACGTATGTACCATTGTTTTCTCGTGTCGTGCGTGTCTCGTGTTGAGTCTATATTGTTCGTCGTGTCCTGGCGAGCATGAGGGACAAACTGGACACGCGAGACTGAACTCGTACGTGTCGTGCTAGCCCAGACACATTAATACCTGTGTCCATAACTGTCAGGACACAGGGTCGGATTTATTATTTTTTTTATGTGTTAATTAAACAAAACCTAATAAAATTAACCTAAGTCTAATCCTAACACAGCGGACCAACTGGCCCACTGGCCAGCGCAGCAGTATTAAAACCCGACCCAAGCGGGCCGAGTTCGAGCCCCCCCTTTGTTTGTGCTGCTGTTTCTTTTCTTTTTCTTTTTCTTTTCTTTTCTTTTCTGTTTTTTTTATATATATATTTATATATATATGTATATATATATATATATATATATATATATATATATATATATATATATATATATATATATATTAGAATATATATATATATATATATATATATATATATATATATATATATATATATATATATATATATATATATGTATATACTGTATTTTGACAGTATTTTATATATGTATATATAATTTTATACTTAGTAAATTTATATATATATATATATATTTGTATTTATATACATATATGTATATATGTATATATTTTCATATGTATATATATTATTATATATGTACTATTGTATATATGTATACTATATATATATATATATATATATATATATATATATATATATATATATATATATATATATATATATATATATATTTTATATATATATATTTTATATATATATAAAAAAAAAATATATATATATATATATATATATATATATATATATATATATATATATATATATATATATATATATACTTTGTAATTAAGTATTTTCTTATATATATATATATGTACTTTTAACATATGTATGTATATATTCTTTATGTGTAACTTTACCTTATTAAAATAATAATATTTATTTTGCACTTTTACCAATTTGTATTTTAGTGTATTTAAATTACTGCAACCATTTGGTGTCCAAGCCTAGCATGGGTTTTTGGGCCTAAATGTGTTTTCACACATTCAAGACCTGTACAAGTCATATTGGACTTGATTCATGGCCTTGGGTCCTGTATTTGAACTTTGGTTCAAATTATATACATGGACAAAATTCGCAGATAATTAATTAATTAATTTCAATTGTGTGTAATGCTGTTTTTGATTTTCTAAAAATACTTAGAGTACTGTTAAAATTCTGGAAAAATAGTATTTAGATACTATATTACTTTAGCTAATTTAGTATAATTTTTGTAGTATTTAATTTACTATTTTGCCACTAGTTTGGCATATGAAACCAAAACTCATTTTCTGTATACTTAGGAAAGCTGATTTTTATAAAATACTTGTACTGGTTAATAAATTCCAGGAAAATTATAATAAATTTCTATGATTAACAAGGATCACTTTGATACTTTACTTTAAGAAAAACTAGGCTTTTTGTCTATCTCTAAAATTGTTAGAACACAATGATCATTTGATTTATTTATTGATTAATTATGACTTGTAGCTTTTTGTGTTATTTTGAGTTTTAGCCGTGTTGAACCCCACCCCTCACTAGTGTAAAGACCCTAGAAAGTTAGTTAAAGTAGTGTGTCACCCCACATTGGTCTCCTATGCCAAAGTCATCGTTTTGGCTAGGTACCCAGTCACAAGTCGTGTCGTACCAATTAGTGTCCTAGTGTTTTAGCTTAGTGTAAAAACTAAGTTATTGTATTTATTTCTACAGTAACGAGTTACCGGACATCCATAGCACTTATATCGCAGCTTGTTTTGCTTTGCTTTGCTAGAGGCAAGTACTTTCTACAAACTTTACATACTGTTACATAAATGAACTGCTAATCCAACCATGTTAAATGCTGATCCTTGGGGTAGCAAGTTGAAATGTTACATGTTGTACTTTCTATTACTACCATGCTTAGACAGTTTTCTATGTATCTCTCACATGATTAGAATTATGGGTTATGGGGAAACTGATAGTAGAGTACGTGATCATACCCCCTCTACAGTACCGAGCAAAGTTTCATTTTATATGTTGCTGCGCCGTAGGCCTTACTCTCAAAGCTGTATTTGTACGTACGTACATCTATCGCCTTTACACTTGTACGGAAGTATATTTCATTATGTGCCTCAGCACATTGTACATCTATTAACCGATCACGTACCTGCTACAGTTTTAAATATTACATATACATCTGTCTCTATGACATATGTATCCTTGCCATGATAGACTATGTGATGCCATGTTTCCAATTATTCCTCTTATGTTCATTTCCATGTTTCATATGCTAGTTTCATATGCTAGTTTGCTAGATCCAAGAATCAAACGTCACCGAAGAAAGCTCCGTCTGGCGGATGTTTTTTGATGGTGCTTCAAGAACAGGACCCAAAGGCCAGATCATCGCAGGAGTGGGGGTAGTCTTAGTCTCCCCCGATCACCTGGTCATCCAGCGCGCCTACTCCCTTTCAAAGCCGTGCTCCAACAATGTTGCCGAGTACAACGCGCTCATCATGGGGCTCCAGCTGGCGCAACAGCTGGCGGTGGATCATCTGGAAGGCTACGGCGACTCAGAACTCGTCGTTAATCAGGTCAGAGGGCAATACGAAGTTCGCCATGAAGATCTGATTCCTTACCATGAGGTTGCATTGAACATCATTTCAACCTTCACCAAGTTCTTCATCGAATATATACCTCGTCTACAAAATCTGGAGGCTGACGCTCTAGCTGGCCTCGCAGCCTCATTGGCAGCACCCCTCGGGACTCGACACTACGTAACGGTAGTTGGGCGAGACTTGGTCTGTCCTAAGAACAACCTATGCTCACAAATTGCCTATGCCGTGTCAACGAGTGCTGGTATTAATGTCCGAGACTGGAGATTCCCGTTCATCGACTTCGCTGTCTACGGAATTCTCCCGGAGGACCCAAAAGAAGCCGTCTTAGTCACGAGATACTCCCTTCGATTCTATTACGATACAGCTACTAAAATGCTATACCGACGCTCCTACGATGGACTTCTCCTTCGATGTTTATCCAACGAAGAAGCAGCCGAAGCCCTTCGAGAAGCTCACGATGGAACCTGCGGGGCCCATCAACCAGGACCTAAGTTGCAGGATCGACTGCGACACATGGGCTACTACTGGCCAACCATGGCAGCCAACGCTGTCGACTACGCTAAAAAGTGCCATGCGTGTCAGCTTCACGCTGACTTCATCCATACACCGTCAGAACCACTACATCCTACGGTCGCCTCCTGGCCCTTCGAAGCCTGGGGCATGGACATTGTAGGACCGATCACCCCTCCGTCATCGAGGGGACACCGCTTCATCCTAGCCATCACCGACTACTTCTCCAAGTAGACAGAAGCAGTTCCACTAGCGGAAGTGAAGAGCTCTAGGGTGATCAGCTTCATCAAGTACCATGTCATCTACCGTTTCGGGGTACCTCAAAGGATTATCCACGATAACGGTCCTCAGTTCATCAGTCATATTTTCAGCAAATTCTGTGACAAGAATCGCATTCAAAACGTGGCATCAACCGCCTACAATCCGGCAGCAAACGGATTGGCTGAGGCGTTTAACAAGACTATCGTCAGGCTACTCAAAAAGGTCGTGTCATCCAACAAACGTGACTGGGACGAAAAGCTCGGCGAATGCCTTTGGGCCTACCGCACAACGGTACGGACCCCGACAGGCAACATACCATTCTTCTTAGTCTACGGGAGCGAAGCGGTACTGCCTCTCGAGATCCAGATACCCTCACTCCGTGTAGCAATCACAAATCAACTCACAGAAGAAGACGATCAACGTCACCGTCTGCGAGAATTGGAGGCACTTGACGAAAAGCGTCTCCTAGCTCAACAACGCATCGAACTCTATCAGGCCCGTATATCACAGGCTTTCAACAAAAAGGTCAAGCAGAGAACTTTCCAAGTAGGCGACCTGGTTCTGGCACTCAGAAGGCCGATGGTGTTTGACTCACAAGACACCAGGAAAGTTCAAGCCCAAGTGGGAAGGACCTTTTATCATAGAGACGGTATACTCAAATGGTGCCTACCGTCTCGCCAAATCCAATGGAGACATGTTCATGATGCCCATCAACGGCAAGTTCCTAAAGAAGTACTACTCTTGACATCCTTAGACTTGTACTTCTATCTCCACCCAACAAGGGAGTCTCTGGACCCAATCATCAGGGCTCACGTACACCTCCCGTAAAATCTTACGCTTCTGGAACCCAGCTGTTCCGTAGCGTTCTATCTTCCAGTAGAGGGACAACCACGTCCACATTACCTCTGAATCATTCCCCCTACATCCTACAAAGCGGAATCTTACACTCCGTAAGACGACGCTACCCATCATGTTTACCACGTCCATGTTACCTCTGAGTAAATATTTCGTACAGACAACCCCTGCGTTGTCGTACATTGATCGCAGAACTTCCACGTCCATATTACCTCTGAGTAGTTCCGCGTATTCCCCCAGAGTCATTCCTACCACGTCCATAACATCTCTGAGTAGGAAGATTCTATCATTTGAATCCCATATTTGCCACGTCCACATCACCTCTGAGCAAACATGTCGGTTCTCTCGAACTTATTATCTGTACCTAAAAACCAAGGTGCACAAAAGATAATAGGTCCACACAAATCATCAAGTTCATGACAGCAAAAATGAATACACCACAAAAAAAACTATGTATTCTTTATTCAAAAATAAAGGATTATACCCCCAGCAAGAGTTGCAAATTACAAAAAGAAGAGATTACAATCCTTAAACATCCCCGGGGTTGGCCGAAGCTCTTCAATCCGATGCTTCAAACCTGCTGTCCGAGTCTCTACAGTCGCCAGGACCCGGCGTTCGGCTTCTTGATGCATCATTTCTATGGCCTCAGGAGAAGTGTCGTCCTCATGCTTCTCGTCCAACTGTTGTCGCTGCTGAGCCAGAGTAAGAGCTCGGCGCGTGAAAGCTGCTTCCTCCTCCTTAGATGCTACATGTTCAGCCTGGACTCGTTCAGCATCTAATAAGAGTTGGGCCCGCTGGTCTTCAAGGAGGCGAATCTTGGCATCAACCTCCGCTATACTAGCATCCAACGTAGCCCGCAACCCCACCTTCTCCTGCGTGGACTGAGATAGACTCTCCACCGCAGCCTCAGTTTCAGCCACCTCACGTTCCCAGACACCCACGGTGGCCTGATAAGAGGATTCAATCTCAGCAATCAGCTTCTCCTTTTCCGCGTCTATCAGGGCGGAGAGATCATTTCGCTGGATATGCTAAAACTCGGAAAGCAGCTGGTCCAGCTCAGTCACCGAGGCCTCCAGAATCTCGGCCATATGATCATGGCCCTGGTGGAGACGTATCAGACCGATGTGTGGAAGCGCCATGGATTTTGCCATCGCGAAACTCCCATTGGCGTTCATCACTGTCGATACACCCTTCTGCAGCATCTTGTACACTGCCTCAATAATGAATTTCACATACTCATCCGCATCCGCCAACACTTCTGGTGTCATGGCAGGAGTTAGAAGAGCTGTCCTGGATGGCGGACCTGAAGAAGACCTGCTGATCTTAATCTGTGAGGCTTGAACGTCGACCTCAGCAGACCCTCCCATACCAGGAACTTGAATTCCGCTACCAGCACCAGATGCCAAGAGAGCAGAAGGAGTTGGGTGGGGTGTCGATATCGTCCCCCAAGTCAAAGAAGCAACAGAAGGCTCTTGCACCAGCAAGCCCTTGCCCTTTCCCGTCTCAAAGGGACTATCAACATCCGGAGTTACCTCCTCCACCACCAAGGCGCGATCTGTAACCAGCGCGGAGCCTTCCTCTGGCAAGCTAACTGGATCAGCTCTCGTTTCTTGGCGGGGCACGTCTTCTGGGGTCGGGCTCGGCAGACGAGTCTCCCCCTCATCATCGAATCCCTCCACGGGGACCAAATCTGTCGCCACCTCCCGGTCGGCAGCTACCTCAGCCTCCATTGCTGAGCCTGGGGTAGGGCTCGGCAATGCTACAGCCAACCTCCCCTCATCATGACAAAGAGGGGAATCAACCCCCTCCTCTGTTTCAATCACGTCTGTTGCCCCCGCAACAGACTCACGCATCTCTGGAGGAACGTCATCCGAAGACGACGAAATCCACTCCACTTCTTCATCTGGAAGCCCCGTGTCTGCTGGGCCCTCAACGTCCAAGGCTCCCACGGCGGCTTACATCACTCCGGGAACTGCTTCAACCTCAACTTCCCTTCCTACATAATCGGGAGATACTGGAGTCTCCACAACAACGACATCGTCTGGGCTCTCCTCCTCGGGAGACATTACGATCGGCGGAATGCGCTCTTCCGATGAGCCCGCCACCTCCTTTGGTCTGCTGCCACTGGATTTTGAAGTACGGGGTCTCCTCTTTAGCGGCTCCTACAAAAAGAAAACATAGGTCACAAGAAATGTTGAACCTAAATAGACTATATGGGACATCCTTACCTCCGCAAGTGCTGAATCCGATGACACTGTCGGTGACAATGCCTTCTTCCGTCTCTTTGGCGCGAAAAAGCCAGCCTCTGTATCAGCACGTCTTTTCAGTTGATCGACCGAAGACTCTCCCGGACCCCCTGTGGATACGGCGGGGGTACCTCGGTAACCCACCTCTGGTGGACGGTACGATCGAGCCTTCGCCAATATGTTCCCGGTTACCGCTAACTGAGTGCCGGCAATGAGACTGGTCTCCCTATCATATCCGGGGGGCACGGCATTCATAACACAATAAAATTTGGAGGCCGAGAAAAGAATCGGTGGCCGCAGATTCTGGACGGGTAGCGTAAAGCGAGCTCCGGTACATCCGGCATTGTAGTAATGCCAAGCTCGTACACCATCCAACAGACTTCCAGTATACCCCAGGTTAATATTGGGGTTGTCCAACATCAACTGAGCGTAGCCGAATTGTCGTGCAAAACGGCTCGGCAAATACGGTTCCAGGTAACACTGGTTCCTATTTCGGTACACCAAATGGGACGACCGGATACTTTGTTACCAGCGAAATCCCCATGGAGGCAGAGTGGTGGCATCTTCACCCGAATCTACCAAGTCTTCGTTGGCCTCAAAACCTGAAAAGACAGGACCAACTTTGGTGATCTCCCACCCCTGAAGGTGGGATAAAACTTTCCTGCAAACAAGAACACCGGCATGCAACCAGCTCCTCTGGTGGAAACGACGGAGGAATGCATCCCCAACCCTGTGGTCTTCTTCCGAGCCCGGACTCATCACATTGGAATGGTGTAAAATTAACCACCCCATCAGATAATGAAACGACAGTTCTGCACGGGGAAAGTTGTCATTCCTACCTCGTTCATGAACCATATTTCCCGCAAATTCTCGTAAACCTCGCAGCAGGTTGCACACCATGGCAGGGAGCAAAGCCAGGCGTCGGCCAAAAACCAACTTCACAGCTGGCAGGATTAGATTTCGGGTCACCCTCTCCACGGAGCCTGACCCGCCCGAGAAGACATAATCCCGAAGCCAAATCATCAGATATGCAGCTAACACTGCTTTTGATGACATCCGATGAGTAAGGTGCCAGAAACAGCTATAGGAGCGCTCATCCGACTGCCGGTCCTCGTTTTCTCGGGGATTCTTCTCACCTAACCTACTCATTTCGGAGAGCACCACGCTACGGAAAAGCGCTGGCGGGGTAGCAAACTGAGAGGGATCCTCCTTGTCTTGCTTAAAGACGTAATCTCTCCAAGCGGTCACATGAGGCTGTGACCCGCCCTTATCCCTCTTCTGCATATAATATTGATGACTCGCTACTTCCTTGAAGACGGCCATCATCTCCCCGGCTTTGTCCCCCAGGACTTGGAACTCCTCGTTGGTCGGGAAATATTCCTCATAAGGCTCTGATCCCTAAGGAAGTTTTGACACTTCGTACATTTCATGAAGTGCGAGTCCCAGCTCCCCCATCGGGGTGAAGAAAGTCCCGGTCTGGGTGGTAAACATCTCCAGAAGTGCGAGGAACATATGCCGGTTAATGTCAACACCTGCCTGAGTAGCACGGATCGCGGCAGTCAGTCCCGTTCGGTTTAAAACTGCGACAGAATCCAGAGTGTCAGCTTGTCCCATTTGGCAACGTAATGACACCAGCCCTCTACCCGAAATTCACCTTTCAATTACGATCGCTCCATCAACAGCATGTGATTTGCAAAAGTCGAGGCGCCGAAAGCAAATGTATTGATGGGAACATCACTGTAAATGCTCCTAGGACGTAAAGTCCGCCAGGTGAAAGAAGGCCCAGACCGCACAGCATCTAAAGTATCCCTTTGATCGGAGGTAGAGTCGATCTTGATGATGCCTGCCACTGCTCCCCCCTGAGATGGGGTTAGCTCCCAAGACATCCTCCTCTTGGAAGCAAGACGACAGAGAGCCAACAAAGGCCATTGACGCTCAAGTTGTCTTACAGTCATATGCACTCCCCTTGCTGTAAAGAACCAATCTCCCTTGACCTTCAACACCTTTGCTTCAATAGAAGTGAGGCGGTCTCCGAACAGGAACTCAGGCTTCAAGAAAGTCACATTATCAGAAGTGGCAGATTTCAAAATGCCACGCTCCATCATCCGTTTGAGGAACCCATACGGTTGTTCCCGAATTTGAGTCATTCTTTTGGGATGTTGATCCAGCATAATGGCAGCTTGGGCAGGGTTTATCACCTCCTCATCATAATCCACCCCCATCTGACAGAGGGCAGCGTCCAGAAGCACTTCATTCAAGAGCGGGACAGTCATTGACACTGGTGGTCAACAAAAGAAGGCAAAGATTCAGAGACGTTAGAAACAACAAGAGAATCTGAGCCACGTTCTCATCAAAAGCGCATAAGGCTCAGGCGCATCTGAAAAGAAGCTTCGGCGCATCATCAGGGTCTAGACCCATGCGCGTCAGCAGTGGAGCTTCGGCGCATCATCAGGGTCTAGACCCATGCGTATCAGCAGTGGAGCTTCGGCACATCATCAGGGTTTAAACCCATACGTGTCAGCGGTGGAGCTTCGACGCATCATCAGGGTTTAAACCCATGCGTGTCAGCAGTAGAGCTTCGACGCATCATCAGGGTTTTAACCCATGCACGTCGGCGGAAAAACCTCAGCACATCATCAGGACTCAAAGTCCATGCACGTCAGCAGTAGAGCTTCGGCACATCATCAGGACTCATCCGCGGCAGCCTCTACAGGCTCTTTCCCTTTGACTCGTCCCTTGCCAGCACCGCCGCGAGGAGTTTTGGGAGCCATTTCTCGCAAGAAGGAAGTTAGGGTTTTTCAAAGAAACTCTAAAAGAAGAAAGCAAAGAGAGGAAGAACTCTCTCTCTCTCCATCTCACGCCTATTTATAGGCTCAGTCGCACGCGTGAACCGATGAAGTGTGACCTCAGCCGCTACTTCGGGTTCTGTGAAGAGATAACTGCAGATAAGTCCAAAAAGATCATCATTAATCTTCTTGGTTATCGAAGCGTCATCATTCGCATTTACTGAGAGGAGCATGCGCCCCATCACTGATGCGCGGAGTGATCATGCGTCCAAACAGTCATGTGCCCTGTAGAAGACACCACCATGCTTCTTATTCAAAGTATTTCAAAACTTGACAAAAAAGTTTTGAAAACTTTGAAGGGGGTCTTGTAGAAGCATGGAATTTCAGGACCAGAAATCCTATGTGCCTAACATCACATGCGCCAGGGAGCTCAGAGGAAGTACTTGGCACAGCAAAGCAAAAATATAGACATTAAAAGAAGATTTTTTATTTTCATACAAAAGTCTATTACATGTCTTAAAAAGAGCTGTACAAAGGAGGATTTCTACAAAGAAAAGACCCTAAGTCTACAGCTAGGCACAGCAACCACCATGCGCTCTCAAACAGGCGTATACCACCATGCGCTCTCAAACAGGCGCATCTCGTCATGCGCTCTCAGCCATGCGCATCTCTTCAGCAGTTCAGTTATGTGCATCCTCAGTTATGTGCATCCCTTCAGCAGCTCAATTATGTGCATCCCTTCAGCAGCTCAGTTATGTGCCGCCCTTCAGCGACCCAGACAGGCGCATCATGAAGTGTCAGCATATGCGCCATCAAATGCTTCGACTAATGAAGCATTTATTGAGCAGAACGAGAGTGGCAATCAACCCTCTAGCTGGAGGAGGAGCTCTCCCAAAGTCCAAGGAAGATGATCGGGGCACCGCAATTCCGATCTGTGGCTCTTCCAGCATAATGGAGACGAGGCTCGAGCATCCCGATCTTTGGATGCAACAGGCACCTTCTGCCTGCCTCAGAAGCCCTCGACTCCGACTTTTGGATGTAACAGTCACCTTCAAGTGCATCAATGAATACAATATGTCGCATCTTCACCCTCGGAAGCATCTCGTCAACATAATGTGCTCGGACAAACAAGTTCATTTCGGGAGGACGTGAGAGAACGAGAAGCAAACCCTCTCCATACCACTATTTATAGGCTGGGCAAATCAAACCCATGCGCCAAGTGGCTGGCTCTCCGAATCCCGTGCAATGAATTTGTATTAAACGATGATGAACCTGAAGCTTCGAATTCAGCCAAGTCAAGAACGGCTATTTAAAGCACTCGAAGAACGTAACAGTCGGGCCCATAAAGACATGTCATGCAAAGCGGATGCGCCGGCCAGACCGCGCATCGTGCTGACGCGTCCAGCTCCCATCAAAGGATACGCCCCCATGCGTCCCCATGCACCTAGTGGAACGCCGATCGATGCGCCCACTTAACAACCCATCATCTGTCAAAGAACATTAAATGCTGAAGTCTGACAGAGTTTGCAGCACGTCCCCCGATGACTGAACAGTTGACAGCTTTTTCAGAAAATGAAGCGTCGCCAACGTCAGCACATCATTACTCCCCTCCGGCGGTTACAAGCCACGTGGCCGCCCAACCAGTTCGCATGCGCCTTCGCGGCCATGCGCCCAAATCTCTGCATGCGCCTCAAAAGCCATGCCCCTCAGACTTTTTTCTAATTCCTAAAGATAGAAGTAAAGTCACTACTGAAGCCCCGCATGCGCCTCAAAAGCCATGCGCCCAGACTGGTTCGTGACTCCTAAAAGATTACGAGCCAAAGTCTCCTCATGCGCCCAATCCCAGGCACATCCTATCAGATCACTCCCCACCAAATCCGAGATCTTCGAGTCATGGACCGACGACACGCGTCCTTTAACTTGATTCAGCCTATGAAGGGGTGCTAATCACCCAAGATCTCAGCAACTGAAAGATCTTCTCCGTTGCTACGTGCCAGCTCTGCTGCAGCCCACGACCGCAACGAGAAGAGTTCAACTCCTTAATCAGGGCGCATCGCCTATGCGCCTCCATCAGCAACTACCACGTGGCGTCCCCACGTACAGGCGCATCCTACATGCGCGTATGAGCAGCCAGCCTGCAAAGCTATAAATAGAGGGATCATCTCCTTCCAACAGACACACATACAGACAGAGACATCGTGCAATCATCAGCAACACATAGAGAGAGGCAGATACAGACACTCAACGTCTTCTTCCTCTCCGCAAGCTCCTGCACCTAGAGCAACCCAGATCTTCAGAGAACCGAGACCGTCGTCAGATCGTCAACGTAATCAACGCATTACCACTCGCTCCATCGGCACAAGGGACCCAGATTAAACAAAAGTGTACTCCTAGGACTACGTCTAAGTCTTACATTGTAACACTGTTCTGTTTGTATTGAAATTACATCAAAAGATTTTAATGGCAAACACCTGGCATAGCTCGATTCTCGCTGAATGATATGGAACATATCCATCCTAAAGAGGAAAAAAAAGTGGTTTCACAGAAGCATATAGTGAAACTTTAATTTTGCCATTGCTCTAATCAAAATAGAGCTTGTACTAAAACAAACAACTTTAATTTTGCCATTGCTCTAATCAAAATCATGTACTCATATCCATCCTAAAGAAGCATACCATGTACTAAAACAAACAACTTTAATTTTGCCATTGCTCTAATCAAAATAGAGCTTGTAGTTTCACAGAAGCATATAGTGAAACTATCAAATATCATCTTATCCCAATCAACTGATATCTGCAGTTTCTAACCAGAAACTTTGTTCAACTTCTTAGTAGAATTTAAGGCCATTATTATGAAAAATATAGATGTATTGCTAAATAAATGCTTTAAAAAAGATTATTATTGATCATAAAGAGAAGGACCCTCATAGTTTTATAGTTGGAAATAGACAAATAAGATTATTGATCATAAATGAGCAGAAGACTTGCATAGTAGGAAATAGACTTACTTAAATGTCCTCGCCGAAACCTGGGCACTATCCACTGAAGTTGTTATATGAGTCTATGACAAGTCCCTGAAGCAAGATTTCAAAGACCAAAATACTTTTTCAACTTCACATGCTCCATATATAAAGAGAAAACTAACTATAGAGTAGAGTAGATGGTATGGGAACTCACAGAAAAGCCACATTTTTCAACTTAGCATGCTCCAATGGACCCTTCAATGCTTGGAGACTAAAAGACACATTCTGGCTTCGAGTTCCTCTGTGATCATTAAAAGGAATAAAAATAATTTATATATATAGAGGTTGTTAGCATTTGATACCAAAAAACATAAGATACATATCCACCGCATTTGATACAAAAAACATAAGATACATATCCATAGCATTCGATATTGTCAGCTACTACATATAATCCAAAAAAGCTATATCTAGTCAATCAAGTATGACATATACAAAAAAGTAGTTTGTAGTGACAAACTAGTGAAGCTGTGCCCTTCGCTCTTTCAAACAATCGAACTCATCTATTATCGAATTCACATCGATATCTTCAGAAAGTTCTTTTTCAATGTAGAGAGTCATGCAATCCGAAAGAAACTCATCTTCCATCTTGTCACGAAGTTGCGTCTTGATAAGCTTCATAGCTGAAAATGCTCGTTCCGTTGTTGTCGTTGAGACGGGAAGAGTCAATACAAGACGAATCAACCTATCAATCAGATAGAAAATCTCTGACTTCCTTGTCTTTGACATAGTTCGGCAATTGTACCTATATTCTGAAACTCTGAATGATGAGGAATATCAACATTATAATGTTGCAATTGGCTTCTCAAAATGAAAATCTCTTGTTCAGTGAAATCTTCAGGATAGAAATCCTCCGCAAGTTTACAAATATCATCAATTTTAAATGCCTTGAAGTTATCCCTTGGATCCAATGCCGAACTAAGAGTAAGGAGTCTCATTGTTCATTCATTGAATCTTTCTTCCAACTCCATATCTTGTTTATCTATTGCCTCATTAAAAATATCAAAGTGATAATGATGCTCTAATGTAATGTGACCCCGTTGTTGACATGAACGACCACTACCCTCAAGATAAGGAGCACTTAGATCGGGTATACTTATAATCTTATGCTTCTCACAAAATGTTTTCACTTCTTCAAAGAAAGTACTCCATCCATTTTGTCTCAATTCATGTAGGAGTTTCCTCGTGGAAGAGACAAGGTTCATAGCATTTACTATGTCTTGAGATTTTTGTTGAATAGCTTGACAAAGTATATCTGTGATTCCCATAATTGAATTCACCAAATGTAGAATGAATACAAATTCAAATGATTTCATCTCCCTAGTAGCAACCCTAGCTTGCCCACGTTAGGATTGACTTGTTCCATTCACCCTAATGCTCTCTAGAACTTTATAAGTTGCATCAAACATGTGTATTAAACTGTTCACCGAAGCAAAATGAGAACTCCAACGAGTAGCTCCAGCTCGTTGTAAATTGCCAATCTGATTAGCCCCTCTGCCTGTCTCAAGTTCACCAGCTTCTAACCTGAGGTAGTGATAAGATGGACAATGGTAGTGATAAGATTGACAATGGTGTTCAACATTGAAAAAAGTAGTGATAAGATTGAAAAGGTTGAAAAAAGTAGTAACCTCATTGCAATTTCTGAAACTTTAGCAGAATGTAACTCATTGTGACGCTTAGAAGAAGTAGTGATAAGATTGACAATGATGTTCAACATTGAAAAAAATAACCAAATATCTTGGACATTGTTACAAGCAGCAACCAATGCTAACTGTATGGGCAAAGCAATGCACATAGTATGCATATGGACAATCTCGGAAAAATAACGCTTGTAACCCTTTCCATGCACCACGCATATTGCTAGCACCATCGTATCCTTGGCCTCTCATATTGGCAGTATCAAGATTGTAATGAGCAAGAGCATTGTTAATCTCAGTTTTCAGTGTCAATGCGGTGGTGTCGGCAACACCAACAATCCAAAAAAAAACGCTCTCGTATAAACCCCCTATCATCCACAAATCTCAAGATTATAGCCATTTTTTCTTCATGAGCTTCATCTTGTGATTCGTCAACAAGAATACAAAATTTATGATTCCCAATGTGTTCACGAATCTTCTTCTTCACTCTATTTGCAAGAATGTGCAAAATTTCCTTTTGAATAGATGGTGCGATATACTTGGCATTTCCCGGAGCATTTTCTAAAACAACTTTCTTGACTTTCTTATCCCAATATGATGCATACTTTATCAATTGGATAAAATTGCCTCGATTTATCGAAAGCAATGACTCATCATGGCCTCTAAATGCACATGCTTGATATGCAAGCCATCGAACAGCTTGAATCGTTGCCTCGAGCCGCAACCTATTCTTCACCACCATTTCTTTAGATTGTGCATCCAATAAATTGCGAATATGTAGAGATGGTCTCGCTAAATTCTCTTGAGATGCTACAGCACAAAAATTTGGTGAACGAGGACCTCCTACATGGTGCAAAAATGCACACCTCTGGCCATCATTAATTCTCTTCCAATTTTTAAATCCATCAACTGTAAATGTAGGATGCATAGGTGGATGTGTCTCAAAAAGAAAGCATGGAAAGCAAAATGCTTTATCCTTTGATGGAGAATACTCTAGCCATGGAAATTTCTTGAACCAAGAAGCTTGAAACCGACGGTTTTGATCTCCCGACGACTGAGAGGCTGGATATTCTGGAAGAATAATTTGATATGGTCCAGCTTTGATATAAGCCCGTCGAACATCATCCCGTTGATTAACATTATATTGACATATCGGATGACGCATTCCGGGATCACGTTCAAAGCAAGTATGATCAAAGTTCAATGGCTCGACAGTGTCTCTTTGAATTATTGTAGAAGGAGTTGTCCTTCAACTTCTTGAGAAATATTTTGTCCATCAACTTCTTGAGAAGGATGTTGCTCTTGAACTTCTTGAGAATTGTCTTTTGATTTAAAGAAAGAATGCAATGTTTTTTAACGCTTGGGCGGTTGACTCATATTCTGATATTCAGATGATCAGATCTTCTCAAATTTGATTTCTAAATAAATCAAAAAAGTATGTATAAGCCTCAACTATGATTTATCAATTTATAATATATAACTGAATCACTGATAAACTGATAAACAATCGAAATAATATATCGTTATCTCCTAACCTATTTTAAACCCTAAATTTTCAAATCTCCTCATTTTCCCCAATTTCGATACCCTAAATTTCTAAAAAATCTCTATTTCGAAGAAATTGGAACAAATGAAGTACCAAGTAGGCGAGTACGGATAAACCCTAAACAACTTTTTTTTTAAAGTAAATCAGAAAAAAAAATTAATTGTAAGAAGATTTAAAGAAAATTACATTTGTTTGAGATTCTCCTGTCCAGGCTCTGGCTCCTGGGTCCAACTTGTCTCGACCGACCTTCACCTTCTCGAAGAGCTCCAAGCCTCCAACGGTCCAACCGGAACTGAGAAGAATGGAAGCAAGAAAACGGAAGCTCTTCCTCTTCGTCGAAGTTCGAACAGAAGTTACAGAACTCAGAAAATAAACTTTTCTTCTCTCAGGACTCAGACTCTTTCTCTCTCTCTCTCTATCGGGATTCGGGTTAGACTTTAGTTGGGTTGCTTTTTGATGGCAGCATCACAGCATGCTCTCCAACCAGAACTGGGTGGGCTTCATTGGGGTTTTTTTTTTTTTTTGCTGACATACATATCTACTAAAAAAAAATGGGATGGGCTACAGCCCACCCAAAGCGGGCCTTGGATCCGCCCCTGAATGAAAGAACAAGCAATTGCTTTCCTTCCCTTTCTGCGAACCAAACTAGCCTTGATTCGCGAAAAGGAAAGAAAATTGATTCTTTGCTCTTTTCTCTCTTTTGAGAAATTGTAGTTCCAATCAATTTTCTTTCCGTTGTTTGAAAAATTAAAAAAAAAAATGGGAGAAAAAGTGAATCCTTAGAGGAACAAAATAAATTGGTGGACGGGGTAACCATTTTCCCTCTATTTTGTTTTTCTTCCTCTTGGGAATCAATTTCTTTTTCTACTCCTTTTCTTTGGCGTCCAAACCAAGTAAAGAAAAAAACTTTCTTTTCCCGGGGCCTGACTCCGTGAACCAAACATAGCCTAATTGTAATCAACAAAGATTCGGGTTGATGGTTTTTTTTTTCTTTGCATATCTGCCTTCCAAATAGGAGGACGGTATGGTGCCAACCTCGATGCCCCTATTATCTGGGAGTTCCTATTGGCCTCGTTTGGTTCGCATAAAGGAATGGAAAGAAAATATATCAATTCATGGGCATTTCCTTTCCTTTGGGGAATTACAATTTATATTGAATTTTCTTTTTGATGTTTAAAATTGTCAATAAATTTGGAAAGAAAAGTGAATACTTCAATGTGGAAAAGTTCACACATGGTTTAAACCTGAACATAGGTTGTAGAATCGACTCAAAAGACATGAGACATGTAAAGTGAAATAGCCTCAATAAACTCAAACTATTGGAACTTCTATGGTAATGGTAACAATGGCTACTTGTACACACGATGGGTTCTGACAAACACAAGACTAGTTTTCTGCTCTGTAAGCACTAAGCATAGGCTTATCATCAAGGTGCTTTACTAAGTCATTACTAATATCTATTCAGACAATTAGGTTACATACAATTTTCTACAAAGGACAAACTTTTGCAAAATTGGCTGGAGATGACAAGTTCCTAACACCCGTTCACTCGGCAGCGAGACCCTTACAAGGGGGCCGGTCCCTTAAGGGATCGATCGTGCCAACACTCCCAAGTTACTAATCAATTGTTTCACTAACTAGGATCATACCGATGGTTTAAGATTCAAGACGATTCAATATTATTCCTAAAAATAGATTATCTTTTTATATATAATAAAAAAGTTAACAGTAGGGGCTCGTTTGGATCAAGTTTTTGTATTTCTAGGAATAGGTTTTCAATTCCAACATTCCCATACCCATGTTTGGTTAGGTTGGGAATAGGTAGTTCAAAATTTTTAAAATTTTCATCTCCATGTTTGGTTTACAAAGGGATAGAAATATTAATTTATTTAGTTTTCCTTTAATGCCCTTTCATTAATTTCATGATGATTTACATGTTTGAGATAGAAGTTGAAAATCTGAAAATAAAAAGAGGGTATAACCGTCCAAATAAAATAGCCAAGCATCATTCCTAGGAAAGCAAATCTATTTCCAAAGGGGACTTGGGAATAGCTTTCTCAAGTCAATGGGAATAGCTTTTCCCCCTAAGCCTCTCATATTCCCTCCTCATTCCCAGTAAGGAATTCAAAACCCATTCTCAAGCCACAAAAACTTGAACCAAATGCCCCCTAATTTTTCTTCCATTGGAAATTACTTTCCTTTTCTCCTTCCTTTGACATCCAAACATAAAAAAGTAATCACTTTCTTTTTCCAACCTCATGATTCCGCGAACGAAACGAGGCTTCCAAGGTGTCTAACTCCATCGACTGTGACGTAGGTTGCGCCAAGGTTTTTGCAAGAGGGAAGAGTGGTTTGTGACGCCCAACTTAAGATTGACATCAGGGAAATGCGTTCAGCAGAAAATGAAGCAGCACATGCCACCGTGGTCGAGTTTTTCACTGATGTTGATGACGAAATGATATATCACTATGGTCGCTATGATGCTTTCCCACCACAAAATGATGGAGCTAGTGAAGAACTCAACATGGGTGGTAGCCTGAGTTATGCAAGTTTCTAACGAAAGCATATAATTTTGCGGTGGGGGCATTTTCAACAGGTTGAACGTAAGAGGTTTAAAGTAAACCTCCATTGGTGGTGTGGAAAATTTTGCAGATGAACGCTCAAATCTTGTTCTCAACAACCTGATATAATTCACAGTACAACGTAAGTACTCATGCTAAATAAGATCTCATAAAAGTAGTCTAATTTGCTAAATGATCCTTCTGATTGGTAACGAGAAATATAATTTAGTTAAAGAAGTTCCTGGAAGAACAAATACAGTTAACCAGTTCAAAACAGAAATAGAAGCTGATGTATGATAAAGCACACTAAAAGCAAGCAACATTAAGTGTTTGAACATAGTTGAGCAACAGGTTTTCAAGGAAGATATAAGAAAGTAGACTAGAGAACATCTTAATGTTTCTCGACAACAAGATCTGAAACTTCATTACTAATGAAATCACCCTAACAACATGGGCGGGGAAGGAGCTTCATCGAAGTAGCCTGCCACAAAGCATTCCCAACATACTTTCTTCATCATGGTTTTCTGGAGGCAATGTTGCGAAATTCCTTGCAAATCAAGAAGGCAGACCTAATGTTAGTGGCAGTAGGCATATGATGTCGAGACAACATTTACGAAGTTACTGGAAACAAGGCACTTACTGCCATGGACCATCTCCCACTAGCATCATATCATTCTCATCATCAGTATAAACAACATTCCATTTCTTTTCTTTATCGTTCAGAAGCCCTTCCATTTTAAACATAAGTTCCAGCTCACATATCACATCATCATAACTATCAAGTTTCAAAAGATCAATCAGCCTGCCCGCTACCTCCCTTGCTTGTGAACAGTATGAGCTTTATGACAAAGAAAATATGCGTCTTCTCCTAAAAAGGGGCAGTAGCGCACACAGCATAAAGAGTGCTTACTTTAGTGCAACTAGACCCCATAGAGTTACTTGGTATCTGAGCTATTTGAGTCTTTGGGAGTGGGAAAGACGTTTCAAAGTTAATATTGGTAATAGTCGGTGAGGTAGGCAGAGTCTCATCTGCTTCACTTGCTACTGGAATCCTATCAGTCAAGGAAAAACCAAAGAGTCTGCAATCATTTCTACCAATATTATGATCATCCTTCGATCCTGGCTCGATAACACATCCATGAGCATATTTCGTGGGTTCAGTGTGCTCCTGGTTGAGTTCATTCCCCGTGTAATAGGGACGACAGGGTAAGGATGCCTCCTGTCCACTTGAAAGCTTCGACAAGTTAGAAAAACCACAGTAACTGCCATCCTCTCCCTTATCCCGCTTGTTTGATTCATAAACCAGTGAGGTCCATGGGACCTGAGAAGTTTGTTGAAACATGAGGACTGAAGATGGAGAAGACACTTGAACCGAAGAAGTAGATGCTGGCACGAGGCCGCTGTAACCCTGAAAAGGTTCAGTTCCTCTTCTTCCAGCACTAGATGTGTGCATACCCTCAAAGTATCCGGCAAACCCACCATTTTCTGCCCGGGAGTCGATTGAGGCTCCCTGATATGGTGAATTTCTAGGAAAGATTTCTTGACCTTGCAAGACCTTATGGAACCTATAAGATTCTCCAAAGCCTGTGCACTTGTAGGCGAACTCAGAGTTTCCAACAGGAACTCTGGAACCACCTCCCGCAGCAGATAAAATATCAGAATTCACATCATTGGTGCATCTCCTCATTTCAGGGTAGTGATGATTTCTTATCCCAGGCACCTGAGATCTACTTACATCCTTACCATCATAACGAGATGTATAACCAATAATTTCTTGACCTTGCAAGACCTTGTGGAACCTTGACGATTCCCCCAAGTCTGGGCATCCACTTCCATCTGAAAATGATAGCGTAAAAGAAAAGTTCAGTCATCAAGCGTATGAAACCAAGGGATGCCAACAGCAAAAGATATTTCCTAATAAAAGCAACACGACCTACTTGGAACTGGGAAATTAGGATTGACCGAAGGCAGACAGATCTTAGTCCTTTTTGAACCAGGTGCTGACAGACCAGTCGATCCTGAAACCGAGCCAGTTGGCTCGATCTCCCATGGAGATACCCTGTTTTGACGTCTGGCATCTACGTCATCATCCCACCTCACCTGGAAAAGAAAAATAAAACAATATCACAGGCAGCATAAAATAGATAAAAAGCTCAGGAGATGACAAAAAATGTGTCAACTTTGTCTTGAATCGCAAACTGAACAAACAAAAGATTGCGAAGGTGGAAGTTCACAACCGACCACCAAAAGGAAGAGGAGAAAAAAAAAGGAATTTTAAACCACACAATAGGCTCGAAGCTGATCTAGTTAGGTAATTATTTTCGAAGAAAACTAAAACAAGCATACAAAAGCATTCTGATAGCGTATATTCAGTCAAGAGCAATACTTAAGATGCCCACCTTGGAATCCTAATGTTTCCTTGTGCACATTAATTTGGCTCAAGGTACGGTGCGCATGGTGTAATATGAAGCACATTAAAAGTGGAATGGTAAGTTTTCTTTGCCACTTAGTTTGAGAATAGAAAACAAGAGAACAAAAATCCATGCCATTATCACATCAGTAGTAGAAGAGCAACCTGTTTCTTAGGAAAAACAATTACCCGTAGAAACATACCAATAGGCATCTCCATTTTGAACCAGGCCACCTGACAGGGTCCATATCACCAATTCCAGTTATCAACCCTGTATGTCTGAAAATAGAAGGTGAAGATGAGCCTTCACTATGCTTGAATACAATATAAGAAGATCATGTTCAACATTAAGTTCATTGGCCAAACCTTCTCTCTGCTGCATCTTCACTCTCAAAACGCATTTTAAACCTCATTCCTATAGAAAATGAATAGCTGAAGCTCTTTGCAAACTTCCAATGAGGTATTATGAACTCAGATGGACTTGCTCTGCAAGATATAACGTGAAATTTAGAGATTGTATATACCAGAGATTGAATGCTAAACATTTTGTTCTTGGTATTAGAAGACTTATGGTACCCAATAACACAAGGTTACGAGAAACCAAAGAAAATTTCAGTTCGGAATTAATCTAACATGACCATAAACAT
This sequence comes from Iris pallida, assembly GCA_029216955.1. Lineage (NCBI taxonomy): Eukaryota > Viridiplantae > Streptophyta > Magnoliopsida > Asparagales > Iridaceae > Iris > Iris pallida. The sequence continues at coordinate 568,924 of JANAVB010020600.1, read as the reverse complement.
AGTAAGAATGTCTCACAGAATCTGAAAGATAGAAAGACTGTTACGACAAGAGTTGCGGCAATGAAAGTAAAATAACTAAATAAAGAAAGAATTAACCTCCAAAAGCAAAAAAGCAGTAATTACTAATAAAGAAGATTACAATCTTTCATAATCCTCACCAAATGTTCAAAATCCCAGAACCCTTCATCTTTCCTCTCTTTTTTCCTCAAAAAGAGACCTATATTTATAGGCTAAAACCTTGACCCCAAAACAAATCCTAGCCACCCAATAATTGCTAAAAACAAAGAAACCAATCCTTAAAAAAACAAAATTATTTTAAATAAACTTGAGCCAATCCTAACAAAGACTCCAACAAGCTGTGACATTCACAAGACCCTCATGGCTACTACAGACACTACCTACAATTTCCCATTCCCCCTCATGATTCCATCTTTTAGCTCACAATCAGCAAAGCCATCATGATAAACTTGTTTTTAGAAATTTTCATAATAAGCTCTTGGATCCAATAAATATAGGAAGAAGAACGAACACTAGTTTCCTATCATCTTTGGTCAACTGAAATGAGCTGACGCATCCTACAGCTATATGAATATACATCAAAAGTTAAATAAGCAGAAGGATAAGGTATAGTCAAAAATCCTGAACTTACCTTGCCTAAGAAATGTCATTCACTAGGCATTTATATTATCTCAAATCAATTCCTATTTTCCACCTTGATAAGATCATAATCAAATGATATTTGAAGTACCAAGGTAGATTTCTAAGTGTAGCAGCATACTTATATCATGTGCACTCAAACATATTGAGATGATACAGAACTAACATTACTATAGCCAGAAAATGTGCTAGTGTGGTCATAGTTCCAAAACTGCAACTGGTTTACTGGTTTTGCTGACTGCTATTAAGTTAGCAGGTGCATTTAGACCAAGCACACAAGGAATAACCAGAAAGTGAGTCTCAACTGAAAAGCAGAATACGATGATATCATCTCTCATAGGAGAAGGTGATAATCTCACCAATTACATTCAATCAAAGAAAGGATTAGGAAATGCTTTAAAAAAAATCAATTGTACGGCCAAAGAAAACATCTAAAGAAATGCATGAATTTGATTTGCAATTAGAATATTCCAACTCCATGGAGTTAATTAATGCAACTAACCACGTTAGCACCCATATCCAATAAAATTATAAAACCAATCAAATACCAAAACTGAGATTCAACAATTGAACCCGATTTTTGAGTTTGACTCATAGCTATACCACACCCAAGGTTTGCCGTCTCAAGTTTGGTTCGCCTCTTAGATTGATTCAAGTAATTCGATTACTTTTCCCTACTCCACTTAACGAACAACCCCTCACCCCTCTCGCAGGAACCAAAAAAGTAGGTGGGACAGAAAGATAGGAGAGAATAAAAGCATCTTTGGTTTGCTGGAAGCAGCAACGGCAAAGACTGCACAAAGAATCTTCTTTTCATATTGCACATTCCCTCCTCTTTTTTTGTTGGACAATAATCACCAGCCAATGGTAACTAGCTGAGATGTAGAAACACAATTTCAATACAAAGTAGATTGAACCCAGTTTCCCAGTGGCATCCATCTGTCTGAAGATGAAGATGAAGGTGCTAGAAAACATCAGTCAAGATCCTAAGTTCACTTCGTGCAAACATGAGTACAAGAACAAGACTCAAAATCAAAATATTCTTTTAAGTTCCTGCATAAAATTAAACATTTTTGGAAGTTTAACTTTGTTCGATTGCATTCTGTAGAGAATAATTGTTATATTTTTATTGATTGGCTACTCCACTACTTATAGGGAGTCTAGCTCCTCTTCATACTACATTTTTCCAATGTGGGACTAAATCCCTTATTAGTTCTCAACACTCCCCCTCAAGATGGGCGATAGATATTAATCATTCCTATCTTGTTACATAGCTTCGACAGACTTAATGAACTAAGACCCTTAGTCAAACAGTCTGCCACTTGTTCTTCTGAGCGAACATGATCAATCTTCAGTATCTCTTGTTCCAGCTTCTCTTTGATGAAGAATCGATCGATCTCGATGTGCTTCGTTCTGTCGTGCTGAACTGGATTGTTAGCTATACTTATTGCAACTTGACTATCGCTCAGAAGACGTAACGGTGCTCCCTTGTCCAGCTTCAACTCTGTCAGCAACGCTTTCACCCACAGCAATTCCGACACTCCTAAGGCCATTGCTCTGTATTCTGCTTCAGCTGTAGATCGTGCTACCACTGACTGTTTCTTGCTTCTCCATGAGACCAAGTTTCCTCCTACAAAGACACAATATTTCGTGGTAGACCTTCTATCGTCTATGCAGCTCGCCCAGTCTGCATCGCAGTATCCCTCAACTTCTATACATCCATTCTTCTTGAACCATAGCCCTTTCTCCGACGTCCCTTTCAGATATCTCAAGATCTGAAACACTACATCCATATGACCCGTTCTTGGATCATGCATGTAGCGACTTACTACACTCACCGCAAATGAGATATCAGGGCGAGTGTGCCCCAGATAAATCAATCTCCCTACAAGTCGTTGATATCTTTCACGATCAACTGGCTCTCCTGCTTCTGCTCCCAACTTGCACTTCTGGTCAATTGGAGTGACTGCTGCTTTGCATTCCAGCATCCCTGTCTCCTTCAGCAGATCTAGTGTGTATTTTCTCTGTGAGAGAACAATTCCTTGTCTGCCTTCACACACCTCGATACCTAGAAAGTACCTCATCGCTCCTAAATCCTTCACTTCAAACTCCTTCGCGAGTTTTGACTTCAGCTTAGCGATCTCGACTTCATCATTACCTGTGATTACTATATCATCCACGTATACAACAAGTATAGTGATGTGGTCTCTTGCATGCTGAAGAAAGACCGTATGATTTGCATTTGCTTGATGGTATCCCATGCCTGTAACAGCCTTTCTGAATCTGTCAAACCAGGCTCGAGAAGATTGTTTGAGCCCATATAGCGACTTCTTTAGTTTGCACACTTTTCCATGCGACGTCCCTCCGTCTGATTCTGTAGCGTAGCACCCTAGCGGGAGTTCCATGTACACTTCTTCTTGTAGGTCCCCATGGAGAAAGGCATTCTTCACATCTAATTGGTATAGCTTCCACCCATAGTTTACTGCAATGGAGACCAGAGTTCTTACGGTGCTCATTTTCGCTACTGGAGCAAACGTCTCATCATAGTCGATGCCATATGATTGTGTGTATCCCTTTGCAACCAACCTCGCCTTGTATCGTTCCACCTTTCCTTCTGACGTCTCCTTTACTGTGTACACCCATTTGCATCCCACAGTTTTCTTCCCTTTGGGTAATGGAACCAGCTCCCACGTCTTATTTTTCTCCAGTGCCCCAAGTTCTTCCATCATTGCAGCTTTCCACCTTGGATCTTTCTTTGCTTCCGGCCAACTTTTGGACAACGAAGTAGAGTCTAATGATGCAATGAAGGCTCGATAATTCGAAAAAATGTTAGAATAAGACAGGTAGTTGGCAATATCATGTTCATAATCATCAAAACGACTAGGAGCCTTATCCGCATTGATGCGAGAAGATCTCCTTAAGGGAGCAATAGGTGGTGGAGAGATCATACCATCAGAGTCAGAGAGATCCGTATCAGAATCAAATTAATTCTGTGCGGAGGCAACATCTTCAAGAGTTGGAGCAGGAGTAGACGAGGGACTTGGTACAGTAGGCACAGGACACGGTACAGGCACATTACTGGACTTCTGTTGTCGCCTTCTGTAGACTTGGAGCTCATTTTCCATTGTCTGTTGTTCCTCCTGTTTAACATATGTATCTTCTTTATCTTCTGTATCGGAGTCACTGCTTTCTTCCCCTTTCGTCCAGTTTTCCACGACCGGGCATGGGACAGATCCGACTACCACAGATGGACTTATTTTTTCCCCCTTACATCTAACACCCTCTGTGTTAGGTGTGTCACCAAACGCCGAACCGTCATCCGAAGCATAATATGGTTCCAGTTCTCTGAATGTAACGTCCATGCTTACAAACATCTTTCGCTCAACTGGGCTCCAATATGCGTATCCCTTCTGAGTTGTCGTGTACCCGACAAAGACACATTTAACCGCTCTAGGATCCAGTTTGCCAACGCCTGGCCTATTATCTTGGACAAAACATACACACCCAAATACTTTCGGTGGAACAGTGTACGTGGTTGCACCAGTAAGCATCTCATACGGTGTCTTCCAGTCCATTACCGGAGATGGCATTTGTTGATGAGATAAGAGGCCGTCAATACCGTCTGCCCCCATAAGTGTTTCGGGACATTCTGTAACACCCACTTTTCTAAAATGAGAGTAATTTTGAACTTTTATAATTTTGATTAATCGATAATAAGATTTAATTCATGTTGTGATTTTTGGTAATTTTTTTAATCAATTTAAAACTATTTAAAATGTTGAATTGTGATTTTGATGGTCAACTAGTTAATCCCTAGTTTTGCTAAGCTTAGAGACTAACCATGGGGACCTAACCATGTGATTAGAATGACTATTTACAACTTTTTAGGCTAAGGGTATTTTGGTCATTTTGTGACTTTTGAATTATTTAGGATTTTGATTAATTGGTAAATTTTATATTTTTTTTTTTAATAATAATTAAATTGATGTATTATGATTTTGGTCATTTTTCATATTTTAATATTTTGGAAAAATTTTATATTTTTAATATTGTTTTTATTGGATTTGTTTAGTCGGATTTGAGTTTCGTCTCGTTTCGACTTGTATTGTGACCCGGGTAGCTTGAACTCTAGATGGAACCCAATATTAAGTTAAACATTGCTCACAAGACCCAACATTAAGTTAGTTAATTAAACTAATTTTTATCATGTTAGAATGGTTAAGTTAGAGACTCAAAACTAGATCATTTTGACCCCAAACTTGAACCTAGTCTAGACTTAACCATATGAGACTAGAGAGGGGCAATTAGGACATTTCCCATTAGCCCTAATGGACTCTTTATGGAAGCCACCTTTAGGAGAGAATGATTCATTTCATTCATTACAATCTTGCCTTTTTTATTTTTCTTTTGTTCTTCCCCAATTTTAGAGAGCCTTCCCATTGATTTGATCTCCAAATCAAATCATTCCTTCACCAAACCTTCCCTCAATCATTCCCATTCTCCAAGGGAATGGTGCTACCAAGGATTGGAAGAGGAGTACAAGGAGGAGTGTCCACTTTGAGGGATCTTCGTATCGGAGCCGTGTCCTAAAGGATTTCATTGGGATTCCACTCCCAATAGATTTCCTTTGCATATAAATTAGTTTTGAATCCGTAGGATCCATCCTCATGCATGTGTCCCATTTAGATTCAAATTTGAGGCCATTTGGAGCTCTCTTGAGGATTTTAGATATGTGTCTTGTGACCTACTTGATAGATCCCAAATTAGGACACCCCATGTGTATGTATGTATGATAATAGTTTAAATAGATATTTAAATTCAGTTTTAGAATGGTTAGAGAGTTGATTGATCTTAGTTAGGATGGTTAGAATGAGTTTCATTTGGATATCTATGTTTGTATCCAAGTATCTTGGCCTATATATGTTCTTTTGTCAAATTCGTCATAATGTTCATCCACGTTTTTATTAACCAAAGCAACTTAGAAATGTCATAACTTTTAGCTTAGAACTCCGATTTATCTTCCGTTTTTTTAAAAGAACCGTATCGAAGTTAGCTTTCCAAATATATATTTTAATAAGCAAAATTCTTTCTGTAACTTTCTGTAGAATTATTTGAGTGTCAGCTGTACGAAAGACGAACGTGTTTCGGTATTTTCGCGATTTCGGGAGCTTCCGGACACGAAAATGCGATCCGTTTGAAGTTTCGGAAAGCTAACACGAAGGGCTACAACATACTTTAATCCTAGAGTTTAGTAGAGGCCCAATTGGTACAGTATTGGTTTTAAGTAGAAGAGTGACTATACGATATATGCATTTTGTGTAACCTATGAGCCTATGTAGTATGGGTATTAAATGAATATAGAGTATGTAATGTATGATATGTTAGATGAATAAAATGATATATATGATATATATTCTCTTTACATTAATGTATATATATGGTTGAATGCAAGCATGTAGGAATACAATTAATATAATGTATGTAAGCAATGCATAAATGCATGAATAAAAGAATGATATACAATGTATGCGTGAAAGTATATAATGAATGCTAGATATGAATGCAAGGTATATATGTAATGATAGATATGAATGCATAATGTATAAATATTGTAATGCAATATATCATGATAGCATGTATGGTAATGTAGAATATATGATGCAAGCATGTATATGTCCACTGTTTTCCCTTTTCCTTACATTTTCCTTCCCTTCCCTTTCCATTTCAGTTTTTCCCCCTTTTTTTTTCTCTTCTATTTTTACATGTTATATACAATGTATATAATGTATAGATGCATGTAAGTATGTAATATGCATGAATGAATGTCATATATGAATGAACGAATCAATCAAAGGTATAAGTAAAATATAATGCATTGTAATGAATGTTAACATATATAATGTATAAAAGTATGTTTGTAAATGTGCATGAATGTATATATCTATGTAACTATGTAAATATGCATGATGTAACATATGCCTATATAAATAAATATGTATGGAATGTGGATATGCATGTATGTATGAAGGTATGTATTTATATATATTATCTATTTTATATTATGCATTGTTGTGGTTTACATTGTCTTGTGATTATGTGAGTGCTAGCCTAGGCTTGGTTAGCCCTAGTGAGACTTGTTAGACTTGTTGGGCTAGGACTTAACCTAGTTGACCTAATTTGACTAGTGTGGTTGACTAGAGTTGACCAAGTGTTGACTTTAGTCTAGTTTGACCTAGACAGCATGCAGATGCATTGTACATTTCATTTATCATCTCTCGTATACATCTTGACCTGTGTTACTCTAAATAGGACTCTGTGACTTCAGTTTGGACCTCTATACCTATCAGCTGTTCAGGTTATCAGACGAGTACATTCTATGATAGTTCTCTCATTTAATTGTCAATTACTGTACTTCAGTTATAGTTGGTTTTATGTGATTCTCTGTTACAATACATATGGATATTTCTGGATTCATGTATGCGACACACATACCAAACTTATCTGGCCTCTATTACTGGAATCACTAGAATCATTCTGGAATCTATTTCTGGAATCATCATATTTTGGCTGGACTCATCTCGATTCTCGTGTCGAATTCTGGATTCATTTGTATTGCGGGATGGGAAAATATTGAGTAAGACATGTAGACATACCCCAAATCTGGAATCTCCCAACTGGAATCTACTGGAAGTATAGCCATCTCTCGCCTGATCAGTGAGAGATGTGCCTGATTACCTACAGCCGTTTACATGTCGATCCCGGTATTTTAAAACACACTGTTAGAATAGCCGGGCTCACCTGGATTTTTGATCACTACCTAGAATCATCTTGTACTGGATTCATCTTGTATTAGATTCATCTCGTACTGGACTTATAGTAGTTTTACACTTGTTTTGTATTTACTGTCTGGACTTATTATGTTACTTCAGTTTAGCTAGATTTATTTTATAGTCTTCATTGCCATCATTCTTCTCTTGTTTTAGTTACTTTACTTTTCTTGTATCTTACTGCTTCTCTATACTATCACCTAAATATAAACTGCCATATTCATCAATAAAATTGTTTATAACTGCTTTATAGTTCTCTGTCATTACTTGGATTTTCTTGATGAGTTGTACTCGTTCCTGTCCTGACTGGACATGTTGATAAATTTTACAGATAGCTTGGAGGTTGCCTGCTAGCCTAGAGGAGACACAGTAGAGGTTGTATAGATAGTTATTTTAGTTGTCTTGAGTTGTATTTACTTTATGGATTACTGTATTTGAATTTTGAGATGTTTTCTGGGTTTGTGTATTTTAGACACTTAGACTTCTATCTGCGGTATCTCTTTGTGGATTTCATATTTTATCTATCTCTTATCATGCTCTACCTTAGATGTGATTAAGACTGTATTTGCTATGTCACCTCCATTCGGAGTGTATATACTGTACAGGTACATTTATACTGTTAGATGTTGTGACCTAGGACAGCGTACTACCGTCGACACTGCGACGTAGGCTGGACGCTGTTACGTACTCGTACCCTTACAGTGGATGCGGGTCGTGACACATTCATAGCCAGCATCATCGTCCGTGCGACCTCCAGCAGGTGTCTGTTCTTCCGTTCGGCCACACCATTTTGTGCCGGTGTGTAGGCACATGAAGTTTGGTGTAGTATTCCATGAGTGGATAAATACTCAGCAACCTGCTTATTTGTATACTCCGTCCCATTGTCAGACCGTAAGCACTTAATTTTAGTGTCATATTGTGTTTCTACCCGGCGATAAAAGTCGCGAAATGCCTCAAAGACGTCACTTTTATTCTTCATAAGGTAGACCCATGTCACGCGAGTATGACAATCAATAAAAGTGACGAACCATCGAAAACCGTTAATACCGGTTGTAGGACAAGGGTCCCATACGTCCGAATGTATCATATCAAATGCAGCTGAACTTCGATGTCCTGACCTCACATACGTACTTTTGGTATGTTTATCCAACTCACATGCATTACAAAATAACTTCTCTTTATTAGCCCTTTGGTATAAGGACGGATACATTCGACTAATAATTTTAAAAGAAGAATGACCGACACGCTGGTGATGGAGTAGCAATTCATCTTCTACACTACGCCGTGAATCTTCAGGTGGTGTGTCTGCTACCAGAGATGCCAATGCGTTGTCCAGTCCAGTCCTGTCCAAGTACCACAGCCCCTTATGCCATGTGACAGTCCCTAGTCGTCGTCCTGTCCCCTTCTCCTGAAAAGTCACCGTAGGAATGTCAAAGGAAACTGTACAGTTAAGATCAAGAATAATGGCACTAATAGAAAGAAGATTGACAGAAAAAGACGAAGCATGTAACACATTGGTAAGAGTGAGAGAAGGGGTGCATGCGACAGTACCTTTACCCATGACAGGACTGGAGTTACCATCAGCAGTCTGAATGCTCTCCGGCGTCGGTAGGTGAGTATAGTCCTGGAACTCACCGCGGGACCCCGTAACATGGCGAGATGCCCCAGAGTCCATAATCCAACCTGGTTGGTGGACAGCTGCCGCAAGAGCACGCGCAGGAATACTTGTGCTGGTCTGGGCAAAGCAAGTGATGTGATCCCCCGAAGAAGATGACGCCCCATGAATGCCGTCCGAACCCAGCTTCGTGCTGCGTAACATCGCGAGGAACTCCTTCTCAAGAGGGGTTAACTCAGCCAGGTGATGTTTGCCCCCTTCTTCCGCCAGATTTGCTTTGTGGCCGCCAGAATAATTTCCCTTTCTTCCAGCATAACCGCCTCTACCACCTCGACGTCCTCCGCGGCCCCGTCCACGATCACTCGACAGGGATTTTGGACAAAATCTGATGTAATGCCCTGAGTCACCACAGTTGTGGCAAACACCGGCCACAGAGGGAGGCTGATTGAAGGCGGCAAGGGCAGACTTGTCAACAGCGGCTTGCTCCCCCTGGAAAGAGCCCTTGTTGGGCATCAATTTCAATCGAGCCTCTTCTTGTGCCATGGCAGCTATGGCTTCTTCCAAGGTTGGAAGCATGGGCTGTGCTAGGAGTACATTCCTTCTATGCTCAAACGCAGGGTTAAGATCCTTCAAGAACTTCATCATCCGTTGTCGCGAAATATAATCCAAGAACTTTTGAAAATGTTTCGTAAATGCTGGTTCGACTTGTGCATCTTCCATCCCAAGAGGATCATAGTGATCCAGATCAGACCAGTATTTCTTCAACAGTGCGACGTACTCAGAGATGGTACGGTCGTCCTGGACCACCATATCAAGTTCATCCTGCAGTTGGAAGACCCGCATAGGATTGCCGGAGCCTGAGTACATATCCTTCAAAGTCCGCCATATATCAGCAGCAGCCTCCATTGCCTCTACATTGCCCGACACCTGGTCGGTCAAGGAGGCTGTCAACCATCCAGCCACAACATTGTTGACAATTTCCCAAGTAGCAAACTCCTTTGAGGAGGGATCATCTGGCGCCTTGGTTTGGCCATTGACATAGCCAACCAAGCCTCGTCCCTTGAGCGTCCGCAGTGTCTGCCGTGACCATTTCAAGTAGTTGGACGTGCCTTCCAACTTCATCTCAAGCTTGTCCAGCTTCCCCATTTTGTAGGGTGACGGATCCACATCAGTATGGATCACACGTGGGGTTGCCTCGGTTAATCTTTTTGATAAAATATCATCAACCAAGGCCTTCATCTCTTCTGCTGTCAGTTTACCACTGATCGAATCCATGGCGTCTTCAACTGTGATTCGTCGTTGTCGTCGTCTTCGTAGGCTTCGTCGTCGTCGTCGTCGTCTTCGTCGGCTTCGTCGTCGGCGGCGGCGGCGGCTTCGTCGTCTTCGTCTTTATGTAAAGTCTCCAACAGAGACCTTACGAATGCGCTGCTAACGTGGTCAATACTGGCGCACGCATGTAGATCCTAATTTGCAGATCGAGAACGGAATACAAATAAAGTATTTGTAGTTCCGGAGGACGTAATCTAGGAACAGAAGGTGCAAATAAAACATTTGACAGCCATCCGTCTTCGAATAATCATCCACATAATCGCGCTCGCAAATTAGGGTTTGTGGGGGGGGGTCGGCCGCAGATGTGGTCGAAAGAGAGGGAGGGGGGGGCGTGGCGTCGTTGGGGGGGGCAAGGGGGGGCGTGGCGTCGTTGGGGGGAGGGGGCAAGGGGGGGCGTCGGGGTCAGCAAGGGGGGGGGGGGGGGGGGGACAGCAGGGGGGCGGCAGTGGGCAGGGGGTGGGCGTCGGGGGCAGAGGGGTGTCCGCTTGGGGGGGCGTAGCGGGGGGTGGGGGGCAGCAAGGGGGGTGTCGTCGTCGGCAGGGGGTCGTCGGCGGCGGGTCCGGGGGGGGTGGGCGTCGGGGCAGGGGGGGTTGGCTTTGGGCGGGTTGGGAAAAAAAAAATTGTGGTTATGGCTCTGATACCATGTAGAGAATAATTGTTATATTTTTATTGATTGGCTACTCCACTACTTATAGGGAGTCTAGCTCCTCTTCATACTACATTTTTCTAATGTGGGACTAAATCCCTTATTAGTTCTCAACACATTCCCACATGGTAAGATCATGAAACATACCCTATAACTCCAGAAAATCCACGGAATTTTACAAAATTTCCAAGAGAATCAAGAGGATTAACCTTGATACCGCCATATTGTATATGCTCCTTCAAAGGATTGCATCTCTTCACATTTTAATGACTGAAGAACCTATTTACATCTACTGAAAGAAACAAGAAAATGCTGGATACAAGCTTATAGATATGTCCAATAAAATCAACTTTCTATATAGTTGTGACTCTCTGCTTCAACTGGAAGACTATTAAAATAGGGCCAAAGGTGAACTTTTACTTGTCACTGGAATGATAGCGACAGTCATACCAGGTAAAAAGGACTATGACATCACCAGATTCAATAAGTCATGCTATTATGGCCAAACAACAACAAGAAATGAACAGTAACGTCAAAACTGCTAAGAAGCATGGTTGTCAATTAAGTTTTATAGCATAAACAGCTGATACACCAAAAGATACCTCGGGTTGTAAAAGATGTGAAACACATTTTTCGTAGCCACTGCATCAGCAACAGCAGCCAGCGTACCAGAACTCATCTTCTGGTTACATACTGCAGAGTAAGGTATGTCACTCTTGAATTGAGATGCTCTCCGGATTCCCAGTCTGAGGTCCCCATTGTTACCCCTATTTAAAGCCAAAAATGACCACTCTGATGAGGTTTCTTAAATATAATTTGTCAGATAAGAAACATTCATATGCCTACCTAAGAAACAGCACAGCATCCCCCGAAACAAGCTTCTTCTTGTTGATAAATGCACTCCATCCAGTAGTAAGAAGGTGTCTGCGAGGTTGACCTGTTAAGCAACCATCAATAAACACTTAAACATAAACAACCAAGTTAACAGGGAATTTTTAAAACTGAAGAATCATTATATGTACTCCAATGTTTTAGACTTAGAGTGCATTAGAAACACATGTGAATCCCAAAAGTCCTCATTAATAGAACATCCCAAAACAAGCTATTAATCTGAAAGAGTCCAAAGAAACAGGAACCATTTGACTCCCTTGTAATCCTAGATAATAAGAAATAATAAGAAATCTTCCTTATTATGGTTATGTAACTCTACCAAAAATCAAGGATCAAACAGCTATATATACACCCTGCATGGTTTTCTTCATCAAACCTCTGTCCCACTAGGGATAAATGCTCTTGCCTATCACCACCCTTAACGGACTTTTCTTTGTGTGTGTGTGTGTGTGTGTGTGTGTGTGTGTGTGTGTCCGTCCCAAAGGCTCTCATGGTCCCACGGGGAAGAATAGGACCTTTGTTGGTAGATATGTTTGTTAATAGTACGAGTAAAAAAATTTATATGACCATACCTAATACATGCCATTTAAATCACACTTGAGTGAAGTTTGTTTCATTTTTATCGTTGTGTGTCCCAAAGGCTCTCATGGTCCCACGGGGAAGAATAGGACCTTTGTCGGTAGGATATGTTTGTAAATAGTAAGAGTAAAAAATTTATTATGACCATACCTAATACATGCCATTTAAATCAGCCTTGAGTGAAGTTTGTTTCATTTTTATCGTTTGATGTCTGGTATTCAGTCAAGCAATCCGAGCTCTCAGGTATGAAGTTTTGTTTCATTTTTATCGTTTGATTTGTGTCTGGCATTCAGTCAAGCAATCCGAGCTCTCAGGTATGTCAAGGTATGTCAATTTGATGATGTTTAGCCAATGGAACTTGTACACCTGCTGGATTAGGGCGTTCATGTCGTGTCCGATTCGTATCAAACAAGATAACTGAAAACAAAGAATGTTGAGTACTATATGAAATTCGGAAGTATTACATAGGGTGATAGTGAACAATTGAGGACTTAGGTAAAGCTTCAAACAAAGAGGAACATAGGCCTGGGCTTTTCATTTTGCATATGGAATCACCATTATCTTTTGCAGCATTTTACTAATTCGCTACTTGAATTGAGAGCCATATTTCCAACAGCAATTTCCTGTTTGTTTGTTTCTAGGTATATAGCCTATCAGCCTACCATTCTGTTTGCCTTTGACATTCCCTATTCCGCTAGCTAAGCTATGCCACACTCTATCTCCAGCACAGCAGGGGTACCGTAGTGCATCATGAGCACCAGTCAAAGGGGCAGTTAAGCTACTCAAGTGAATCGCCCTAGCTTCGGGCATGGAAATAGGGGAGAAGTTAAGGTGTCTGCTGCCACTCATATTCTCTAAAAGGGCAGATGCCGCACAACTAGATCCAAATAAGTTAAATACAGGAACACATATGATATTGCACCAACTTTTTAGTATTCATGCTTCCTAGATCACGTCTGCCAGTAGATTTAACCCAGTTGAGGGTAAACCTAATATTGATGGAGCTATGTCTATGTAAACACAGTTCTGCTTTGAGGCTCTACCAGCTCCAACAATCATATTTGTGAAAATTGATGGAAAATAACCAAAGTAGTGCAGAGAAAAACAGTTTTCATTCCTAAACAATCCTTTCCATTGCATGGCTTTTGAACACTTCCTAGATGCCACTTGAAACGCCTTAGTGAAGTCATCAGGGACATATTGGGTGTACCCTTTAGTGATAACGGAATACATATACAATATATTGTATTATCCTAATTTTCTTACAGAAAATTGATCATTAAGCTACAAGCCAAGAAGCAACTTACTGCAATGGTTCTCTCTTTCAGGTACTTTTAGATATACCCTCCTCGAATGATGTCTATTTTGACATATCCAACTCAAATCTTATTATTTGCTCACAGCCCCTCAGATTTGACAGTCACATATACCCTGTAAACTTATACAATTGATTGACATGGCACTCCTTTGGGAGTCCTTATAACTGGATCTTATATGATTTCAAAGGGGTATGAGCAAATTATACATCCCAGTGGACTATTATGTCCAAATAGGCATAATTTAAGGGGGCTACTGTTAGGTTAGTGTCTTGTATTCAGTACAGTTAGCAACAAGGATTGTACACTTAGCCCTCATAATAGGGTCCAGGGTATTACCCCCGGCTGATGGTGGGGGGTATTATCCCGGCTTCTTTCTGTACTTTAAGGAGTAGTAGTTCTGTAACTTTGGAAATATAAAAGTTTACGCAGATTAGTTGCGGTCAGGTATAAAAAGGGATGCAAGTTAGGTAAAGGGAATACAAAAAATAGATCAATACTAGCAGTTGTAAGGCTGATATTGGCCTTGCTAGTGTTCTTCTTTGTAACCGCAATCTGATAAGGGAAGAAACATATTCATCTGTCTGTGGTGGTAGGCACCTTGCGGAACCATATAGGTTTGTGTGTTCATGATATTGTTTTTGTTGCTATACATGTGGTTCTTGATCGACAGTCTACATCTAAGAAATCATTTTCTCATCCTCCAATTGGATACTATTATTTACTGAGAAGAGCCAGGACTATCATTGAAGGGGGACAAGCATTGCGGAGCTTCAAGCTAGAGGTGGCAACGGACATGGAAAACAGGGTAATTAAATATGGACACTTTAAGGAAAATTAATGGTTTTTTTTTTTACTAAACTAAGGGGGACAGGTGCTCCCCTAGCCCATCTTTGGCTCCGTCCTTGATTATTCAATTTAATGTAAATTCAAGTATTCAGTTCTTTCAAGCCCCTTTTCATCCTCCAATTGCATGTTAATACTCTGTATATTCTACCCAAGGAGTAGATTCCTATCAATAAAGTTGAATCTCCAAATTGGTCTTTTGAATCCCCTCCGCTGCAAAATATAATGTGATGTCCCCATTCCCGGTTACATGTCAAGAAACAATGGTACCAAGTACTTTAATGTGTTCATGAAAACTAATGAAAGTTAACTCATGATTGGGGGAACGGGGGGTTATAGTTCTTCTACTTCTGGAGGCATAATGACAAATCAATAAGATCGACTAGAAAGAACTTACCTTAATATCATACATAGTGAAAGACATGATTTAGTAATACATATGATCATTAAAAGTAAATTGGTTGAAATGGACAGTCCCACAATGGTTGATACTTGATACTTAAAAAGGGGATCACAGCTACCCTTGATAAGCAGGGTCATCCCCTCGTCCAAACAAAGTTCGTGGAGGAACAAACCATATGTATTAGAAAGATTTTATGACATTTAAAATACTGAGGACAAAAAAGGAGAATAAAGGAGATGAAGCAAAGCGAAGACAGGGAAATCTAGCCAAATTACTCTCCAAAAGTTGCTACACCTTGGTTGGATGAACATGATTAACCCAAAACCATTAGCCATAAGACTACTGTTCCGAGATTAAAAAGTTTGGCAAAGGTGCAGCTTTAAGGAATGCCTAAGCATATGATTCGACCAATAGCAATACATCAAAACTAAGATATGTCTAATGTGTTCTTTCTAATACTTGTGCTCCAGTTATAGCAGCAAAGACTACATTCAAAGCCGAAAGATAAACACCATTTTGAACTTCTTCCTCTACATTGTAGACCTGAAGAACTATAAACTTGTACAGTAAAAAAAAAACTAAGAAAAAAGACTCCCATTACTAAAACAAATGCCATTTTTCTCTAAGACTAAAGGATTAAACTTCTGTCAACAAACCTCTGTAGATGTGCCGAAACCTCCACTCCGTACCGTGTAAATCCTTGGCAACAAGCTCCTGTGACGGCCTCTGCTGCTTGTAATCCTACCAAAAAAAAAAAAAAAACCCTTTAAAAAAATCAATCACAAACCCATCTTCCTAGTCCGAAGAAAGTAAACACTACCAGAGGGGGGAAACAGTCTTCCGCAGCTCTGCGAGGGACGGAGAAGCCGCCGTGGGTGCTCGTGTCGGAGGCGGTAAGTGTCTTGCAGAACATATGGGGCATCAGCGACGGCCTGCTGTCCCCACTAAACTCCTCCGCTTCCCCTTCCCCACTCTCCTCCACTTCCACCTCCTGCCGATTCAAACATTTTATACTCCCTCCCCAACTAAAATAATAAAAAATAAAGAATAAAGAATAAAAGACTGGTAGCACACCTGCTCTTGAGCGAGCAGGGAGAGCTGAGCATAAACCTCGTCGGTACCAACATCCGCCTACAAACATATTAACACAAACGTTCAAGTAACAAACGGACAAAAATAGAAACATATAAAAAAATGGGTAGCGATGACCGACATGGAGCTTGACGTGGAGGACTCTGCAGAGGACATGGGGCTGGAGGGACGGTGGTCTGATGCTATCGCCGCGGTCGGGGACGGCGAGGTGCTCTAGATGCCCCTGCGGCATGTAGACGATTGAGCTCCCCTTCTTCGGCAGCGAGATGAGCGGGCCCGCGCAGGCGTGCCACAACTCGAGGCAGACTCCCGCTCCGCCGCCGACGAAGGCGCCGGCAGCGTCCGCGTCCTCCTCCTCCTCCTCCTCTACAGTGTTCAGATCGATCATCCCTATCATCTCTTCCGAGTCGGAGTGGAGCTGTTGTTGTTGCTGTTGCTGCAGCGACTAAGCATACATAGCTCAGCAATATAACATGAGCTTTGCTAAAAGGGGGCGGGTCAAAAGCGATGGCCTAACCATGCCCGCCCGTACGTACACTCTGCTGCTGCTGCTGCTGCTGCTGCTGCAACTCCAACCCCCATAAATCCTGCTGCTGCTGCTTTTGTGGTGTTGTAAAAAAAAAAAAAGCAAAAAAAAAAATGTGTTATGGACACATCAAACAACCAGAAGCAGCAGCAGTACGTAGATGGGGCTCACTTTATTTTTGCTTTTGTTGGGGGTTGCTTTTATCGATCATTGGAAAGAGTAGCGTACGCTCGCTTGATGATGGCTACTTGATTACAAGTACTACTAATATCACTGACACAGCAACCAACAGCAATTGCTGCTCCTGCTGCTCGCTTGCTTTGCGCTATTTATTATTGCCCACTTCGGAATGACAAGACCTACAGCCATTCTGCTTCCCCTCACTCGTATTAACAACACAATTATGGGTTGATTTTGTTTATGGTGATTCTGTTTTATTATTATTTTTTTGCTAATGTGCTGCTGCTGCTGTTGCTGTCTGCAGCAGACCGCTGCTGCTTGTGCAGAATAGCTGAGGTTTGGCACCCAGACAAGTCGGGCCAGAAAGCAGCGTGGACCGGTTACTGTTTCTGGCTGGCTAGTGGGTGGTGGGTGCTGTGCCGCTGGTAAATTATTTGTTCTGGTGGGTCTAATTTTACTTTGTTGTTTTTCTCTTCATTTTCATGCAACATGTTGTGTGTGGATTTTATTGAGACAGCGAGCGAGTACATTGGTGAAGCATGTGGTGGGGAGCAGCAAACGAGCAGAGGGACAAACCCAAACATGGACACAACATGTTAAGCGAGAGCAACCAACTATACACAGGAAAAAGGAGATGGCAAAGAATAAAAAGGGACAGGTAAAGGAGAGTGACCAAAATGGCAGATAAATACAAGCATTGCCCTCTCAGCAAAGTTGATTCCCCTCTCCCTCCAGTGATTGTCATAATTCATTTACGCTAATTGTAAATATAGTGTTAGGGACGGAACTAAATTATGGACTCTAACATTTTCTTTGGATGGCATGCTAAGAGAATCAAAAGGGATATGTAACCTTCAGTGACGCAACTCTCTCAATTGGTCAATTTCTCCTTAGTTAATTAATCAGTCATCTTGTAAGTCATGTGACCTGGCTTTAGAATAGAGGGGGAGGAAGAGAAGTTGATCCTTCTTCTGAACTGCAGCCATAAGCTGTTGCGCATTCAATACAAACATATTTTAGGTGATTCTAACTGACAAAACTTCACCGTACCTCGACCATTCATGGCCATTACAATTGACTAGCTAAAATCAATTTATAACCTTATGTATGCATGCTGTGGTCAATCAGAAAGTAACCCGAGTTCATTGTACTTTGACAAGGTCTGTAGAGTCAGTAGGTAGCACCAAGATTTTTCTGCGGATTTGAGCATATATTTGATTTATATCTCTTAGTTTGAATGGTGTAATTTGAGAGAGTTTGGGGGTGGGTCGACTATGGGCATGCATTCTCGTGAGTCATAGATTGACTCGGATCTAGACCTCGGCATATATATCATACATATTGATTTTTTAAGAATCCAAGTTATTTCGAGTAACCTCTGGTGGGATTTTCGCTATTGTAGCGTGTAATCTTGGAGTGTACAAATATATCTATGTAGAACACTGACAAACCATCTTAGTCCCAAAGAATCTTTAGGTTGCACACATCAACTTCGACTAAATAATTTTACAGTAAATGTCCTTCCACTTACAATTGAAGCAGACATGCGTACTATTGGAGTTCAAGAATTCCATTTTTTTCTGTTTATACTACAAAAATAAATCTTTTTTTTTTACACAAAAAGTCTATCACCATTCAGTCGCTAGTCAGTGACGGATATTGTTCCGTCAGTATTTAACTGTATTTTTGTAGTGCTATTCCTCAATTTTGTTTGGGATGGGTTTACTCCACTCTTTGGTAGGCACCTCTCTTGCATCCAAACATAGAGGCTAACATAAAACTAAAGACAGACCAAAGTTCCCACAAAAGAAACTTTAGCATGACTAGTCACTCAAACGTTATTCTATCAGTGCAACATATTGTGCAATCATAGATCATTTCTAACTCCCAACCTCAGACTCGGCCATCTAGTAAGTTGGCTAGACCCCACCACTTATTGGCTCCAAATGGGTCATCTACATGGCCATAGGGCCACTGAATTTTTTGGGTGGGGAGGGGACAAGAAGCACATCATCATAAAAACTAAAGAGAGAAGGAAAAAGAAGATTGGAGAGAGTAAAGCCGTCTGCACAAATATTGCTGGTGGTGGTGTGAGTTTGGCACCCACTTTCTTCATCATTGGTGAGTCTTGCCTGCCATTGTTGTCCCCCAAATGGGTCCATCCCCCATTCATTTTTATACTCCCCAGAGGAGAAGGGCTTTCGATGGGGGTGAAAGTGATATTAGATTTGGTCAATGTTTATATTAGTACCTCCGAATCTGTGGAGACAGGAAACATGGATGGGAAGTAGAAAACTAAATATCTTGGAAGAAGGGGAAAAAAAAAATGACTTTTTGATTTACAACCTTCTCTTCTAAACTTTGTAAACATGAATCAATAGATGTTTTTGGTAGATACCAACAATAAAATACTAGTTCAAGAAGCCGTTGGACAAGGATGGAACCACTTAGGAACTAAGATGGGCTCCAGTCCATTCCAAATTATTATTTTTTATTTTATACGAGTCATTTCATATTTCAGTCTAATCCAGCCTAATTTATTTCGAATTTTTGATTCCGTCCATGCAGTTGGATCTAAATAGTTCTAGGTTTTGAATAATGTGACTAAACAAAGACTCCGTTTGGTTCACTGTAATGTCATCGTAAATGCAATATAATCAAATAAAAACTATTACTTTTATTTGATTATATTACGATTACGATTATATTATGGTGTACCAATCAAGGCCTAACTTTATTTGAAAACTCATTGTAGAATGGCCTACTGTGACACTGTCTACACAAACCTCTTTTAGATTGAATTTGTATCATCCAATTTCCAATTTTGTATCCAAGGCCTCGAGGATTTGGAAAAGCATCTTTGGAATGATTCCACGCTAGAATTTTTTTTATTCTTCTTCCGAAGTTGCTAATAAAGAGCAGGCTAAGCATGAGTACTCTTTGCCACTACAAGTTGGTCCATACTCGATGCTTTGATAAATGCCATCCTATATATAGAGCGAGAGGCCCCCTATTGACCTGTGATCATCATTTGAGCTCTCCAGTACTCCACCCATGTGTAGCTTTTCAAGTGGTGTAAAAAGGAAAGCACACACAACAGCATCAAGTGATTGAGGGAGGGAAAAAAAAAGATGTTAAACCAAGCAATCATAATCTCATCTTTTCGTTTGAAGAGACCAATGCCAATCATCTCTCAAACTTGGATTTCCAATCCTCTTCCAAATCACTCCCTCATGAGTCCATGACTCATCAATGCTATTGCTAGCTACTAAATGGAGTAGGTGGCCATAGAGAGAAAGAAAAGTTTGTTTATGTGCTTCCCAAAATGGGGCCTCTTTAGGGATGGAGATTTCTAGAAGACCTGCTATTTTGATCGTAATTTTTGTGACCATTGCTAGTCCGTTGCCACGTGATTTCTTATTGGTTTTATGGTTCGAATTTTAAGAAAGTGAAATTCGGTGCTAATAGAAAAGATAATGGTTGTTGTCACGTGGATCTGCAGCCACATCTGCAGTCACAAATCACGAGCAAAATATTATTTATGTTTCTAAAATTGAGTTTTTAATCTATTTGTTATTAAGGGTTCTATATTTTTATTCTACGTTGTAACAAATAAAATGATCAATTTAATGACATGAGATCCAATATTAATTGGTACGAGAGATGCAAATTTTATATGAGAGTTTCTATATGTAAAAATTATCATAGAAACTCTTATAAAAACTCTCATATAAACTCTTCATCCTACATCACCTGCACATAAAATATAAGTTGAAATAGAAATCATGGTTGGAAGAATTTTTTTTCTTCTAAAATGGATTCCACCATAGAAATAGGGGAGATAGGAACCCTCGTTGGAGATTGCCCTAGGTATTGAGGATGAATGCATGGATCCTGAAATGGTTCTGTTGGTTGGTTGGAAGGAGGCCTATGTGGCCTAATCTCCTAAGAATAGAGAGAGTAAGATAAGTGTCTATTTTTTGTTCACCCACCAAAACTTGTAAAGATGTTCACTATTCCACTTAAAAATTATCACATGTCAAATTATTAGTCAAAACTAGTTTGTATGTTTACCAAACAATTTCCAAAGTGGTTGTAGATTGAATAAAATAATACATGACAACTCTTGAATGTAATTGTGAACATTTTTACTAATTTTGGTGAGTGAACAAAAGCACTCGTGTTATGAGATTTAAAATAGTGATAGGGGTAATAGAAGAGTTAAGATGGAATACCATTAGAAAAGTTTTGTAGAGATTATTTTATTTTCCTTTTTTCCTTCTCGTTTAAAAGCCTAAAGCCTGTTTGGACAGTGAAAGCCAGAGAAAAGTAGAAAGTATGCATATTGCATGTATTATATATGTATTTGACTTTCATCTTATCATTCTTATCATATGTTGTTTGGATGACTAAACATAGCATATGTTGATTGGATGACTAAACATATATAAACAAGATGAGGAAGTAAAAAAATTACATTATGACAATAATAAGATTCGATTAATTATATTGATCATAAGTGTAAGCTATCTAACTTAAAGTTGATTAAGTATTAATAATTGATATTTCAACTAATAGTTTATTAATTCCTATCTAAAAACTAATAGTTTATTAATTAATTACAATATAACATAATCATTAGTTAGCAAATACGAAATTACTTAATATTCTTAATAGTAATTAAGTTCACTCATAATTTAATATTGATTTAGTTAACATTATTTAGTAATAATTTTGTATTATCAGTAACCTAATATTATTTTAGTTATATTAAATTATTAACTATTAACTAAACAATATTTTAGTTATATTAACTTAATAATAATTATGTATTATTAATTAAGTAGTATACTTTTTTACTAATATTGAATCCTTCATTATTATTTATGAATAGTAAAATACTGTTTAGTATGCATATTACTTATTAATTAATATTAGTAGTACTAACTAACATTTATTGTTTACTTGTAAATACTAATATGATTATTTTTATTATTTAGTAGTAATAAGTATTAGTAATTGATTAGTATTAATATGTATTCGATAAATAAGTATTCTTAATTAGTTAAATATTTATTCTTGATTTTATAAATACAAAAATCGAGTTCGACTTTGATGTGGGATGAGGAAAAAAAATAACGGAAAGAGGACAATAAGTTAAAAGTAATCATTACATCAAAGTCTTACTTTCTTTTTTGTCTCCTCCTAACCAAATGATGGAAGTAGTCTCAAGTTGTGAATCGGGCCGGGCCGGGCCGGCCCGCAGCCCACATTGGGCGGTTCGAACCGGACTCGGGCCAAGCCCGGACCGGACCGGAGCTGACAGCGGGCCGGGCCTGGCCCGGCCCGGTCGGGAAAATCCAAGCCCAGCCCGGCCCACAGGACCGGCGGAGGAGGGGCTGGGCCGGGCCGGTTCGGGCCAGCGGGCCGGGCCGGGTCCGGGCTTCGGTCGGGCCGGTCCGGGCTTGGGTTGGGTTTTGAATGTTTTTTTTTTTTTTTTTTGAAAAATTTGATAAAAAGTTTATGTTAAAAATTCATAGTAAATAATTGATGTTAAAATATATTGTAAGTGTATTAAGTGTTAAAATTTCATTATAAATTATTTATCCTAATATATTATTTTAGTTTACATTTATGTATAAATATATTGTAAGTGTATTAAGTGTTTTAAAGTTTACAAATTTATTTTACATTTTTTTAAAGTATAAATTTATAAAGTTTAAATTTATAAAGTTTAAATTTATAAAGTTTATTAAATTTTATATAAAATTTATAAAGTATATAAAATTATTTATAAAGTTTATTCTAAGTGTATAAAGTTTTTTTAAAGTTTAAATTTAGTAATATTTGTATAAATTTTAAACATTTTTCCCTCCTTCTTTTTCCGGGCTTGGGACCGGCATAGGCGAAGTTAAAAAATGTTTTTTTATATTTTTAATTTATTTAGTTTGTTTTAGTTGTTAATTTAAATTATTTATATTTTACTTACTTTCTTTTAAGTAATAAAATTTATAATTTATTTTAGTTGTTAATTTAAATTATTTATATTTTACTTACTTTCTTTTAATTAATATGATTTATAATTTATTTAGTTTTTTAAATTATTTATATTTTACTTACTTTCTTGTAAATTATTTACTTTCTTTGTTTGTTTTTTTTGAAAGTATAATTTTTTAAAGTATAAATTATTTACTTTTAAAAATTATTTACTTACTTTCTTTGTTTGTTAAAATATACATTGAAAGTATAAATTAGAAAATTTTAAAGTATACATTGAAAGTATAAATTTTTAAAGTACAAATTCCGAAAGTGTAAATATCAAAGTTTTTTTTTTTTTTTTTTTTTTTTTTTTTTTGGAGAAAAAAATATCAAAGTTAGTATTCATACCTTTGCCTCATTCATCTTGCACCGCTCTAGATGATTCACCAATTCTAAGCGATTCGAAGTCTAGCTCGTTGATGTCGGCACTTTCATCTACTTTGTCTTGAGTTCTTTTCTCGGCATGGACCCAGTCTTGGACACATACACATGCTTCCAAGATATCTGGCAGCAACCGGCTTCTCTTCTTGCTCAAAATTCTTGAACCTGAACTAAAACATGACTCCGATGCTACCGTGGACACCGGAACCATTAGTAGATCACGTGCTATCATAGAAAGTACAGGATATCTTTTCTCGTGTTTTTTCCACCATTCTAAAATGGTGAAGTGAGTGGAAGAATCGTCTTCTTCCTCATAAGAACTAAGGTATAAAGACAACTCTTGGGTCGGTTGGGAAGATTGTCTTTGTTTCTTCCGTTGTAGTATACGTTTGGCGTGTGTCAACTTAGACACCAAACCAGAGCTACTACTACCACTAGGCCCTTGAGTTGGGCGGGGAGTTGGTGCTTTGTCTTCATAATGAATAACTAATCTATCCAAAGTTGCCTTAACTTCTACTTTTATGCCACTAACATCAACATTCATGTTCTGTCCAAAGTCATCTAACAATGTATCTACACCATCTAATTTGATTCTAGGATCAAAAATTGAAGACAAGCAATACAATAAAGGTACATCGCCCCAATATTTTTTGAATTTTGCTTCCATTTTCTGTACAACATAACCAAAATTGTGGTTAGTTCTATATTTAGAAAATAAGAAAGAAATGTTACAAAGTTCTTGTAAAGCTAGGCAAGAAGTTGGATAGTAAACACCGGAAAGAGTACGTGTAGCATTGTAAAAAGTTTCTAAAAAATCATAAATTGAACTAGCAACTTCCCAATCATCCTCAGTTACTTGAAATTCAAAATTGAGATCCGTGTTACAATAATATGTAATAGGATCTTTAAAGGGAATTGCGGACTTCAACATTAAATAAGTTGAGTTCCATCTATGTGGAACATCCTTTACAAATCTTCTAAAACGAATACTAAAATGTAAGCATGTGGCCTTGAACTGTTGTTGCCGTGCAGGAGACGTGTTTAAACTGTGTAAACATTGTCTAAGAGTATCTAAATGTGAGCTAAAATAATCAAGACATTCTTTTACTACTAAGTTAATAATATGACAAGCACATCTAACATGCATTAATCTACCTTCTAAAATGGGTTGAAATAATAGTTGTAATGAAGAGATGGCAGAAGTATTATTACTAGCATTATCAAAAGAAACAGAAAATATTTTTTGGTGAATATCATATTCACGCACGTGTTCTATAATAGCGCTTGCTATTATGGAGCCTGTGTGTGGAAATTCTAATATCTTTAGACAGATGATGCGTTTTTGCAACACCCATTGTGAATCTATGTAATGTGTTGTGAATCTATGTAATTCTAATAGCCTCTTTTCTAGCGGCGCCTCTAGGCACTTTACTAAAACAAGGATTTAAAGAAGATGTGACATAATCATATAAATTATCACTTTCACCCGCAGTGAAAGGAAGTTCATCAGAAATCAAATATTTTGTAAACTCAGTTTTATGCCGAGCGGCAGAATAAGAAAACGTACCCATGTTCGATCCCGTGCTACCTCCATCAAAATTTATTTGAGTTTGAGATGCAGGAATTGTGTCCCTCCCGTAACAGGTCTCGTAGTGTCTTGAAATTGTACCCGTGCCACCTCCAGTCTTCCATTTGTATATGTTGGCACATTTCTTGCACTGTGCCGCGTACGCAATTGGATTTCCTTTCGGATCTAAAACAAGAGAATTATCGGGATTAGTTTGATAAAGAATAGTAAAAAATTCCCAATACTTTGATTTCTTCTTTCTTTTTGGCACATTCTGATTGGAACTCGCAATTTCTGGAGGGGATCCTACTAAATCTTCAGGAATATCATCAGGAATAGGATTTTGCTCAAAATAAGTATTAAAATATTCATAAGAATTTCCGGCATCACCGGTAGGTGGGTTAGAACCTTCTCCGGCCATTATAAAAAATTAATATAAAAGAGAGGGAGAGAAGAAAAATACACCGGAAAAAAAATTTCCGAAAAAAAAAGAGCAAGTAAAAGAGAGGGAGAGAGAGTAAGAAAAATACAAACAAATTTTGTTCAAACAATATAAATTTTTTTTGAATTTTTAAGAGAGAAAGAGAAGAAAAAATATTAAATCGGACGCCGGATTTCGGAGTTGAGCCTTGAGCGGGGTTGGGAGCTTCTTCGCAAATTGATGGAAATTTAATGAAAATTGTATGAAGATTGAATGAGTGAGTTGTGTTAGAAATATGGATTTTATGGGCTATTTATAGAATTTTTTTCATGCCAAATGACCCCCTCTACCCTCAAAATATAGTTGTTGGAGTGGTTTTTTGGTCATTTTCTTGAAAAATGACCAAAATACCCCTCTAACGTTATTATAACAGCTATATTATGGGGGTATTTTGGTAAAATATCCCCCTGAAATTCAAAAAAAAAAAAAAAATCAGTCAGCCGGTTCAGACCGGGCCAGACCGGGCCGGGCCGGTTCGGGCCAACCGGGCCGGGCCAACCGGGCCGACCGTTTAAAAAAAAAAACAAAAAAATTTCCAGCCGGTCCGGGCCGGGCCGGGCTTGGGCTCGAAGGGGGGGGCCCGACCCGGACCACTTGGCTCTTCGGGCTGGGCCGGTCCGGGTTTTTGGGCGGGCCGGGCCGGGCTAACAGGAGGTCGGGCCGGGCGGGCTCGGGCCGGGCACCGGGCCGCCCGGCCCATTTAACACCTTGAAAGTAGTCTGAAGTGGGTCAAATCCAAAATATACTCAATTTCTACATCCAAACACCTCCATATATACACCAATGTTTGATTTTTATCGTCCGTTTATGGGTGTTTGGTTGTTTAGAACATAAACTATCAAATTACCCAAATATGGATAAAACTAGTTCTATGACCAAGTTATTCCAAATTTTGTTGTCATTTTTTTAGTTTACTGTGTTTGGTTGAGAAATATACAGTTTAGAACCCAAAAGGTCACATAGGGGACCAACCATTCCCTCTTATTATACTTAACTTTTAATTTGGTGTGCGATGAGGAAAAAAAAATAACGAAAAGAGTGGACAATAGGTGAAAAGTAATTATTACATCAAAATCTTACCAGAAGAGGTATAAGATTTCGGCTTGATGGCGGAAGATCAGTAGATCGAGCCACGGGGACATATTATTTTTTTCATTTATTTGGTAAAAATTACAGACAGTGGGTCCAACAAGCATGCAATGCAGCGTGCACAAAGTCCCGTACGTATCGCCGGACATTCTGTATACCAAATAAGAGAATTGGTAAACTCCTTTCAAGTTATGTACTTAGAGCATCTCCAACCCTATTGTCTTGTTTTGTGTTGTGAATCCTATGTGGCATGAGGGACAAGACAATGTCTTGTATATGTGGCAAGGTTATATTCACAAATGACAATGGGTTTAAAAAGTCATCTCCAATGCAAAAGTATTGAGAAGACAATACAAATAATTTTTTACAACTTCCAAGACAACTTTTACTCTTCTACTTCTTTTTTATAAATATCTTTATTCACAAATGATGATGTGGACATAAAGACATTGTGAAGTGCATTGTCTAGATCTAGACAACCAACTTCACATTGTCTTTGCCATGTCATTGCCATGTCAACTCCACACTTTATTTCACATTTGCATTGGAGAAGTACTTTTGAAAAAAATGGTTGTCATTCCTATGTGGCAACCATTTTTTTCAAACTCACAATAGGGTTGGAGATGCTCTTATGTTCTCTTTGTTCTTAATTTGTTAAGTTCCATAAACCAAATAGTATTTTACCAATTATTATAGTGTCCAATTAATAACCAATAACATGTGTATTGACAATGTATCCTTGACACTAGCCAGGGCGGTCCGGAGAGTTGTATTGTACTATTCTGAAGCTAATTTTGGTTGTTCCTTGATCCTTATTGTCAGCTGGTCATGGTGGTCATACGTGATCTTGATCTTTGCTGACATTATGCTGAATCTGAATGGTTGTTCTAGCAGAGGAGAGTTATCCAAACCCCAAGACTTCTTCGAATTACTACAGGGCCGGCCCTGACACTAGCATCCATACACTGAATGTAAGAAATACATACATACATACAACATTTATGTGATATGTGCAGTGTGATTAAAGAGAGTGGTGGGGGTTGGATAGAAAACAAGAGACAGAGAAAGGAATTGGGGATGGATGTGTACAGTGTCTCCGGTTTATCCGGGGGAGAGGTGAGGGTTGTGTTACTAGGTTTGGGGTAGGTTGTGGACTATAAAGACCGTGGGAGTCAGTAAGTAGGGTAGCTGTAGGAGCCCCTTAGCTCAGCTGTCTATATATAGGCCCTGTACAACATAGATAGGGGGAGAGTGACATTTTCTACTACTTCTTGCTTTGTTGGCATCTATCTATTATTTTTGCCTCCTCCTTGCTTTGTTGGTATTATTTAAAAAAAAGTTTGTATTCTATACTTGTATCATGTTTATTTGTATGTGTTCGTATTCATACAACATATATTATGTCTATTGGCGGATACAATAATTCTCATCTATCCAAGATTGAGAGTCATGCACATTGCAGGGTACATGCCATTGAGAATAAATAGGCTTTTTTTTTTTGGCAAATGTTAAAGGCCATCCCCTTTTTACTAAGGGCCACCAACCTACTAAGGACAACCATCCTACACTCTTATTTTTACTAAGGGCAACCTAAAATGAACCATTTTACTAAGGGCTACCAAAGGAAAAAAAAAAGAAAAGACAAAACAAAAAGAAAACA
The DNA here is from genome assembly GCA_029216955.1 of Iris pallida. NCBI lineage: Eukaryota > Viridiplantae > Streptophyta > Magnoliopsida > Asparagales > Iridaceae > Iris > Iris pallida. Next base: position 540,800 of record JANAVB010020600.1, on the reverse strand, counting down.
AAAAAAAACCCCAAAACCCAACCCCCCTGACTTCTCCCTCCCCACCAGGCTGCCCGACTCCGTCAGCCTGATCAGCGGAGGGAGGACGCCCTCCGATACCAGCAGGCCCTCGCAGTTCTCGGTCTCCAGCGCCCGGTCCATGATCTCCAGCGGCGAAGCCGCCTCCAGATCCGCCCCCAGCTTCACGAACCCGCTTCCGCGACCTCCACCATCGGCGGCTCGGCCGCCGCCGCTGTCGGAACCAACCTGTTGGCCTCGACCGCCTGCACTGCCCACCTCCTCCTCCCTCTCCCGACCTATGCTTGCAGAATCGGCCCAGTTCGTACCCCTAAGCAAAATTAATATGAACAATATTCAAGAAACGGGACGTGCTGCAAATAATGCAAAAGAGAGGGGGTCGGATGAAAAAATTGCACCTGTGGATTCTCGGAGAAGAAGCGAACGGGAGGAGAGGGCGTTGCCGGAAATGGCAATAACCGACGCCATTTTTTTTTTTTTTTTGGCAAATAAGCTCGATGGTCTCCTACCTGAGTTTCTGAACATTGGGGACTGCAGGCTAGGCCTGCAGTCCTCAATGTTCTTAGGACTGCAGGTTTAGCCTGCAGTCACTGTAGCCATCAAATTGGTGGCCCTTAGTGTTTTGAAAATGGCAAACTTGTAATTTTTTTAAAATTTGTAAGTTTGTGGCCCTTAGTAAAAAGGGGGTGGCCTTTAACATTTGTCTTTTTTTTTTAATCCCTTCTAGGCTCCTAGGTCTCATTTGGTTTACGGAATCATGGGATTGTAGAGAAAAGTCGTTAATTTTTAATGTTTGAATGCCAAAGAAATTAAGGAGATAATGAAAGTGATACCTAATGGACAGAAAATTAGGGGAAACAATTGATACAACCATCCAAGCAATGATTCACTTTCCACCTTTTAGTATTCACTCATCTTCCAATTTTCTCGATATTTTTAAACATTGGAAAGAAAAATCAATAAAAATGTTAATTTTCCGAAGAAAATGAAACATCGAGACATTGTTTTCCTCTCCTTTCATTTCCTTCCCTTTCTGCGAACCAAACCAGCCCCTACTGTGTACGAAATTATTAGTTATATGTGTCTTCTGTGTTGTCAATTTTGACTATAATTTTATATTCTAGAGGCATTGTCTAATAAGTCCCAATTTATAAGGATAACCCGTCTTTGTTATTGCAAAAAATGCTAAGTTTACAACCAAATAGGTTAGAGTTCATTTACAACCGCCTATGTGGCGGTTGACAATTGACTCCTCGCTGCCTCTCTATCCCACATGAGAAGAGGGGACCAAATTGACAATCGTCACTTAGGTATAACCTATTTGATAATAATCCTAGCACTGTTCTATTGCAAACCAGACTAAAGTGTTCTTGAAACAAACCAAAACAAAGACAACCATACACTAGCAAAAAAATATGCATATTGACAAATTTAGTGACATAGTAAAGTGATGTTGGTAATAGAGACATTTCAGCGACGCAACCGCAACATGAAATAGTGGGCATTATTCGATTTTGGACCGTTGAATTTTGTTTTGAGCAAGGGTGATATTCATCACCTCAACAGATGCTTGTGCTAATCTTAGCAAATTTAGTTAGAACTCTGTTCCATTAGCAACTTTTTTGTTATCCTTTTAGCAAATTTACTACTTTCTACCAGTGGATTATTTTTCTAGCAGCGTCTCACTGCATTCCATTAGGGTGTGTTTGATTGCAAGGTGAAAAGTATGTGAAAAATAAATAAATTCAATGGAATTATTTTCCTAGGAAAAAAGTTCCATAGAATTTTAAAAATTTTCCATCGAAACTTAATTTGGGTGTTTGATTGTCATTATTTTCCCAGAAAAAATAGTTATTTTCTATGGAAAATGGTATTTTCCTATGGGTTGGAAAAGTTTCGTTTTCCACCATTTAAAAAGAAAATATGGAAAATGATAGTTTTTTGGAAAATATTCTATGAAAAATATAAGCTATCAAACATTACAATTGATGAAAATTTTGTGATGGAAATATTTTTCATGGAAAAAAAGTCCAATCAAACACAACCTTAGTGATTTTCACCGTTGTTATTACCTAGTAAGCTTGACTTGCTAGTTTGCATTATGTCTTCACAGAGTCGTATTGAATTTTCTAATAGCCTACAAAACATATTGCTATAGACGAATTTACAATCCTAAGGGGGTGTTTGGTATGTGCTATTTTTTTTTATTGCTAAAAAAATTTAGGGTGGAAATTAATTACCATATTTTTTGGGGCTATAAAAAATTTATTTTCGGGAATTAAAAATACATGGATAAATAGTTTACCCATAAAATATGAGAATCCTATCCCTTAAGAATGTGTGGGTATATTTTTTTTTTGTCCGGACAAAAAAAATTGTTTAAATTTTTCTCTTTTTTTTTGATCATTTTTTAACGTTGTTTTTATCATTTTTTTTCGTTTTTATCATTTTTTTCGGTCATTTTTTGTTGTTTTTATCGTTCTTTGTCGTTTTCGTCGCTTTTTTTGTCGTTTTTGGTCCTTTTTATCTTTTTTTGTCATTTTATTGCTTTTATAGTATTTTTTTTGTCTTTTTGTCCTTTTTGGTCTTTTTTTGTCTTTTGTCCTTTTTTTGTCGATTTTTGGTATTTTTTTTATTTTTCTTCTTTTTTTGGAACTTTTCTTTTTTGTCGCTTTTGTCCTTCTTGTCGGTTTTAGTAACTTTTTGTCATTTTTGGTCATTTTTCGTCTTTTTTTTTCATCTTTTGTCATTTTTTTATTCCTTTTGTCATTCGCTTTTTGGTAAATTTTTAGATTTTTTAATTTTTTTTGTCGCTTCTGTCGTCTTTGTAGTAGTTTTTGTCCTTTTTTTTTTCTTTTTGCCGTTTTGTCTTTTTTTGTCATTTTTTAGTTTTGTGATTTTTGTCTTTTTATCATTTTTTTTTGTTTTTGTCATTTTTTTGTGTTTTCTCTATTTTGTTTTTTATGGTCGTTTTGGTCTTTTTTGAACGTTTTATTTGATTTTTTTGTTTTTGTTATTTTTTGTCGTTATTTTTTTATTGTTTTTTGTCGTTTTACTTTTTTTTCCCTCTTTTTTGACATTATTTCGTTTTTGAAATTTTTTTCTTCTTCTGTTTTTACCATTTTTTTCCCGAAAATATTTATACATTCACCTAATATGGGAATGTAATTTTTAGAAAATTTAATTACTTCAAATTTGATTCCTAGACATATAGAATTTTCGATTATATAGTATTCCGTATACCAAACATCCCATAAGTTACATTGAGCGCATTTTAGTGACATAATATGCAATAGCCACTAGCATATTGATGACTCATATACCCCGCCTATGTGTGTCACTAATCACATTTAGGGACGTCTTGGCAGGATAGCGATGTATCGATGACGCGCATCGTTGATCCTGCAGAAATTGGTAGTGATCCTAATATTTTTTTCAGCATCCAAAAAATCCTACAGATTTCGATATGGCTAATCTTGCAGAAATTGATAGCGATCCTACTATTAATTGTTTAGCACCCACAATCTTGTTCATCGTCTTCTCCGAAAGAAAAAGGAAAACAGGTGGGGTGGGGTTACAAAATGTAATGAATTAGAACTAATGCCACCGTCAAAGTTTTATGTGCATTTAGTTATGTATTCTTATATCGTAACGAACCTTGCAATATGTGGATGTCGGTAATTTAGGCCTTGTCTGTTTGGTAAAGATGAAGTGGGCCTGGATTCCTAAGTTTGGGTGAAGTGGGGAAGGGAATTTAAGTCCGGGTGTTTGGTTGGTGGGGGAAGAGGGGAAGGGAACTGGCAGAAGTGACTGCTGCCAGTTCCTGTCGCAGGATTTTGGTTGGGTTTTTGGGCTGCTCCACATCCGGAGTTGGCAGCCGGATGTGGGTGGGAGTTGGTTTTTTTTTTAAATAATTTTTTTCACTTTTCTTTCAAAAAAAATCTTAATTAGTTGTAGATTTTATTATTTTTTGCTAACAACCACACTAATTTCTTGCTGATTAATATAATTAATTTAATTAATATTTTTTTCTTAGTAATTTTAATATTTTTTGCTAACAGTCGCATTATAATAATTTTTAATAGTAGTATAATTAATGTAATTAATAGTTTTTTTCTTAGTAATTTTAATATTTTTTGCTAACAACCGCATTATAATAATTTTTAATAGTAGTATAATTAATGTAATTAATAGTTTTTTTCTCAGTAATTTTAATATTTTTTGCTAACAGCCGCATTATAATAATTTTTAATAGTAGTATAATTAATGTAATTAATAGTTTTTTTCTTAGTAATTTTAATATTTTTTACTAACATCCGCATTATAATAATTTTTAATAGTAGTATAATCAATGTAATTAATAGTTTTTTTGCTAACAGTTTATTTAATTAATATTTTTTTGCTAACAGCTGCACTAAATTTTTTTAAAATGGAAAGAATAGTTAGATAATTAATATAATCAATGTAATTAACAGTTTATTTAATTTTGAGTTGATAAATTTTGAGTTGATAAATTTTGAGTTAATTTTTCACTTTCCACTTTCATATTCCAACCAAACACATTTATCTAATTTTTATTTTCCACTTTCCTATTCCAACCAAACACATTTGTCCCCTACTAGGGAGACAAGGAAGTATATGGATTCCAATCCATCTTCCATCTTTGTAAGTCCAAATCCAAAAAAATTTTCTCTTACGGTTTACCAAACAAAGGGACTTGCATAGAAGAAACCCCGAACAAAAATAATGTAACTTGTCACGAAAACAAGGTTCATTGTATCCCTCTGGAGAAACACACAAACTAATGGACAAATTAAGCTTGTCTTGAGTTGTTAATCATGAATGTTTTGGGGCTCGGTGTCATCAATGAGGATATTGAACTTTGGGTTGGAAGCTTCAGCTCCCAAGAAACTCAGAATTTCTGGTTGCTTGTCTTTCTTGAAGTCACCAACTCCAGTCTCCAGATTACTTGGTAGTTTTCTTTCAGACAGCTAATATTTGGCAGCAGCAGGAGGAGGATTCAAAAACTATAGGCCTCCTTTGGTTCCAGAAAGAAAATCAAAGAAAATTGATTCTTTTCTCTTTCTACTCCTTTGGAAAATTATAAATTAATTTTTTTTTTTTGGTATTTGGAAGTGTCAAAAAAATTGAAAAAAAATTATAAATCCTTATATGAAAAAAATAAAATATTGGGTTGATGGGAGAACCATTTTTCTTCTTCTTTGGATTTAATTTTCTTTCTTACCTTTTTTCTTTGGACATCCAAACACATAAAAAAATGACGTTGTTTTTCTAATGTTCTAATTCTGCCCAAATGAGACCTAAACTTTGGATTCTCTGGATATAATGTTTTAAAAATCGTGTCGAAGATCGACTCGGTCAGAATACTCAATTGGATCAAATTGGTCAAACCGGTGAGTTAATCCGAGTTGAACTAGTTATATATACTTACACATTGAATATATTACATAGTATACAACTACATACATACTACTTAGAAGTTTTGTATGTTTAGCAATAATAGAATTAGTCAAGCAACAAAGATATTAACTTTGATTGCATGTAAAGTCAGAAACAAAAGTCAAAAGTCATGTTCAAATTGATTTAAAATTCAACTGGGTCAGACAGTTTGATGGTTGACCGGCCGGGTTGATCGAATTTTTTAAGGAAAAAAAAAACAGTGAATAGATATCAAACCATCCATACTTGTAAGAATACTTTACCTTGAAACTTTTGTAAATTGGCCTTTGCTAAAATATGCCTATTTCAAAAGATAAGTTTCCAAGCTAAAATATGCATATTTTAAAAATAGTTTACCTTGAACGGATTGAGACAGGCTTGGGAAAGGCTTAAAGATAGGCCAAGGGTTCAAAATTTTCTCCAGCCCATTAGCAGACTCAAAAGAAGCTTGTTGGTTAAAAAGAAAAGAATTAATTTAAAAGGAAAAGTCATTAAGAAACGTGTCAATAAAACAACTATTTTCTAAGATTTAGTAGAAGACTAATTAATGATTTCTTGCCCAATGTTCATGATCTTTTATCGATTAATCATGAAGTAAAGTTTAATATGCAATAGAATCTCTTTTATTCTTTATTCAATAAACTAAGAACTTGAAACTCTTGAATTAAAAGTTATACGCAACTATGTAACTAATAAGAAAATAGTGTTGAAAGAAATTATAGGTCTGCATCACGTTAGTACAGCTAGGCTAGTTGCTAACACACTCCACAAAATTTTTTTTCAAGCCAAAATCATCATAGTTACCAAATACAAGTTGCAGTCCGTACAGAAGCAGCACCCCATTTAATTGCACTTGTGTTGAACTGCCAACTTTAGGCCACTGATGCACTCAAAACCATACAGAGTTTGCTTGCAGTTGCGGTGCTTAATTCCGAGTCAGCTCGTCTTGAGCCAAATAAGACGGCAGTGCAATTCAATGCGTGCAAGTTTCGGCACAAGAACGCAATTTGCACATTTGAATCTGCTTTTGATTAATTACATACAACTATGCTTCTCGCATTGTTTTTGAGTGCAAGCAAACACCTCCATTCCAAGCAAGTAAAGTAGAACATACTTCTCACAAGAAATTAATTATGTATTGGAAAAATATATATAGTATAATCTTTCCTTTTTGGCAACATATATGAAGGGATTATTTAGAGGAAGTTTCTTCGTGTTGGCATCCATCTCCTTCGTCCACTCTTTATCTTCTTCTTCTGTTGCGACCGAATGTGAAGACGGGAGTCGGATCAGTGCCGGGAGGATGGTGGACAAGGGACTGATCGATTTGGTGTTGGTCCCTTCGGGCCTCGCCATCATGTTTGGCTACCATCTCTTCCTCCTCTACCGCATCCTCCGGTTCCCGCACACCACCGTCGTCGGCTACGAAAACCATAATATGAGGGCGTGGGTCGAGCGCATGTTAAAGGTATGTGTCATGTTTTTTTTTTGAAATCACACTCACACACACAATTAGGGGGCTCGAACCTTGCCGGCCCCTCCGGGTGTCCGCTCTAATACCACTAGGCTAGAGAGCTCGGACAAGGTATGTGTCATGTTAAAATCACTCTTAGTAGAGTTTATTCGGTTTCAACTATTTATACATATATATTTTTGCACCATTGGAGTCGTGGTTCGATTCTGAGACTGTCCGCTACATAGTCGCCTCTTAATCTTGTATATTTTCTCATTTACCACTGGAATCACTTGAGTTCCGTTTCAACCAAATTGAACCAGCCAAAATCGAATTTCTAAAAATTTAAAATCGAAATCGAATCAAAATTAGCTATAACTAAACCGATAATCGATTCGGTTTGTTCGATTTGGTTGGTTTAACTATTTATATTGTTCAATGCATGGATCGAAAAATTGTGGTAAAATTATGGATTATTTTGTTTTAGGGTGTCGAATAAGATTGTAAATTTGTGTTTAGCTTTCCATATTGTTCAGAATAGGACTAGGCCTCATGGTTGGCTTGACTCATTGTCCAAAATGGAGACATAAACACAAAATTTAGATATTATACAATACCCTAAAATTAAACAAAAATACGTGAAAGTTGTATGACTTGTATTATTTAGTTTTGTCAAAACCAATCGAGAATGAGAATTGCGAACGTTGGATTATTTATTTTATCTACACAAAAACTAAATATTTACTGTAGTTTTTTTTATTTGTTCAAAATAACATGGCAAAAATATATACTATTTGGTTAAATAAAATTATAACTCGATGTTTATCTTAAATTGTAAAAAAAAAAATTATATTTAAAACAACAAAAAATAATATACATTACACCTAGTTTGGTCATTGATAAAGTCGCTACAAAAAATGTTAGTCTTAATTTATTGGAGGACTACTTATTTTAGGACAGTCAAAATTTAGCATCATCCTCAAAATTTTGACAAGCCTATATATTTTGATAAATTTTTGAGTTCTCTCCCAATTGTTTTACCAATGTGTATCCCACCTAATTAACATAATGCATGACCCTCCTCCACTTTTAACAAAAATCGCTAATGACTGACAATCATCTTCTTTGACCCTCCATTTAAGTAGATGCACCTTAAATTATGACCAAAATATTCTCAAATAAGTGAGGTGCATCTAAATTATAGTAAAATAAATGGGTTGCAGCTCAACATTTTTTATTTATTTATGTAAATCAAATGAGTTGACGGTTAGTCATTAACGTTTTCGTTAAAAGTAAAAATTTTGATGTACGATAGTAATTTAGTGGAGTGCACCTTGAATTGTGATAAAATAAATGGAGGAGAACTCAAAAACTGTCAGGAAGATAATGGACCTGGTTTTGGTGCGGCTCGCTAGAGAGTAGAAACATTGATGAATGTCCGTCATATATGCAGGCAAGCCCGGGCGAGACGTCGGTGGCGCTGAACGTGATATCGAACAACATGTCGGAGTCGAGCAGCCTGGCGTCGGTCTCCATCTCGCTGAGCTCCCTCATCGGCACGTGGATCGGGAGCACCTCGAAGCTGTTCATGACCGGGGCGATCTACGGGGACACGAGCCAGTCCACCGCCTCCGTCAAGTACATATCCCTCCTCGTCTGCTTCCTCGCCGCCTTCACCTGCTTCATCCACTCGGCCCGGTACTTCGTCCACGCCATGTACCTCATGAGCACGCCCGGCTCCGACGTGCCGGTCGCCTACGTCCAGACCGCGGTCGTCAGGGGCAGCAACTTCTGGTCCCTCGGCCTCAGGGCCCTCTACTTCGCCACCTCCCTCCTCATGTGGATATTCGGACCCATACCCATGTTCGCCTGCTCCGTCTGCACCGTGCTCGTGCTGCACTTCCTCGACACCAATTCCACGCCCCTGCACAATTTTCAGGACTGCTCTCCGGACAAACTAGACCTCGTGCGAAGAACAAGATTAATGGGCAGAACAACAACGCCGACCCAGCCGCAGCCGTCGGCATCGCCTCCGCGGAGCATGTATGTACGATGAGCATGTATGTACGAAGAACAAGATTAATGTTTGTTAAGTATATATATGCATGTATTTGTGATGTTACTTTACAAAGTTTCCTATTAGCGGCTGCTTGAATAGATGTAAGTTCTTAAAAGTAACTTTCAACATTATGTAAATTATGTAATGTAAGCGGTTTCATTTTTCAAAATGTGTTTGGATAGATGTACTTTTGTCGAAGTTTTATAACATTCTTGTTTGGATGGCAACCTGAAAATAATTAATGTGAAAGTGAAAATTAAAAGTTTGGAATTCTAATATTTGGATAACAACATGAAAGTGGAAGTATGATTTGGAATTAACTATCAAGTAACAAATATTTCATTAACAAATAAATAAAAAAATAATAACAAAATAAATTATTTAAAATAATATAACTTAATTAACAAAAATTAAAGGAAAATAAATTACTGCTAATTAACGGAAACTTGATTAGCAGTAAGTAATACAAAATTTAATTAACAAAAAACAAAACAAAATTTAATTACCAAACCAATTAACCAAAAACATGATTAACCAAAAATTAATTAACATATACTTAATTAAGAAAACATAATTAACGAAAAAGTTAATTAAGAAACAAGTTAATTAATAAAACTTTAATTAAGACATCATAATTAATAATTAACAAAAAAATAATGTTATCATTAACCGCAATTAACGAATTCAACAAAAAATGTAATTAATAAAACTTAATTAACAAAATTTAATTAATGTAATTTTGATTAAAAAATTAACCAAAAAATAATTAACAATAATTAACGCAAACAATAATTAATGTTAACAAAAATTAAAATTAATATTCAATTAATAGTGAATATTTAATTCAACAAAATATGTAATTAAGAAAACTTAATTAACAAAATTTAATTAATGTAAATTTTAATTAAGAAAAATTAACCAAAAAATAATTAACAATAATTAACGTAAATAATAATTAACGTTAACAGAAATTAATATTAATACACTACCAGAATAAGTCGTTTAGCGACGCCTAAAGACGTCGCTAAAACGACAAATTACGTCGCTAAAAATATTTACCGACGCAATTACCGAAGTTTTGGACTTGTCGCGGAAACGTAAGTCGCTGATCTTTAAAACGTCGCCGAACGTCGCAAATACCGACGTTCACCGACGTATGATTACGTCGGTATATCCTGGGATATTACCGACGTCTACCGTCGTTTCGTCGGTGGATTAGCGACGTGTTGAAAGTTGCTACACGTCGGTAAAATTCTGAGATTATTACCGACGTTCACCGAATTTTACGTCGGTGGATTGACGACGACTATTATGTCACTAAATGTCGGTAATTCCTGGGATTATTACCGACGTTCATCGACTTTTACCGACGGTCTCTGACGTATAAGGACGTCGATAAACGTCGGTACCCTGAAATTTTTTGCAGATTTACCGACGTTTATCGACGCAAACGTACGTCGGTGGACGTCAGTAAACGTCGGTAAACGTCGGTAAATCTGCAAAATAAAATAAAATACAGAATGTCCTTTTCTCCCTGCAGTTTAAAAAGATAACCTTAAAGACACAGTATAACAGATATCCATTTCTCCCTGGGTTTGCCGACCCCTTCGGTGGAACACTCAACACTGGTAAACGTAAACCACAGAAGCACATTAACATCAAATTGAAATGAATAATAACATAAACAACAGTATAACACAATGTAGCAGGCAACAAATAGAATGGGATCCAACAAATAGAATAGGATCCAACAAATAGAATATGCACAACCAACAAGTATCCAAATAACCAAGTCTACACCAAATAACAAAGTCTACAACTAAATAACCAAAGTCTACACACAACCAACAAATAGAATAGGATCCAACAAATAGGATCCAAACAACCAAGTCTACACAACCAACAAATATCCAAGTCACAAACAAAGGATCAAACAAACACAAACAAACAATACTAACTAGGACTACTAGGGATCTGGTGCAGGAGGGGCACCGCCGCGACAAAGGGATAAGAATAACTCATACTCCTCAAGTGAAATCGATACCGATGGAGCAGGCAGTGACGTCGGTGGAGTCGGTGTCGATGAAGAAGGCGGTGGAGGAGGTGGAGTCGACGACGATGAAGGCGCACCCGGAGGACCAGCACGCTCCAACGCTGTAAGTCGCTGGTTGTATGAATCCATGGTAGATAACAGTTTATCACTGCTCTAGACCATCGAATCCGTCACTAATCTCAGCCTATCGGTCATGGTCACCTGTGCTGTCTGCAGCTCCGTCACCGTGCGCTCTAACCCTCAAACGCTGCGCTCTGTCCTCTCAGTCGTCTCCATGAGCTCCATATTGCCGCGGTCGAGCGCATCCAATCGTGTTAGCAGCACAGGATCGTCCGTAGGGTGCTGAGACTGCTCCTCGATCCGTCGTAACAGGTCGTCACAGAGAGACTCCATCATCTGGTGGACTCGAGCAGACTCCTGGGACGGCTGTGGACCATGCACACTAGCAGGAGATGCCCTAGAGGACTGGGTCGCAACTAGGACGCCATAGGATCCCGTACCACAGTACATACCCCTATAGAGTCCACCAGCGGCAGTCATCCACAGCTCGTCCGCCGACGGAGCTTGAGTGGGCTGCGAGGAAGTACCGTCCTCTCCTGCATTAGGTGCACTAGCAGTCGCCCGTTTCCGCAACCTCTGATACTCGGCCTAGAAAGTATGGATAGTACTCTATAATTTCTAATTTCTAATTAATGTACTTATTATTACTAACTACATGAATATTTATTTGCATCATATTTACTAAGTTATATTAAAATTGACACAAAGTATTAAATTAAGATAACGTATTGTAATACTTACATAGGTCTGCTCGGCCCTCTCGTCAATAAGGCCTTCGTCCTTCCGATGGGTGGCCAGGAAGACGGTCACCATGTCGGCGTTACCGACCTTTCTTATGTCACGTCCCGATTCCGTCGAATCGATAGTCGTCCCCCGGGCGTGATGCCGTGCGAACCTAATTTGCGATCGCACAAGGCCTAGTCATAAGGTAATCCGAGATACGAAATCTAGGAGAGTACGCAGACAAATTGATACACACAATAAGTAAAGGAAACTTGATTCTTTATTGATAATGAACATCATTTACAGACTCCGGTACAAGACTCATTGCCGCGCGGGCTACAACATGACTCGATTACAAAAGAGTGCCGATGAGATAGCCATTCCATACATTGCACACATCCCTCAAGATACACAAGTACTCCATTGACCTGGATGTGAGGGACGCTGAGTCATTTGCCTTGGACTGTCGAGAGCCTTCAAAAGTGAAGTCGCAGATAAGTCTTCAACGCACGGCCGAAGCTTCAAAAGTCACGAACGCCGCCGAGCTAGCTGGCGCATCCTTCCTAGTTCGCGGGACCTGCAAAGAGCGAGGATCAGCACGAAACACATGTACTGGCGAATGGCTAATTAAATCCAAGCTCTGCATTTGATTCAAAAAGTTTCGTAAACATGTTAGCTAGCTATTTCAATGATCTTTCTAACCATCCTGTTCGATTTGCATGTTAACATGTTTTTTGAGGCAAGCATATGAACTTGTATATCATTAAGCAATTATCATGTTCATCCCGTGTCCCGTGCACCTGTTAAGCAGTGAAAGGGGGTATAAAGGCCACTGGCAATGTCAAGCCATCGCGGACTATAGCATTTGGTTAGACGACGCCCCTTTCGCGTCGGGTAGCAAGCCCTTTTGCGAAAGTGCCCGCATAACTCGCGTCGATGAAGGGTTGGCGCTGCTACACTCATTTCTCCCGGGCCGAATCGGTCCCTTGGCCTAGGCAACCGTTCGAGGAAACTTCACCTTGTCGACAAGTTGTCCAATGACCGTTTTTCTTTGGACTTAGTTGATTTGCTTACTTAGCTGTATCGTTGCAATAAACGTTAATCGATTCATTCATTGTTTGCATAGGCTAAGTGGACTTGTATAAGAAAGCACGTTTTCCTTTTTTAAAACCGAAAATTTGATAGCAAGTGTTTCGTGAAGAATTGTGCCATGATTTCTTTGATTCTACACTATTATGACAAGCATTCATTTATTTCATATATTGAGTTTTGAAGTAGAGGGACAAGACGAAGGAGGTCAGCCACTCGCCTTAGCCTTGCTTCAAGTGAGCGACCGGTTGGCTGCGCTGACGTCGCCTACGCGATCACCTGCAATCGCATAAGCAACCGATTAGAACACTGTATAATTCAAGGATATTCGATATGAATGCGAAGCTCGAAAACGTGTCACAAAAACCCATCGAAAAACGCATTCACGAAAACCAAAGCCAACGCCAAATCAAGTGCGGCATGAAAACCAGAGCAACGGGAGGTCTCTTCCGACTCAGCCGCAGAGCCAATCCTCGAGGCGCAACCCGCTGAATATGGGACTTGGTTCCGAAGAAGCCATTCCATAACGTGGAATGGATCTTAATTCAACCGTTTCCGTTCGATCAACTCGGCCGATTCCGACCTATCGGTCCCGACCGAATTGATAGCGACAGTGTTCCTTTCTCGCGCACCCCGTGGACGGAGACGGGGCACGATTTAGGGACGGGGCACTACACCATAACCAACTAATAAAAAGTTTCGTCCTCGAAACTTAAAGATGGAACCTACCTCTACGAGAATAATGAAGGGAATTTATCCTTCATCTCCGATTCAAGCTCCCACGTCGACTCTTCGACCGAGTGGTTCTTCCAGAGGACGCGGACGAGAGGGATCGCTCGATTTCGCAGCAACTTATCCTTGCGTTCTAAGATTTGAACTGGCTCTTCAACGTAGGATAAGTCTGACTTTAGCTCCAGCTGGCCAAAATCTACCACGTGGCTAGGGTCGTACACGTACTTCCGTAACTGAGAGACGTGGAAGACGTTGTGTACACCTTCAAGCGCCGGCGGTAGGACAATTTTATAGGCAACCGGGGTGACCCGTTCAAGTATTTAGAACGGCCCAACGAATCTCGGACTCAATTTTCCCTTCACGCCGAACCGAGTAACTCCCCGCATGGGCGACACTTTGAGAAACACGTGATCGCCTTCTTGGAATTCAAGAGGTCGACGATGAACGTCCGCATAGCTTTTCTGACGACTCTGTGCGGTCTTCAATCTTTCCCGAATGAGCCAAATTTTCTGCACGGTCTGTTCTACCAGTTCCGGACCGAGGATCTGCCGCTCTCCGACTTCGTCCCAGCAAATGGGTGATCGGTACTTGCGCCCGTACAAGGCTTCATACGACGCTATTTGAATGCTGGATTGATAGCTATTGTTGTACGCAAATTCGGCCAGAGGTAGATGATTGTCCCAGCTTGATTTGAAGTCAATTGCGCAGAGTCGTAGCATGTCTTCGAGAATTTGATTGACGTGCTCCGTTTGGCCGTCGGTCTGAGGATGGTAAGCTGAGCTGAACTGCAACTTGGTACCCAGCGCCGACTGAAGGCTACTCCAGAATCGTGACATGAACCGTGAATCCCGATCGGAGACGATGGATACTGGAACTTCGTGCAGCCGTACTATCTCATCAAGATATATCTGCGCCAGGCGATCAACGCTCCAAGTAACTTTGATGGCAATAAAATGTGCTGACTTGGTTAATCGATCGACGATGACCCAGATGGCATCATTTTCCCGCGGCGTCTTCGGCAGACCAACAATGAAATCCATGCACACGTGCTGCCACTTCCATTCCGGAATTGCCAGATTCTGCATCTCCCCGCCTGGTCTCTGGTGCTCAGCTTTCACCTGCTGACAGGCCATGCATTACGACACGAAGAGTGCCACATCTCTTTTCATTCCGTGCCACCAGAAGTTTGTGCGGAGGTCCTTGTACATCTTTGTGCTACCGGGGTGCAAGGTGTATTTTGCATAGTGCGCCTTCGACAGGATCTCCTTTCTGAGTTCTGAATCGTCCAGAACGCATAGCCTACCCTTCAATCGAAGCACGCCGGTTTCGTCTTTCGCAAAGTCGGTCGTCCTGCCTGTCGAAATTAGCTCTCGCACTTTCTTCAGGTACGGATCGTTCGTCTGAGCGGTCTTGATCTTTTCAAGCAAGCTCGGCTCTAACTGTAACTTTGCCAACTGCACATTCCGGAATCTGACTCGGAGCTCGATGCCCATCTCTTCTATGTCGCGTAGCAATCTGGGGTTGATAGATAACGAGGCAATGTACTTCCAACTCAAAGCGTCCGCCATAACATTTCCCTTTCCCAGCGTATAGTCGATAGTCAAGTCGTAGTCTTTGATCAGTTCAAGCCAGCGCCTCTGCCGCAAGTTCAGTTCCCTCTGCGTGAATAGATACTTAAGGCTCTTGTGATCGGTGTAGATCGTGCACGCCACGCCATAGAGGTAGTGACGCCACAATTTTAACGCAAACACAATCGCCGCTAACTCCAGGTCGTGCGTGGGATAATTCTTCTCGTGCGGCTTTAGCTGTCGGGAAGCAAAAGATATCACCTTGTTCCGCTGCATCAGCACACACCCCAAGCCCTGACCGGATGTATCGCTGAATATCTGAAAACCCTCAGTCCCTTCTGAAAGCACGAGTATCGGGGCCGAGACGAGCCGTTGCTTTAATTCTTGGAATGAAGCTTCGCAGTCGTCTGACCAGTCAAATGCGACTCCTTTCTGGGTGAGGCGAGTCAGGGGCGACGCAATCTTCGCAAAGTCTTTCACGAAGCGTCGTTAGTATCCCGCTAAGCCAAGGAAACTTCGAATCTCGCTGACGGACGTTGGCCGCTTCCAATCGACGACGGCTTTAACTTTCTTCGGGTCAACTAATGCCTTCAGCAGAAATGATGTGTCCGAGAAATGAGACGCTGCTAAGCCAAAATTCACATTTGCTTCGCTTCACTTCGCATACAATTGATTTTCTCAAAGGGTCTGAAGCACGGTCCGCAGATGCTCAGTGTGTTGCTGCCTATTCTTCGAGTTGACGAGTATATCGTCGATAAAGACTACTACGAACTTATCGAGGAATGGTCGAAACACCCGATTCATTAAATCCATGAAAGCAGCAGGGGCGTTCGTTAGGCCGAACGACATTACCAGGAACTCGTAATGGCCGTAATGAGTGCGGAAGGCAGACTTCGGCACATCGTTCGGTTGATCTTGAGTTGATGGTAACCCGAACGCAGATCAATTTTAGAGAATACCGTGGCTCCTTGAAGCTGATCAAACAGATCATCTATGCGGGGCATGGGGTATTTGTTCCGGACGTTGGCTTTATTCAGCTCGCGGTAGTCGATACAAAGACGCATAGAGCCATCCTTCTTCTTGACAAACAGCATGGGCGCTCCCCACGATGAGATGCTGGGTCGGATGAATCCCTTGTCGAGCAATTCCTGTAACTGCACCTTGAGTTCTTTGAGCTCTGCAGGGGCCATTCTGTACGGGGTCTTCGAGATCGGTCGAGTGTCTGTTTTCTATAAAGAAATTCTCTTTATTTGTTGTGTTTCTGGGAAAATTACAACTGTAGGAATCCGATCTAGAAGACGATCGCTTTATCCCTTGGGCTATGCGAAGAAGAAAAGCTCTCAGAATTTTGACAGTAGATATCAATGTATCTGTACAATGAATGAAAAAAAGAACTCTATTTATAGAGTCAAAATAGTAACTGAAAAGATAACTACCTCACCACTGGTGCACTTGAAAAGTCACGCAAACTCTAAATACACGCAGGGTTAATGAGTAGTTACTGGACGTGGTCCGTAACTGTTGGACACATGGCATCAGTGCATGGATCGTGTGCAAGTTACTGGGCACGCGAGAGAGAGATCGGTAGCATGGCTGCCACGTACTCCAGTTGAAATAAAATCTACGCTGACTTGCTGAAGGCAAAAATCCATACAGATTCGTTGACGCAGACTCGTTGAAGGCGAAATCCACGCAAGCTTTGAAGAAGAATACTTCAGAATTCACGCAGGCTTTGAGAAGAATAACTCAAAAGTCACGCAATGTTTTAAGGAAGGAGAAGGTTCAGAATCCACGCAAACCGCCAGCTATCTTGATTTGGCACGCTTCGTCTGACACAAAATCTCTGACATTGATTATATTGTCAGCCGCATTAAATGAAGACAAGATCCAAAGTCACGCCAACTTGGTGAAGAGTGAGTCTTGCTAAGGAAGATTTCAAAAATCATGCAAAAGACGGCTGTGATCTCTCGAGTTCTGTGCATACGTGGCATACGAGGAGACGTTTCTCGACTGTTGTGTTGTCAGTCATTACGATTCTGACGTATGGCTGAGCTATCTCTGCGTGACTTCTAAAGGAGATGGCCAGGCAGAACTTAGCGTATCTTTTGTGCTGCTTCTTGGATCACTCTGCGTGACTTGTTCTGATCAACTCAGCGTGACTTCATTTTTGAGGCCTACAAAACTCCCTTCAAAGTTTTCGAAAAATGATAAAATATTTTCGAAATACTTTGAAATAGAGATGATGAAATGAGTTAAAGTCACGCTGAGATGACTCCAAAATGAGAGATTTACTCCGAGATGTTTAGACTGTTGGGATTCTGTGCTGTTAGGATCCCGTGCAAATCTCCAAATATCGAGGCAATAATGACTTGACCGTCATTTAGAATTCTTTATGAGCCTATAAATAAGCCATAGATTACTTCTTTCTTTCTTTACTTGCGTTTGAAAGAGAGAACCCATAGAAGAGAACTTCATCTTCCCCGACGAACTCCTTCCTCTCCGACTTCTTCTTCTACTTTTTCTGCAGCAATGGCTCCCAAAAAAGCTGATGTTCAGGCCAAGGGGAAAGCCCCTGCGACTTCGTCGCGTGCCACAACTGACAGACTTCCTCGACAAGAAGTCCCGCGAGCTCCTATGCATCGTAAGTGATGGAAGAACACAAACTGTCGAAGACGATGAAGATGAACTCCACATAGAATTTTTTTAGGATCTTAAGATATTAAACTTCAGAAATATATCCCCCCTCCTTAGGGCAAAGGATATTTAATAAAGTATGCCCCCTCTTTAGGGTCAGCCATACTTCACATCTTCGTGTTTACGAAGCTCTGTGTAAAGGAGCATGGTTCTCATGATTCTGCGTGACTTTTCACGTTGAAAGAAATGTCCATGTTGAAATAGTCACGCAGCTTTCAGGATGACGCTGCATGATTTTTCACATGTTGACAGAGATGTCAATGTTGAATTATTCACGCAGGCTTCTGAGAGTCATCTTCTGGATAGATTAGTGGAAGAACTTTTCCATTTAAATGTGATTCTGGCAAATGATGCGTGACTTTCATCCTAATCTGTCTGAGCTTTGCGTGAATTAATCATCCACGTGAATAAATCACTCAGCATGTCACAGTAATATATTCGTGTGGAGTCTGCATGACTTTTGAATTTTTTTTCAAATACCGTAATACACGCATAGACATAGGTATATCTGACTTTGTCTTCTTGTCATTTTCTGTAGTAAACATCCGAAGCGAAGAAGCAGATTTTGAAGGGTGCTTGAGTATTTCATTTAAGCATGATCTATCTCATATAACATTCCCTCATTTTGATCTTCCTGAAGCAAGACTATCACTGTTGGCTAATCAAGACCACACAACCTTACTTTGCTTGATGAATGGACAACCTTTCCAAAGTCTAGATCTGGTATTCCATAAGAAACCAGCATTCTTGTTCGGAGATGCTATAGCACAAAAATCTCAGCCAAAGGGCATTAGGGAGAAGGTGTGCTTCTGCTTTGAGGGGGATGTGAAACAACCCATGTATTGGCCAAAGGTTTCCCGGGGCTTGTCAATCATGAGACTTATGCATGCCAGCTATCCGAGAAAGATGTCTTGGTATTTGACTGAATATCAGCAGGCGAAAGCAAGCCGTATTATTTACAGGAAAGAGAGATTTTTCAGTGCCCCGGAGGATCATGTATCAGTGTTTCGGGGTCTGAAGCCTGGATGCATACCACCTGAAGACTCAACCATATTAATGCCGTTTAGGATGCCCATATTCATAAATGAATTTATGTCAAACCGGAATGCATTCTATCCGACCGATTCAACGCTGAGGATGAATGGCCTAATGAATCAGGAAAATGTGAGATGGAAGACTTTGGTCCACTGGGCTTTGGAAAATTTTGGAACTGAGTTGAAGAAGATTAATCTTTATGATGCTGTCGTCAACTCATCTTACGGCTTTAAACCCAACCCCTTCCTATTCCTGGCTTTAGTTGAGAGATACAACCACAGGACGGGGACTTTTATGACTCCAAAAGGAGAGATGGGCTTCGCCCTTCATGAGATGGAATACATCTCACACCTGCCTTCAGGCTCGCTGCCGTATGAGGAGTATGTTCCTACGACAGAGGAACTGAACTTTCTGTCAGAGAAGAACCCAGAGATGGTCCATCTATTTGAAGAGATGATGTGCCATTTTGGCACATGCACCCTATATTACAAGGGTTCCAAGGATGAAGCTGGCAACCACATTCAGAAGTGGATGTCCTACCTTTTCATGAACCGTAAAAAGGATGATAGAAAAATAAATGAAAAGAGGTATTATCAGATTAGCAACTTCAAGCCTCTCTCTGAGAGTGAGATCACTTATTTGCTGGAGAAATACGACTGCAAGGATTTCACCATTACTGAAGATTGGTACGAGTTCAAAGCTGGAACCACTTTCAGCTCTTATGTGCGGCAGAGTGGCAAGGATCTGTCAAGGAACGGTCACTTGGCCGGATTCCTATCTCTGTGGTTAAGGAGATTTATCGTTCCCGGCTCCAGTTCCTTGGACAGAATACACAGAGGTGTTATCTTTGCAGCGGTACGCCTTGTGTATGGTTATAGGCTGGACTTATTATCAGCGATGACCTGCAGACTAAATGCAGGTCTTCGGAATTTTGTAACTACCATGCTGTCTGCTCAGAGGCTGATGACTGAAGAATTCCCAAGGATAGAGATGCCTTTCACATTTTTATATGGTTGGCTTCTCCTTCATCATGATGGTCTGATACCTCCAGGGGCAGGAGGGAGTAGCAGTCTTTTTCTGGAGAAGTACTCTGGAGAGACGTTCTGGAAGGTTCACACCCTCCCAGAATGCAGAAATGTATTGAATAGGGCATCACATTGGTCGATCCAATGTGTCCCTCCACCATCGGGCTATGAGAGTATGCCCTTAAATATGATGGACGGAGATATGGGAAACCGACTAGATGATGTAGCCTTCCAATGGTTACAGAGGATCCGACCTTCTCATCTAGTATATCGTCACGAAGAAATGGCATATCTGGAACCATATTTACCAAGCCGATTTGCCAGACAATTTGGGTATGACCAACTCCATGTTGGGAACGCCACTACTTGTTTATCTGCTCGCGGAGGACTCATTGACGGAGCTCGAGCTTGGAGATATTTTGCAGCTAGAGATACAAAGGTCGTATTCTCTATGCCTAATCCTTTGTCTAGCTCGGGGCCAAAGATGCTTTATACGTATGCACGTTTCTATGTGTCGTCGAGCACTTTCAGACCGAGTTTCAATCTGAAGACCTTTGTTGCAGAGGATGATCCAGCTCCATCGAAGAGGTCAAAGAAGAAAATTGTTATTCAGCACTTTCCTTCAGAATCCGAAGATGAGACAACAGAAGTTGAGCCTCCCTATGAATTATTCCAGGAAGGAAATTTTCCTGATGAGGTCCTTCCTCCTATATTTATATCTCTTTCTAAGAGGAAGAGAAGTGACGAATCTGAGACCATCTCCAAGAGGAGTACTAGGTCTCAAACATCCAAGAATAAGAAGAAAGGGGTCTCGGTGACTGCTACTTCATCTTTGGACGGTATATCAGTTGATGAAGACGATGCCGCTGATAAGGATGAAGAGACTGATGAAGACGACGCTCCTTTGATAAGGAGGTCGAGAGGCAAATATGTTAAAAAGTCTGTCAGCAAAATTAAGGGCAATAAACTCCTAGAGACAATCATGAGTGGAGGAGTTTTGCCAGAAATCAACGAAGCAGCCTCTACTGAGAAGACCGAGGCTGATGATGAACAGACTGAAGTAGAATCTGCTCAAGCTCAGGAAATAACTGCTCTGACCGCAAGTGGAGTGGCTATTGAACCCTCGGAGACGAGGATGATCCCATTTGAGCATGGGACTGAGGGTGTCATTCAGGCACTGGATGACCAGATTAATTACTCTGAAGAAGAACCAGCTCCAAAAAAAGTGACAAAACAGTCAGAAGTTTCTGAAACTCAAGCTGAAGAAAATATTTCTTCGGCCAGAGGCGATGAAGATGTGCCGGCGTCTGAGCTATCAGCTGCTGATGATTTATTGAAGAATGTTTGTCAAGACATCATTCTTCAAACCGATGTTCCAGAGAGGACTGAACCGACGGCAGTCAACACTGAGCTTGCTATCGTCGTTGTCCCTGAGACTCATGAAGATGTGAATATCATTGACTCTGAATCAGAAGCTCATCCTGAAGATGAAGAAGAAGAAGAAACTGAAGGAGGAGAAGACTGGCATGCTGGCACCTCTACTCCTTATGATGAAGACAAAGTCAAGGGGAACAGAATGTAACTTAGCCCTGAACCTGCTCAATCACCGAACAACGCTCTAGCACCCAGTAATTCTGGAGCTGGAAGCAGCCATATAAAGCAGGTATCGGATACAATCATGGACCGGCTGCGAGAAGAAGCAAAACTCCCTCCACATACCGAGTATGAACCTCAGCCAGGTAGAACTTTATTTCAAATTCTGTTTCCGCTGTTTCTCTTTTTCTTTAAATGCTGATTACATTTTTCTTTAACTGTAGGAACTGCTGCAGCAATGAGTTCGACTCATGCTCCGCTTATCCAGGCTGATGCCGATGAAGGGAATTCACACTTAACTTCTCCGGTGGCACATACTTCTGTTCCGAGGATAGAGAATATTCAAGCTTCTTCTTCCATGATGACAACGACTCCTGGATTTGAGACTGGGTTAACAAGAACTCTAGGAATGTATTCAGATATCATTTACTCATATCTAGATACATATTCCAGACGTTTCTTGAAGGATGAAGCTATGCCATTTTCTGATCTTCGAACTATGGTTAAGTTCCCTCTCATGGCGCTGCATCATGCTGGTTGTGAATCTCAATGCATCTTCTTCAAACATCTCCTGGATGAGTTGGAAGTAACTATCCGAAAATACTGGGAGACTAAGAAGGAAGATCTTCAATCTTTAACTGCAACTGAAATTAGTCAACTAGAGCATGAAGCGCATTCCCAACAAGCAGCTCTTGAAGCATTTCTTGCCTCTTCTACTGAGAAATTAGTAGAAAAGGGCGAAGAAATATTAGCTACTCGTCAAAAAGTAGAGCTTCTGGAGAAGGATAAAGCGTCCAAGACTGAAGAGCTGAAGAAACTGAAAGAGGAATTAGCTCGTCTTCAGGAGCGCATTGCTGTCATGGAAACAGATCAAGCTGAGGTTGCTACTGCTTATATTTCTGAAGTTGAACGCTGTAAGACTCTTCAGAAGGAACGAGAACAGATGCAGGCGGAACAGATTGAAGAAGTTAGTCGTCGCCAGTCTACCATCATTACTTTTGATGAACAGAATGTTTCAATTGTAGCAGCAGAACGAGTTAGAAAAACTCATGAAGAGAAACTGATTGCTGTTCTAGATCGTATTAGGGAGCTGATAACTCCAAATGAGTGAACCTCTTTTATTTTCACTTTCACTTGTATTTCATGTTTTGATTCTGGAATTAGAGTAAATGAAAATCCTTGATCTGACTTTTGGGTTTGCTGTTTTGAAAATGATAGATTCATAGAAAATATATTCAGAGGTAAATAATACATGACATATTTCAGTAGAATAGGATATACAAACGAACTTTGTAATTCTATCAAATGATATTAAACCAGAAATGATCTTAGTTTAATACTGATTGGAAAAAATAGAATTCAGACATAAAAATATCTTTGAATTCAATTTTTTATGATCTTTAGACTCGGAAATCAAAAGACTAGATGAATGAACGGGTTAACCGTCAGATTATAATGAACGGACGAACCGTCGGATAGATGAACGGACGAACCGTCAGGTATTAATGAACGGTCAAACCGTCAGATGAACGGATGAACCGTCAAGTATGAATCATTTTTCAAAACAGTCAATAGAAACCATATTGGAAGACAGAAGGTTGCAATAGAAGTCACCGATACTCGTATCGGAATCCCAAGAAGTGGTACTAGAAGAATCAGATCTCTTATTTTCGTCAGACTCGGGATCTTTATGGATAATATTGATGAAAGGAGTAGGAGTGATGTAGCCCAATCCGCATTTTGTCCTTCCATATTTCAGAGAAGGAATCCGAACAGGCATTTTTCTTCATTTACCTTCATTGAGGCCATTTCTGAAGTCATAGCCCATGTTCTTGATAATATCTTTGCATTGCTGACTATAACGACGTAACTGTAATCTTCCAGTATCATCATTTTTGTCATCATCTTCAAGATCAGAAGGATTTTGAGGCCCTTTGTAGAAGAATATTGGAATGTCTCCTGGCTTTCTGCTGGGAACTAGAAAGTATGAAGATTGTACAGGTTCTAGAGATACATCTGTATGAACAGTCTGTACAACTCCTATGGTTATTGTGTTCAAGTCATCTAACAGATGTAAATAACTATGAACATAATTACACACATCAACGTACTACAAAGGTGGAGACTTTTCATTAAATATAAAAGCAGCAATATTTATATTGGGAGAAGGCTGAGCCTTAGAGATTTTAGCCAAGTCAATGACTAAAGGGGGAGAAGAAGAAGAAGCTTTGTTTCGATTAAGATCGATAACAAATGGCTCAGAAGTGGTGAGCTCCCTTGAAGTTTGAGATGGAAGAATAATCCGCCCTCCAACTGGAATTAACAGAGTATCTTGTGAAGATACAGGAACTGTAGTACGCCCACTGACAGGAATGATCAGTATATTTTGAGTAGATGACTGAGGTAACGGAGAGATCCGTCCACTCACTGGAATGATGAAAGAATCTTCTCCAGAGGGTTTAGGAGATTGTTGCTGAGTAGTTCGACCTTTAACAGGGATTATTAAAGTCTCACTTTGTGCATCTTCTTTCTCCATAGCTTGTATGATCCTTGTATACTCTTCTTTGTACATTCGGAAATCATTGAAATAAGCTTCAACCCCATGGAAGGGATTTATATCAGCAACTTCTTTTTGTACTCTTCCATTGCTATCAATGTATTTAAAACATTGATGAAGAGTAGAGGGCACCACATTATTTTCATGAAGAAAGGGCCTCCCCAGAAGAAGATTATAGGATCCCGCGATCTCGATCACATAGAAAGTGACTTTAGATCTGAAATCGCCTATCTGAAGCTTCAGATGAATCTTTCCCAAAGGCTCGCTTCGGCTTTGATTGAATCCCAAGATAGTAGTAATCGTCTTGGAGAGCTTGTGAAGAGAGATTTTTAGTTCATCCAACAGACTCTTCGGCATTATGCTTATAGCAGACCCTGGGTCAATGAGGATACGATCTATCTTCATCGTATCAATATAACCAGTGTAGTAGAGAGGTCGGTCATGTCGATTATCCTCCAGTAGCATGTCATCTTGTGTAAAGGTGATATTTGGGATAATCTCCAGTACACTGTTGCAATATAAGCAAGTGGCAGGTTCTGCATCTGGCTTTTTCAATTGTGCAAGACAAGAGTCAGCTTGTAGAAGTGCTTCACTTAACGTCTCCCGAGTTTCTTTGGAAAGACGTAGAAGTTCAAAGAGGGACATTCTAGCTGGAGTATTAGCAAGCTGAGCTAAAATGTCGAAATTATAAGGCTTCTGAAGTCCAAGAGGAGAGGACTTCTTGATTGGCTTATCAAACCGAGCCTGTTGTTTGCCTTTCTCCAAAGCTGTAGACTTGGGAAGAACAGGTTCAGTGGATGATTCTTCTTCAGGAAGAACATTAGAAGCATTTTTATCAGCTGGAGAGATGTCAAGAGGATCCTCAGGACTTTTAGAATAATCCTTTAGGTAAGGTTTTCCCATTCGAGTAGCACTAACAAGTGCTTCTTCTTTGTCTTTTGGCTCTGTGTCAGAGGTAGACCCAAGAGAAGTCATATGACATGACTTGATCTTTCCAGCCTTCTTGGATTTTTGAGAAGAAATCTTTTGAGGAGAAGGCGATTCAAAATCTGCCACTAGATCAGGATGGATCCACATGATTTCCCCTGTTTCCAAAGTGATTGGCACTAATCCTTCAGACTGTGGAGGAGGAAGATTCACTATGTCAAGAGTTGCCTTGGGAATAGGAACAATCCCATTTTTAAGGAGTTGAGGAGGGAAATCTCCAAATTGCATAGAGACGACGTTGGAGGTGACGGTCTTCTCTTTTGGAGTAAGAGAGATAGCTCCAGATTTAATCATTTCTTGGATCTTTCCTTTCAGTACATAACATGTACGAATTGTATGACCCAGCATTCTGTGATATGGGCAGTATTTGGGATGATCTGTCTTACCAGCTTCATCAGGTTTCTTGATCTCAGGTAATTGTATTTTATTACCTTTCAGCAGACATTCAAAGATACCAAAGACATCGTCGTCATCAAAAGAATATTCTTCTTTGGGGCGAGGTGTTCTTGATTGTTGAGTTGTAGAGGCAGGAGTTTGAACATTTGATGCATCTTTGCTCTGAAGATTAACTTCAAGAGTTTCTTTTCCTTTGCGAGCATTATTTTTATTGTTAGCACCTTGTCCTGTTTCTTTAGGAGTCATCTGCACTCCTAAACCTTTGAAGGTTTCAGCACTGATTTCTGCAGCTTTGGCACTGACTATGAAGGAAGGCCAATCTTGAAATTGAGTAGACCCTGTCCACATACTGATGATTGGCAACAAGTTTGATTTGCACGTGTCAATGGTGACAGCATCAGGAGTTCCAAGAGGCATCTTCAGAGCTTCTCTTCGAAACCGTTCAATGTATTCCTCTGTAGATTCATTATTTTTCTGCTTGATTCTAATAAGAGCAGACATAGTCATGTCATTAAGCCCTTCATAGAACCTTTCAAGAAACATCTGTTTGAAACCAGCAAATGAGGTAATACTCCCATCTGGGAGACTCCTACACCATTCATAAGCCGTTCCCTTGAGACATCCAATAAATACCCGAGTAAGGAGGGCATCACTTGGTTGCAGTTGATCAGTCATCACTTCAAAATGATTAATAAACTGACTTGGAGAAGTGGTTCCATCATAGAATGAGATAGTAGGAGGCTTGTATTTAGGAGGATATGATACTTGCTTCCATTCTATCGGATAAGGCTGTTTGATGCCTAACCTTTGTAAACCATCCTTCTGTTTGAATGCCTCGAATTGAGTTTTGAGATTCTTCAATTCTTCAGAGACAACTCCCGAAGATTGTGGAGTTGTGGCTTGTAGAGAATAGTTGGGAGGAGGAACAACATTGTAAGCACTACCCCCAGCTCCAGAGAGACTAGGATTTGGTTGAGCTGGTCCAGAAGTATTGGATTGTACTGCTGGAGGAACTTGTACTGGACTTATATCAGTATCAACTGGTATGGCATCTGATACAGTCTGTCGATTTTGCAACTGAGCTGTCATGAGTTCATATATCGACTTTATTGTGTCAGTCATAGACTTCATTTGCTGTTCCAAAGAAGCAATTCTTTGATCTTGAGGAGTCAAGGAAGAAGAAGGTTCATCAGTATTCCCATCAACCATGTAAGTCGTGACTGTATGAGGGATTATTGATGAACTAGTAGATGTTGTATGCTCTGAATCATTGCTTCGTGCATCAAAGTCAACTATAGGAGAATTACCCCCAGTAGGAAGAGGTGGGAAGTTAGATTCTCCAAGAAATTCAGAATCAATTTCAGGGATCAAATTTCTTTGACTAGAAGCCAGGACTCTTGCTCTGGTGTTTCTATATACTCCATCTGGACTATCAACTCTACCCCCGGTGTCCCGAGAAGTCATGTTGACAGAGACAAACAAAGGCTCATCTTCATCAGGCATAGGTTCATACTGAATCCTATTGAAGACTGACTGTCGTTTATTTTGACACCTGCATTGCATTGTGACTCTTGGCTGGAAGTCACATTCATGATCACCATGGTCTTGAACTGTTGATTGACATCTGCAGTGAATTATGACTCTTGGATAGAAGTCACATTCAGCATGTTCCTTTGATATAGAATTACTCCTTCTCTTCTGTTGAAGATATTTCCGTAAATCTGTTTGTGAAGATTGAGGAGTATACTTCCTGTTCTTGGGTCTTGATGGCTCTTGATTATACAAAGAGTGATTAATGTGAGCCACATAATTTCTTGCATACTCTGCATCTGGATCTTTTATCTTCATATCCAATTGGTATGGTTTCTTAACACCAGAAGTGCTGAGTTTTGTTCTTAAATCAATGGAAGATAACACATTGGTTTTGGAAACATGGAGTTTTCCTTCCATTGATCTGGATATTTGCAGAGAAGGAAGAGTTGAACCACTCCTTTGATTAGGAGTTGGTAACAGACCCTCTTTAATGGATAAATTCTGTGCCCAATTTGAAGAAGTCATAGGAGAAGATATTAAGGAATATTTCTTCTTAGACTCATTCAGATTTTGAGACATAGAATGTCCAGAAGGAAGAGTAGTCAAAAGACCATCTCCTTTCCTTTGACTAACAAAAGTATCAGTCAAAGCTGTTCCTGAAGTAAAAACTACAGGAGCAGAAGAAACAACTAAAGAGTTATTCCTTTTCGAAGGGACTTTGTGTGGAAGACCACCCCCAGTTCTAGTAGAACTCGGTAAAGAAGAAGAGATAACTAAAGAGTTATTCTTCTCTGATGAAATACAGGCTGAAACAGATTTGGCTAAAGAACCAGTACTGTTAGCGTGACTTTTGATTTTAGAATTACACGCTAGAACATATTTGGCTAAGGAACCCGTACTGTCAGCATGACTTTTGAATGTGGGATTACACACTGGAATAGATTTGGCTAAGGAGCCAGTACTATCAGCGTGACTTTTAGAGTTGAATTTGCATGCTGGAACAGATTGGCTAAGGAACCAGTACTGTCAGCGTGACTTTTAGAGTTGAATTTGCACGCTGGAACAGATTTGGCTAAGGAGCTAGTACTGTCAGCGTGACTTTCAACTTTGGAGATACACACTGGAACAGATTTGGCTAAGGAGCCAGTACTGTTAGCGTGATCTTTGATTGCTGTCATCTTCGAGTGCACAAGAGTGGGCGTGCTTGCAGTAGAGCTCTTGCCAGTGTTAGGAGCAGACACTGTGGCAGAGACTTCACCATTGACTGCCAACTGATTCTTAGGGACATAGACAGAGTGTCCCTTCGACTTGGCAGTGATGATGGAGGCTGGAGTGGGCTTGCCACCCTTAGCCCGCTGCATTTCATCATAGGCGAGTTGATCGAATTTGATCGTCATCACCTTCTTCGTCGAGCCGATTGACGAAGTGTCGCATTGAGTTGTTACCATCTCAGAAGAGGAGATGGTTTTCCCCAGCAGAGTCGCCAATTTGTTTTCCATAAAGAAATTCTCTTTATTTGTTGTGTTTCTGGGAAAATTACAACTGTAGGAATCCGATCTAGAAGACGATCGCTTTATCCCTTGGGCTATGCGAAGAAGAAAAGCTCTCAGAATTTTGACAGTAGATATCAATGTATCTGTACAATGAATGAAAAAAAAGAACTCTATTTATAGAGTCAAAACAGTAACTGAAAAGATAACTACCTCACCACTGGTGTACTTGAAAAGTCACGCAAACTCTAAATACACGCAGGGTTAGTGAGTAGTTACTGGACGTGGCCCGTAACTGTTGGACACATGGCATCAGTGCATGGGTCGTGTACAAGTTACTGGGCACGCGAGAGAGAGATCGGTGGCATGGCTGCCACGTACTCCAGTTGAAATGAAATCCACGCTGACTTGCTGAAGGCAAAAATCCACGCAGATTCGTTGACGCAGACTCGTTGAAGGCAAAATCCACGCAAGCTTTGAAGAAGAATACTTCAGAATTCACGCAAGCTTTGAGAAGAATAACTCAAAAGTCACGCAATGTTTTGAGGAAGGAGAAGGTTCAGAATCCACGCAAACCGCCAGCTGTCTTGATTTGGCACGCTTCGTCTGACACAAAATCTCTGACATTGATTATATTGTCAGCCGCATTAAATGAAGACAAGACCCAAAGTCACGCCAACTTGGTGAAGAGTGAGTCTTGCTAAGGAAGATTTCAAAAATCATGCAAAAGACGGCTGTGATCTCTCGAGTTCTGTGCATACGTGGCATACGAGGAGACGTTTCTCGACTGTTGTGTTGTCAGTCATTACGATTCTGACGTATGGCTGAGCTGTCTCTGCGTGACTTCTAAAGGAGATGGCCAGGCAGAACTTAGCGTATCTTTTGTGCTGCTTCTTGGATCACTCTGCATGACTTGTTCTGATCAACTCAGCGTGACTTCATTTTTGAGGCCTACAGTGTCGAGGAAAGTATCGATAGTGAACTCAATCTCTCGATCGGGCGGCATGCCGGGCAACTCGTCCGGGAACACATCGGAGAATTCTGCCACAACGTCGGTCTGACCCGCGTTTGCACCATCCAGTCGCATGTCTCGAACGGAAGCTAGATAGCCTTCGCACCCGGAATGCAGGATCCGTCGAGCAGATATTGCAGAGATCACCATGCAGGTCGGCGACGCCTCACCACACGAGTAGCAGAATTCAGGCACTCCAGGTATGCGGAATGTGACCTTCTTTTCAGCGCAGTCTATGGTTGCGTTGTACGGACCGAGCCAATCCATCCCCAGAATGATATCGTAGTCCTTAACATTAAGAACTATCGCATCGAGACTGACCTTTTGACCACCTATACAGATGATTTCGTCTTCGCAGACTAGATTTGTAAGTAGTGGCGTGCCCGACGGTATGTTAACAGTGAGGTCGAGGCCCAGTGATGTCAAGGTAAATTTGTGCTCGGCGGCAAAGTCCGCCGATATAAAACTATGCGTGGCACCTGAATCAAACAATACACGAGCAGGTTTATTATTGAATTGCAGTATACCTGTCACGACTGTATCAGATGCAAACGCTTCATCCCGAGTCATGGCGTAGACGCGGCCCTGAGTATTAGGGCGACGGTCCTGGCCATTCTGTTGTGCGGTCGGTGGAGCCCGAGGTGCTTGGCCTCGGTTTTGTTGATGTTGTGGGGGGCGCTGGTTCGACGTAGCTTCCGGGCAGTCCCTTACGAGGTGATCTCTTTTGCCGCATGCGAAACAGACTCTGTGCTTAAGTCGACAGTCGGTGTCCAGGTGTCCGTCCTTGTGGCAGAAATTGCAGACCATCCACTCCTTCGTCTGGTTGCCGCGATATTGACGCTTATGTGCGTTGTTGCCTCCCGCATTACTATGGCGTTTGTTATTAAAGTTAACAGCGCTGGTAGTAGTAGGAGGATACTCGGACTCCAGACGGATGGCGTGGTTGAGTGCCTCGCCCACAGTTTTGTATTCCGGCACCGAGACATGAGCACGGATCGTGGAACGCAGGCCCACTACAAATCGCTTTGCTCGACTTGCAGTAGTAGGGAGATAGTCTCCAGCAAACTTGGCCAGTTTGTTGAATTTGGCCGCATATTATCGTACAGTCATATTCCCTTGCGTCAACTGTATGAACTCATTTTCTTTTTCCTGTCGCACGGCTGCAGAAAGATATTCATTCTCGAACGCATTTCTGAATGTCGCCCATGAGATCGCCGCCGTCTCGCCTTCACATCGAATAGCCCGCTTCTGTACAGCCCACCAATCGTGCGCGTTCATTCGAAGTAAAAGTTGAGCACAAGCGACTTTCTTTGAGTCCTCGACACCCAGAAGCTCGAACTTGTCTTCCAGCTCCTCCAACCAGTCGATCGCCACGGAGGGATCTTCTGTGCCGTTGAAGGAAGTGCGACAGCTTTTCGTAAATTTTGACACGTCGAAGTTAGAACTTCTCGGTGCTGCAGGTGAGAGCACGGGCGCCTCTGGTTCAGCATCGTTGGATTGAACCGCAGGCTGGGTAGCGGCAGGTGTCATCGTTGAGTTGTTGTTGTTGCCGACGACTGACTGTACGATCTGCTGGAGTGTATTCAGCTGTTGCTGCTGTAGCTTGAATTGAGCCTCGAACCGATTTTCAAATTGGGCCTGACGAGCCTCCGCTTGCTGACGATGGAGCTCGTTTTGACGTTGCTGCATTTCAAGCATCTGCAGCATACGTTGCATCGGGTCGCCGGAAGATCCGGCTACGGTAGGCGTCATTCCCGTTGGGTTAGCGGAATGCCTGGGTCTAGAAGCACTTGAGCCGCTGGAAGCGCTCGTCTCGTCTTCCGCCTGAGCTCCCGTAACTGCAGGGAAAAAGGAAGGCAACTCTCGTTAGTTTCAGAAAATGTCCTGGGTTTAGCGTATGGAACAACTCTTATCATCGACACGAGGTCAACGGTTGGAGACTAGAACTCGACACTAGAGGCCAAGGACGTAAAGCCATGCTCTGATACCATTATGTCACGTCCCGATTCCGTCGAATCGATAGTCGTCCCCCGGGCGTGATGCCGTGCGAACCTAATTTGCGATCGCACAAGGCCTAGTCATAAGGTAATCCGAGACACGAAATCTAGGAGAGTACGCAGACAAATTGATACACACAATAAGTAAAAGAAACTTGATTCTTTATTGATAATGAACATCATTTACAGACTCCGGTACAAGACTCATTGTCGCGCGGGCTACAACATGACTCGATTACAAAAGAGTGCCGATGAGATAGCCGTTCCATACATTGCACACATCCCTCAAGATACACAAGTACTCCATTGACCTGGATAGGAGGGACGCTGAGTCATTTGCCTTGGACTGTCGAGAGCCTTCAAAAGTGAAGTCGCAGAGTAAGTCTTCGACACACGGCCGAAGCTTCAAAAGTCACGAACGCCGCCGAGCTAGCTGGCGCGTCCTTTCTGGTTCGCGGGACCTGCAAAGAGCGAGGATCAGCACGAAACACATGTACTGGCGAATGGCTAATTAAATCCAAGCTCTGCATTTGATTCAAGAAGTTTCGTAAACATGTTAGCTAGCTATTTCAATGATCTTTCTAACCATCCTGTTCGATTTGCATGTTAACATGTTTTTTGAGGCAAGCATATGAACTTGTATATCATTAAGCAATTATCATGTTCATCCCGTGTCCCGTGTACCTGTTAAGCAGTAAAAGGGGTATAAAGGCCACTGGCAATATCAAGCCATCGCGGACTATAGCATTTGGTTAGACGATGCCCCTTTCGTGTCGGGTAGCGAGCCCTTTTGCGAAATTGCCCGCATAACTCGCGCCGATGAAGGGTTGGCGCTGCAACACTCGTTCCTCCCGGGCCGAATTGGTCCCTTGGCCTAGGCAACCGTTCGAGGAAACTTCACCTTGTCGACAAGTTATCCAATGACCGTTTTTCTTTGGACTTAGTTGATTTGCTTACTTAGCCGTATCGTTGCGATAAACGTTAATCGATTCATTCATTGTTTGCATAGGCTAAGTGGACTTGTATAAGAAAGCGCATTTTCCATTTTCAAAACCGAAAATTTGATAGCAAGTGTTTCGTGAAGAATCGTGCCACGATTTCTTTGATTCTACACTATTATGATAAGCATTCATTTACTTCATATATTGAGTTTTGAAGTAGAGGGACGAGACGAAGGAGGTCAGCCACTCGCCTTAGCCTTGCTTCAAGCGAGCGATCGGTTGGCTGCGCTGACGTCGCCTACGCGATCACCTGCAATCGTATAAGCAACCGATTAGAACACTGTATAATTCAAGGATATTCGATATGAATGCGAAGCTCGAAAATGCGTCACGAAAATCCATCGAAAAATGCATTCACGAAAACCAAAGCCAACGCCAAATCAAGTGCGGCATGAAAACCAGAGCAACGGGAGGTCTCTCCCGACTCAGCCGCAGAGCCAATCCTCGAGGCGCAACCCACTGAATATGGGACTTGGTTCCGAAGAAGCCATTCCATAACGTGGAATTGATCTTAATTCAACCGTTCCCGTTCGATCAACTCGGCCGATTCCGACCTATCGGTCCCGACCAAATCGATAGCGACAGTGTTCCTTTCTCGCGCACCCCGTGGACGGAGACGGGGCACGATGTAGGGACGGGGCACTACATCTTATCTGTAATTAAATATATTATCTTAGTAATAATTTATCGAATTTGCGTTAAAATAATATTTCTAAAAGAGAAAGACATACCAGACGACGGAAATGTTCCGTCATCGGAAGCGACCCACCGCACCACTTTGAGGCATGTTGCCTAGCCGCCTTGGCCTTCTCCGACTTCTCCTTGTACCTTGGCTCGTCGAATCGAGCCTTCATCGCATTCCACTGATCAGGGGTGATCCAACCTTGGATCGGCTTTCCGGCACGATCACGATCCTTCTGATCATTAATAGCGTCGCAGATCAGCTTGGCAGCGACGACAAGAAACATCCCCTCGATAAGCTAGGCCCGGTACTGTGGATAGAAAAACATATCCTAGAAGAGCACAAACCAAATATTTATCAGTTATATATAATATGAATTAATTATGTGATTCATATTAAAAGCAAATCTATTTTAACCTTGAAGCACGTAAACCAGTAGTTCTTTCTTTCGTCTGGAACATCAGAGTAGTTAATCCAAGGACCACCATAATTATGCCTCAGCATGTGGTCTAGGCGTCTCTGTACCTCTGGGGGACGATATCTATACAGACATATTATATTCATGAAAAAAGTTAATTTATGATAAAAACAGAAAAAAATTATAAACGAAAATACCTATTTTGTACCGTCGGCCCAGATCTCCGTCCTCCGGAGGTGCGCACGCATCATCTGCATGATGCTGGTCGGCCGTCGACGCAGCTGCCTCGGCCGTCGGCGCAGCCTCCGCCATCTGCTCATCCGTCTCCATCGTCGTATCAGCAGCAGGAACGCTAGACGGACGAGCACTCTCATTAGGCCTGAAACTACTCGTCCTAGGAGATATGCCACGTGACTGTTTTCCATAAATAAATTCACTTTATTTATTGTGTTTCTAGGAAAATTACAACTGTAGGAATCCGATCTAGAAGACGATCGCTTTATCCCTTGGACGATGCGAAGAAGAAAAGCTCTCAAAATTTTGACAGTAATTTAGATCACTATGTATCTGTACAATGAATGAGAAAAGAACTCTATTTATAGAGTCAAAAATAACTGAAAAAGATAACTGTCTTCACAGCCTGTGCATAGTTAAAAAAATCACGCAGGATCTAACATACGCAAGGTTGTGAGCAGTTACTGGACGTGGCCTGTAACTGTTGGACACATGGCAATCATGCATGAGTCATGTGCAAGTTACAAGACACGCAGGCGAGAGATCAGTGGCATGGCTACCACGTACTCTAATTTGATGAAATCTACGCAGACTTGTTGAAGACGAAATCCACGCAGACTTGGGTCAGAAAGCTTCAAAATCCACGCAGACTTGGGGCAGGAAGCTTCAGAATCCACGTAGACTTGGGTCAGAAAGCTTCAAAATCCACGCAAACTTGAGGAAGGAACATATAAGTTCAAAATACACGCAGTCTTGAGGCAGAAGGCTCAAAATATACGCAAGCTTGAGACAGGACTGCCAGCTGTCTTGATTCGACGTACCTCGACTAACACAAAATCTCTGACAGTGATTACCTTGTCAGTCGTATTAAATGACAAGAAGCTCTTTTGGTACGCCAACTTGATGAAGGCTGAGTCTTGTTGAAGAAGATTTCAAAAGTCACGCAACAGTCGGCTGTGATCTCTCGAGTTTCGTGCATACGTGGCATACGAGAAGACATTCTTCGACTGTCGTGCTGTCAGTCATAAGGACACTTCTGACAAATGATGAGCTGTCTCTAGCGTGATTTTTAAACATGTCTTGATCAACTCAGCGTGACTTTTAGGCTCAGTCCTGATCAACTCAGCGTGACTTTGAGACTCAGTTCTGATCAACTCAGCGTGACTTTCATTTTTAAGGCCTACAAAACCCCCTTCAAAGTTTTCGAAAAATGATAAATTATTTCAAAATACTTTGAAATCAAGATGAAAAAAAATGAATTTAGTCACGCTGAGATGACTTTAAAGAGATATTTACTCCTAAATGCTTTGAAAACATGCAAATAAATTTATTAAATGTCATGATGACTCTTCATTTTTCGAGACTGATTGCATCCAATTTATGGTGGAATATGAACCGCCGGCGTGCTTCTTTATATAAACAGGGAGAAGATTCGACTTTAATCTTCATCTTACGTCAACATGACACCGAAGAAGAAAGCTGAGGAAGAAGCACGAAAGTTGGGTTTTTGTGCCCATGGCGACCCTACTCTCGGGGGTAAGGAACCGGAGCCTTTAGTTTTTGAGTTCAAAGATGACCCTACTCAATTAGCCAAGAACTTCCTGAGCCATTTTGGTCTGAATGGCTCATCTTCTTCCAATGGGCGTAGCCTCGCAGAGCAGCGGGAAGCGCTCAACGCTCTGTTACACTGTATGGGGGTCAACAGCGTAGAGGATTTGGGCACCAAGCTCAGTCGTTCTACAAAATAGGGCGTGTCCTTTTCATGTTTCTGTTTTAAAAATATTGTACCCCTTTATCTTTGCATTGAATGCTCAAATATTTCTGTGGTACAAATTTATGCTGAAAGCTAGCTTTACTCCGAATAGCGTGCACTAACGAAGAGCATTAGGCGGCACTCTTTGAATATTTCCAATGCTGCGCTGTCTTCAAAAGCACACGTGACACTCATTCCGTGGTTATGAGCGCTTTTTTACTCGGGTCTTTCCCAAAAATAGGCTTGCACTTTGACCTTTAAATAGATAACTGAGTTCTACCCATACTCATCTCTTCATTCTTCTTCATCTTCTGAGAATGACCTTTTTGCGAGATTTTATTCTCAACAGGAAAGCAATGCTTTCTAATCTTAATCTCGATGGTGAGTTCAGTATAATAGCCCACTTTTCACTGTTTGAAGATGAGCTTTTGTTTCTGACTGAACAGGGTACGCCTGACTGACCAGTGCATGCCAAATGACATTTCTGTTGATTAATCTCTTTTTCTTTGCTGTTTTCTGCAGAAGCTTGGCTGAAATTTTTTTCTAGAACTGGCATTGGCGATTTGGATGCTGTGAGGAGCGTTCTTCTGACACCAACATCAGGGAGCTCATGCGCTTTTGACGCGCAAATCAGACAACTGAGAACTCTTCGTGGGATAGAAGGGTCTTCCTCCGATGGTAGGAAGAGCCTTTATACACTGAGAGTTGGATGGTGGAGTTAACTCTACCCCGAGAAATCGGGTAGTAGAGTTTCTTTCACGGCAGAACTAGGAATTGTATCCCAATGTTGGATATATTCCAATCTCCTTTGAAAGGCCGCTCCTAATCCACCAATTGTATTGGCAGCAACACGCCTTTGGGCTGCCATACTCTGTGGTTCTCCTCTCGTCTGAGAGATAAGACCAGAGTTTGATTCCTGCTGTTCTGGTCGCCACGGGGACTCAGACAGTCAGAAATTGCCACCAACAACGAACCCGACGGAGAAGATCCAAGGAAGAAAATAGATCTCTATTAGGTTATTATTGTGTGTGTAGAATGAAAAATCCAAAATTGTAATAGACTTCCATTATGATTTGTAAGAAAGTCTAAGAAAATGTAATAGACTTTTTAAGATGATATGAGAGTGGAAATGATAATCCTTCTATGCTCAATGATTTGTATCTATCTGGATGAATTGTGGACATGATAGATAATGAAATCTTCTTTTCTGATTTAGAGTACCTAATACTATCAGAGGTAACATGGACGTGATAATATGTAGGAACTCAAAAGAAAAATAGATTGATTTCTATACAGAAAATGGAAAATGATAGATGAGTAGGTAGATTCAGCATTTATTCAGAGGTTATAAAAACGTGATAAATAACGAATCCCCACTTTTTTAATAAATTGATAGAAGATAATGAACGGACAAACGTCAAGTGATAATGAATAAGTGAACCGTCGGATGAATATGACAAATGAACGGATGAACCGTCAAGCATTAATGAACGGACGAACCGTCGGATGAATGTAATAAATGAACGGATGAACCGTCAAGCATTAATGAACGGACGAACCGTCAGATGAATGTGTCGCTTCATTATTCGAGGAACTTATGTCTATAAATATAGCAGAAATCTAACAAGAACAAACACTTCTACTCTTCAACATAAAAATGTCGTCTGAAGAAGTATCTAAGAAGGCTGTAATCGTCTTGAAGGTTCAGAAGGACACTGAAGAACGCCCTGCCGATCCAGTTCAGCCGAAGAAGGTAGAAGCAGGCGAAGGTTCGTCTGCACCCAAGCCGCCACGAGATATTTTGGACTTTCTGCTTGATCCAGGAAGGACTGAAGAAGAGGAAGCCATGAGGATGGCAGTCTGCAAGTTTCTCGTGGCTCCAGCAAAAAAGTTTTCAGCTCTTTTGCTGATCGTGTTTTCGAGAAGGACGGCAGCGGTCCGCGTCCAAATGTAGAAAAGGATGATAGTGATCTTCCTTAATATTATGTACTATCATTCATGAATAAAATAAAATTTTATTTATAAACATGAACTTGTCTGATGATTTACAAGTATTTATACATAATACTTTTTAAGGAATTTGTCATTGATAGGCATCATAACTTTTCGACCATCAAGTTCTGAGAGTTGATAAGCTCCGTTTGAGAAAACTCTGCTCACAATATAGGGACCTTCCCACTTTGCGTCGAATTTGCCTTTGCTCATATGAGTCATAGTCATAGGACGTCTGACTGTTAGAACAAGTTCCCCTTTTTGATATGCTCGAACTCTGACTTTCTTGTTAAAAGCTCTTGAAATTCTAGCTTGATAGAATTCGATATTCTGTTGAGCATATAACCGCTTTTCATCCAGAGCTTCCAACTCCTGAAGTCGAAGACGATCATTATTCTCGGTAGTAAGTTCATTAGCGATTGCTATCCTTAAAGAAGGAATTTGAATCTCTAATGGAAGAACAGCTTCGCATCCGTACACCAGAGAGAAAGGTGTACATTTAGTAGCATTACGAACTGTAGTCCGATAAGCCCACAAACATTCACCGAGCTTCTCACTCCAATTACGTTTGTTAGTAGAGACAAACTTCTTTAAGAGTTTGATGATGGTCTTGTTGAAAGCTTCTGCTAATCCGTTAGCTGCCGGATTATATGCGGTAGAAGCCATATTGTTGATCCGATGATCGTCACAGAATCTAGTAAATTTCTGGCTGACAAACTGTGGACCATTATCATGAATAATACGTCGAGGAACACCAAATCTGTAGATGACATGATGTTTGATAAAGTTGATGACATTGGACGTCTTGACTTTCGATAACGGAATAGCTTCAGCCCATTTAGAGAAATAATCGGTTATTGCGAGAATAAACCGATGACCTTTTGATGACGGCGGATTGATCGGACCAATAATGTCCATGCCCCAAGCTTCGAAGGGCCATGATGCTGCCGTTGGATGCAGAAATTCCTAGGGTTGATGAATAAAATTCGTATGTATTTGACAAGCTTTACACTTCCTTGCATATTCGATGGCATCTAATACCATGGTGGGCCAATAATAACCCATACGTCGAATACGGTCTTGAAGTTTTGGTCCAGGCTGATGTGCTCCACAAATTCCATCATGTGCTTCACGAATGATTTGTTGAACCTCATCACCGGCAACACATCGAAGAAGTAAACCATCATAAGCTCGACGATATAAGGTTCTTGTGGCGTGATTGTAATAGAATCTGAGTGATCTTCGTCTGATAGATGCCGCTTCACTCGAATTATCTGGAAGGATATCATACAATACGAAATCTAAGAAAGGAAGTCTCCAATCTTTATCCATATTCTGAGTCTCAGCTGAATTACTGAAGATGAATTCCATGCTAGAATCAGATGAAGATGATAATGATTTACGACTAAATCCAAATCCTCTTGTTGTGTTGACATCATGAGATGTTGATTCTTCAATGTCAACTGGAAGTCCTAGAGTTAGATTGTTTTCGAGATGAAATAATTCTCGATTGCAAACAACAATCATTTGTTGACGTCTAATTGGAATAGCTAACACCGCCGCAAGATTGGCAAGAGCATCAGCTTCTGTGTTACATGCTCGCCTAACATGCTCGATAAAGAACCCTTCAAACGAAGAAGCCATAGATATAGCCGATCTATGATAAGGAACCAGATCTTGATGGCGAACTTCATAAGTACCCCTTATCTGATTGACAATGAGTTTAGAATCTCCATACGCTTCCAAATGTTGAATATTCAGATGTTTCGCGAGTTGAAGACCAATAAGCAGTGCATTGTACTCAGCCACGTTGTTTGAACATGGTTGATCGAGAGAATAAGCTCTTTGGATAGCAAGACCTTCTGGCGACACAAGAACGATTTCAACTCCAGCGACAATATCACCATTAGGACCTATTCTTGAAGCTCCATCAAAGAATAAATGCCAAGTAGGATCTTCTTCAGCAATTTGGTTTGAATCTAGGACTTTATCTGGGATTTCATCATAGAGTTTTGAATTTTCTGGAATTGAATGAGCAGCCAAAAAATCAGCTAAAGCTTGTCCTTTGACTGATTTCTGAGGAATATAGTGCATATCGTACTGAGCAAGTAAGATTCCCCAGTTAGCCAATCGAGAATTCAAAATACTGGGTTTCTTCATCATGACCCGTATAGGATTGATCCGAGAAATGACATGAATAGTCTGACCAATGATATAATATCGTGTCTTTTGGACAGCGAACATCAAGGCTAGACATTTTTTTTTCGACCGGTGAATAACGAGGTTCAGCTCCGGTCGTAGTACGACTGAGATAATAAATGGCTTATTCATGACCATTTTTATTCTTTTGAGCGAGCAATGCACCCAGTGAATGACTCATTGCTCGGGTATATAGGAGGAACGGTATCCCTGAGACAGGAGGTACCAATACTGGAGGGCTCATCAGATATTGTTTTATATCATCGAATGCTTTCTAACATTCATCATTCCAGACAAAAGAAACACCTTTCTTCATAAGTTTATTGAATGGTCTACAGCGTCCTGAAAGATTAGAGATGAATCTCCTGATATAAGCGATCCTTCCTTGAAATCCTCGTAGCTCTTTTAAGGTGCGTGGAGGACGCATCTCTTGGATGGCTTTGATCTTCTCGGGATCCACGTGTATACCTTTAGCGGTAATGACGAAGCCGAGAAATTTGCCACTAGAGACGCCTAAGAAGGACTTAGTAGGGTTCATCTTTAATTGATGCTTACGCATTAGATCAAATATAGTCTTCAAATCTTGGATGTGATCCTCCTTTTGTCGACTTTTGACTGCAATATCATCAACGTAGCATTCGACTGTTTTCCGCAAATGTTCACGGAATATAGTGCTCATAGCTCGTTGATAAGTTGCTCCTGCATTTTTGAGACCGAATGGCATCACTGTATAACAGTATGTACCGATCGGCGTTCTGAAAGAAGTGTGCTTCTCGTCATCTGGAAACATTTTAATCTGATTATACCCAGAATACCCGTCCATGAATGACATCCGTTCAAACCCACAGGTATTATCGATCATAACATCAGTGATTGGCAGAGGGAATTCGTCTTTAGGACATGCCGCATTGAGATCGCGGAAGTCTATGCATACTCTGATCTTGCCAGTCTTTTTAAGGACATGAACTATATTAGCCACCCAATCAGGATGTTGTTCCTCTCTAATAAACCCAGAGGCCATGAGTTTATTGACTTCAGCTTCAATTGCATCCATGATGTCTGGACGAAATCGTCGCTGTTGTTGCTTGACCGGTTTAGCATTCGGCATAATATTGAGTTTATGAGTTGTAATTTGTGGATCAAGTCCTGGCATATCTTCGTAACTCCAAGCGAAGACATCGATGTATTCACGAATAAGTTTGATCATGTCTTGCTTATCAGTTTCTGAAAGACTTTCACTAATAAATATTGGTTTAGGGGATCCCTCTTCACCAACATCTATTTGAACATGTTTATCTTCAGTCGGAGGTTCTTTTTGTTCGAATCGGAACTCCCATTGATTATCTAACCTTTGGGCCCATTGTTCTGATTCAGGTGAGATTTCAAACTCGTCTTCGTCTTCATCACTTTCTTAAGAATGGTCAATGGAGACCATGTTGGAAGATAGAATGTTGCAGTAGAATTCACCGATACTTGTATCAGAATCCCAAGAGGTAGTACTAGAGGAATCAGGTCTCTTATCTTCGTCAGATTCGGGATCTTCATGGACAATATTGATAAAAGGAGTAGGAACAATATAACCCAATCCGCATTTTGTCCTCCCATATTTCAAAGGAAAAATCCGAACAGGCATTCTTCTTCCTCTCCCATTACTGAGACCAGTTCTGAAGTCATAGCCCATATTTTTAATGATGTCTTTAGATTGCTGACTATAACGACGTAGTTGTAATCTTCCAGTATCATCATTTTTGTCATCATCTTCAGGGTTAGAAGGATTTTGGGGCCCTTTGTAAAAGACTATTGGAATGTCTCCTGGTTTTCTGCTGGAAACCAGAAAGTATGAAGTTTGTACTGATTCTAGGGATACATCTGTATGGAAAGTCTGTACAACTCCTATAGTTATTGTGTTCAAGTCATCTAACAAATGTAAATAACTATGAACATAATTACACACATCAATATACTGCAAAGATGGAGACTTTTCATTAAATTTAAAAGCAGCAATATTTATATTGGAAGAAGGCTGAGCCTTAGAGATCTTAGCCAAATCAATGACTAAAGGGGGAGAAGAAGAACGAGAAGAAGTTTTGTTTCGATTAAGATCGATAACAAATAGCTCAGAAGAGGTGAGCTCCCTTGAAGCTTGAGATGGAAGAGTAGTCCGCCCTCCAACAGGGATTACCAGAGTATCCTGTTTCATATGTGAAGACACAAGAACTGTAGTATGCCCACTGACAGGAATGATCAGTGTATCTTGAGCAGACGACTGAGGTAATGGAGAGATCCGTCCGCTCACTGGAATGATGAAAGAATCTTCTCCAGAGGGTTTGGGAGATTGTTGCTGAGTAGTTCGACCTTTAACAGGAATTATCAAGGTCTCACTTTGCGAATCCTCTTTCTCCATAGCTTGTATGACCCTTGTATACTCTTCTTTATACATCCGGGAATCATTGAAATAAGCTTCAACCCCATGGAAAGGATTTATATCAGCAACTTCCTTTTGCACCCTTCCATTGCTGTCAATGTATTTAAAATACTGATGAAGAGTAGAGGGCACCACATTATTTTCATGAAGAAAGGGCCTCCCCAGAAGAAGATTATAAGATCCCACAATCTCAATCACATAGAAGGTGACTTTGGATCTGAAATCGCTAATCTGAAGTTTCAGATGAATCTTTCCCAAAGGCTCACTTCGGCTTTGATTGAATCCCAGGATAGTAGTAACCGTCTTAGATAGCTTGTGAAGAGGGATTTTCAATTCATCCAACAAACTCTTTGGCATGATACTTATAGCAGACCCTGGATCAATGAGGATACGATCTATCTTCACTGTATCAATATAACCGGTGTAGTAGAGAGGCCGATCATGTCGATTATCCTCTAGTAGCATGTCATCTTGTGTAAAGGTGATATTTGGGATAATCTCCAATACACTGTTGCAATGTAAGCAAGTGGCAGGTTCTTCACCTGGCTTCTTTAATTGTGCAAGACAAGAGTCTGCCTGAAGAAGTGCCTTACTTAACGTCTCCCGAGTCTCTTTGGAAAGACGTAGAAGTTCAAAGAGGGACATTCTCGCTGGAGTATTGGCAAGTTGAGCTAGAATATCGAAGTTATAAGGTTTCTGAAGCCCAAGAGGAGGGGAATTCTTGATTGGTTTATCAAACCGAGCCTGTTGTTTGCCTTTCTCAAGAGCTGTGGGCTTGGAAGGAGCAGGTTCAACCGGTGCAGTGGAAGGAATAGGTGCAGTAGATGATTCTTCTTCAAGAGGAACATTAGGAGCATCTTTGTCAGCAGGAGGGATATCAGGAGAATCCTCTACTCTTGGAATAATCCTTTAGATAAGGTTTCCCTGTTCTAGTAGCACCAGCAAGTGCTTCTTCCTTATCTTTTGGCTCTGCATCAGAAGTAGATCCGAAAGAAGTCATATGACATGACTTAATCTTTCCAGCCTTCTTGGACTTTCGAGATGTAGTCTTTTGAAGAGAAGAAGATTCAAAGTCTGCCACTAGATCAGGATGAATCCACATGATTTCTCCTGTCTCCATAGTGATTGGTACTAATCCTTCAGACTGTGGAGGAGGAATATTCACTATCTCAAGAGTTGCCTTAGGAATAGGAACGATCCCGCTTTCAAGGAGTTGAGGGGAAAAATCTCCGAATTGCATAGAGACGACATTGGAGGTGACGGTCTTCGCTTTCGGAGTAAGAGAGATAGCTCCAGATTTAATCATTTCTTGGATCTTTTCTTTCAATACATAACATGTACGAATTGTATGACCCAATATTCTGTGGTATGGACAATATTTAGGATGATCTGTCTTACCAGCTTCATCAGGTTTCTTGATTTCAGGTAATTGTATTTTATTACCTTTCAGCAGACATTCAAAAATACCAAGGACATCATCGTCATCAAAAGAGTATTCTTCTTTGGGACGAGGTGCTCTCGGTTGTTGAGTTGTAGAGGCAGGAGGAGTTTAAACGGTCGATGCATCTTTACTCTGAAGATTAACTTCAAAAGTTTCTTTTTCCATGCTTTTATTGAATTTAGCATTATTTTGACCTGTTTCTTTAGGAGACATCTGCACTCCTAAACCTTTGAAGGTTTCAGCACTAATTTCTGCGGCTTTGACACTGACTATGAAGGAAGGCCAATCTTGAAATTGAGTAGAACCTGTCCACATGCTGATGATTGGCAACAAATTTGATTTGCATGTGTCGATGGTGACAGCATCAGGAGTTCCAAGAGGCATCTTCAGAGCTTCTCTTCGAAACCGTTCAATGAATTCCTCTGTAGTTTTATTATTTTTCTGCTTGATTCTTATAAGAGCAGACATAGTCATGTCATTGAGCCCTTTATAGAATCGTTCAAGAAACATTTGTTTGAAACCGGCAAATGAAGTAATACACCCATCTGGGAGACTTCTATACCATTCATAGGTCGTTCCTTACATCCGACAAACACTCGAGTAAGGAGGGCGTCACTTG
This sequence comes from Iris pallida, assembly GCA_029216955.1. NCBI lineage: Eukaryota > Viridiplantae > Streptophyta > Magnoliopsida > Asparagales > Iridaceae > Iris > Iris pallida. Next base: position 496,502 of record JANAVB010020600.1, on the reverse strand, counting down.
GTTGCAGCTGGTCAGTCATCACTTCAAAGTGATTAATAAATTGACTTGGAGAAGTGGTTCCGTCATAGAATGAGATAGTAGGAGGCTTGTATTTAGGAGGGTACGATACTTGCTTCCATTCTATCGGATAAGGTTGCTTGATGCCTAACCTTTGTAGACCATCCTTCTGTTTGAATGCCTCAAATTGAGTTCGAAGATTCCTCAATTCTTCAGTAACAACTCTGGAAGATTGTGGAGTTGTGGCTTGTAGAGAATAGTTAGGAGGAGGAACAGCATTATAAGTACTACCCCTAGCTCCAGAGTGACTAGGAACTGGTTGAGCTTGCCCAGGAGTATTGGATTGGACTGCTGGAGGAACATGTACTGGACTTACACCAGTGTCAATTGGTATGGCTTCTGGTGCAGTCTGTCGATTTTGTAGTTGGGCTGCCATAAGTTCATACATCGACTTTATATTATCAGCCATAGACTTCATTTGCTGTTCCAAAGAAGCAATTCTCTGTTCTTGAGGAGTCATGGAAGAAGAAGGTTCATCAGTATTCCCATCGACCATATATGTTGTGACTGTACGAGGGATTATTGATGAACTGGTGGATGTTGTTTATTCTGAATCACTGCTTTGTGTATCAAAGTCAGTTATAGGAGAACTACCCCCAGTAGGAAGAGGTGGAAAGTTAGATTCCCCAAGAAATTCAGAATCATCTTCAGAAATCAAAGTCCTTTGAGTAGAAGCCAGGACTCTTGATCTGGCGCCTCTATATACTCCATCTGGACTATCATTTCTACCCCCGGTATCCCGAGAGGTCATATTAACAGAAGCATACAGAGGTTCATCTTCATCAGACATAGGTGCACACTGAATCCGATTGAAGACAGATTGTCGTTTAGTTTGACATCTGCATTGCATTGTGACTCTCGACTGGAAGTCACATTCATGATCAACATGGTCCTGATTCATTATTGACATCTGTATTGAATTATGACTCTTGGCTGAAAGTCACATTCAGCATGATTCATTGACACAGAATTATTCCTTTTCTTCTGTTGAAGATGTTCTCGTAGATCTGTCTGTGAAGATTGAGGTACATCAGAGAACATTCTTTGTGCATTTTTAGGAATATATTTTCGGTTCTTGGGTCTTGATGGCTCTTGGTTATATAGAGAGTGATTGATGTGAGCCACATAATTTCTAGCATACTCTGCATCTGGATCTCTTGCTTTTGTTCCCGATTGGTATGGTTTTTTGATACCAGAAGTGCTTTCTAAGCGGATTTGATCAAGTTTTGCTCTTAGATCAGTTGGAGGTAACACATTAGTTTTTGAAACTTGGAGTTTTCCTTCCATTGATCTGGATATTTGCAGAGAAGGAAGAGTTGAACCATCCCCTTGATTAGGAGTTGGTAACAGACCCTCTTTTATAGACCAATTCTGTGCCCAATTCGAAGAAGTCATAGAAGAAGACATTAAGAAATGTTTCTTCTTAGACTTATTCAAGTTTTGAGACATAGAATGTCCAGAAGGAAGAGTAGTCAAAAGACCATCTTCTTTTCTTTGACTAACAAAATTGTCAGTCAAAGCTGTTCCTGAAGTAAAAACTACAGGAGCAGAAGAAACAACTAAAGAGTTATTTCCTTTCGAAGGGACTTTGTGTGGAGGAGTTTTAGCAAGACCACCCCCAGTTCTACTAGAACTTGGTAAAGAAGAAGAGATAGCTAAAGAGCTATTCTTCTTGGAGTATGCTGGTGACAATTTGGCTAAGGAGCCTGTATTGTCAGTGTATAAAGTCTTGGCTAAAGAGCCAGATTTTGGTGAAATATACGCTGGAACAGATTTGGCTAAGGTGCCAGTGCTGTCAGCGTGACTTTTGAATTTAGAAATACACGCTGGAACAGATTTGGCTAAGGAGCCAGTACTGCCAGCGTGACTTTTGGAATTAAGATTGCACGCTGGAACAGATTTGGCTAAGGAGCCAGTACTGCCAGCGTGACTTTTGGAATTAAGATTGCACGCTAGAACAGTTTTAGCTAAGGAGCCAGTACTGCCAGCATGACTTTTGGAATTAAGATTGCACGCGGGAACAGATTTGGCTAAAGAGCCAGTACTGCCCGCGTGACTTTTGACTGCTGTCGTCTTTGAGCACACAAGAGCGTGCGTGCTTGCAGTAGAGTCCTTGCCAGTGTTAGGAGTAGACACTGTGGCAGAAACTCTAACATTTGTTGCCAACTGATTCTTAGGGACATAGACAGATCATTCCTTCGACTTGGCAGTGGTGGTAGAGGCTGAAGTGGGCTTGCCACCTTTAGCCCGCTGCATTTCTTCGTAGGCGAGTTGATCGAATTGTATCGATATCACCTTCTTCGTCGAGCCGACTGACGAAGTGTCGCATTAAGTTGTTGCCATCTCAGAAGAGGAGATGGTTGTCCCTAGCAGAGTCGCCAATTTGTTTTCCATAAATAAATTCACTTTATTTATTGTGTTTCTGGAAAAATTACAACTGTAGGAATCCGATCTAGAAGACGATCGCTTTATCCCTTGGACGATGCGAAGAAGAAAAGCTCTCAAAATTTTGACAGTAATTTAGATCACTATGTATCTGTACAATGAATGAGAAAAGAACTCTATTTATAGAGTCAAAAATAACTGAAAAAGATAACTGTCTTCACAGCCTGTGTATAGTTAAAAAAATCATGCAGGATCTAACATACGCAAGGTTGTGAGCAGTTACTGGACGTGGCCTGTAACTGTTGGACACATGGCAATCATGCATGAGTCATGTACAAGTTACAGGACACGCAGGCGAGGGATCAGTGGCATGGCTGCCACGTACTCTAATTTGATGAAATCCACGCAGACTTGTTGAAGACGAAAACCACGCAGACTTGGGTCAGAAAGCTTCAAAATCCACGCAGACTTGGGGCAGGAAGCTTCAGAATCCACGCAGACTTGGGTCAGAAAGCTTCAAAATCTACGCAAACTTGAGGAAGGAACATATAAGTTCAAAATACACGCAGTCTTGAGGCAGAATGCTCAAAATATACGCAAGCTTGAGGCAGGACTGCCAGCTGTCTTGATTCGACGTACCTCGACTGACACAAAATCTCTGACAGTGATTACCTTGTCAGTCGTATTAAATGACAAGAAGCTCTTTTGGTACGCCAACTTGATGAAGGATGAGTCTTGTTGAAGAAGATTTCAAAAGTCATGCAACAGTCGGCTGTGATCTCTCGAGTTCCGTGCATACGTGGCATACGAGAAGACATTCTTCGACTGTCGTGCTGTCAGTCATAATGACATTTCTGACAAATGATGAGTTGTCTCTAGCGTGATTTTTAAACATTTGTCTTGATCAACTCAGCGTGACTTTTAGGCTCAGTCCTGATCAACTCAGCGTGACTTTGAGACTCAGTTCTGATCAACTCAGCGTGACTTTCATTTTTAAGGCCTACAGTGACGTCGTCCAGCAGGCCCAGCTACTGTCCGATATGGCAGAGTAATCGGCGACAAGGATCCAGATCCGGTACCTGTAGGAGGTACCGAAAGAAAACCCCATCCTCTAGCAGTACCTGTAGGAAGTACCGGAGGATCATGACCTCGTCGTCCCCCTTTTCGAAATGATCCATGACGACCTGCCATACCTGATAACAGCATATGATAATACAACAAATAATAGAGACTAGAAATATGAAAGTACAACAAAGACAAGATAATAACCAATACCACATATGATGATACATTCTACAATAAACATCTAAGTCCAGATAATATATTCTAGAAGAAACATCTAAGTTCAGATAAGTATATCTCTCTCAATCATCTTCAGAATAATCATCTTGTTCGTCTTCCTCGACCTCATCTTCCTCTTCCTCCTCATCTTCACTTTCATCTTCGCCTTCGTCGGCTTCGTCTTCCTCTTCGGATAATTCTACATCTTCTACATTATGTGTCGTGTAATGCGTAACTTCCGTGGAGTCCACATCGACAATATTGGTTACAAGAGGTAGCTCGTCCTCCTGGTAAGCTTTTTCGTCAACATCAAAAGTATCTCTAGCTTTAGTCTTGCATACTGTCCACCAGTCAGACTTCGTTGCTCCCCGTCTCGGATAAGCTGTGAAGTACACGAGCTGAGCCTGAGTTGCTAGGACAAACGGTTCGTAGCCTTGATATCTACGCTTGTAGTTTATATCCACAAGACCATACTTGTCAATTTTTTAACCTTAATTTTCAATCGGATCGAACCATTCACACTTGAACAACACGATCTTTGCAGGTTCTCTGTCATTATTATATGACAACTCCATAATCTCTCGCAAGATGCCAAAAAAATCATTTCCTGGATCGACGTCTTTGTAGTTCGAAGACTTGATACACAAACAACTGTTTTTCGTGGAATCAATATCCAGGAAGCTGTCTCTGATCGGAGCATTTGTCGACTTGAACCGAAAGCCATTGACACAGTAACTTGGCTATATTTTAACAAAAGTAATTGGTCCCTTGGCAAGAGTTCTAATTAATTCAATCTCGGGTGAAATTAGACGATCGACCTGAATATCAAAGAAGATATAATAAGTTATTTATTGCGCAGTTGCATTAGAAGAGGCCAGTAATTACCGAGCTACTTACATATTCGCTCAACCAAGAAGGAAAATGACGTCTCATTTTTTGTTCTAATGCTTCGTCTGTTAGGTAGGGTCTAACCAGCCTCAACTCATCATTATATGTGCTGAAAAACAACGAAGCAACCGCCGATTAATACAATAATATTAGCTTATACTATTACATTGAGATGACGTAAACTCATCATTCCTTACTTACCCCTCTAGCTTCTCCACTTCATCCTCATCGCAATTGAGTAATACATACAACTAGCAGCCCTTAGTTCTTCGTCATTCAAATATCTCTTCTTCATTTTTCCCGAAGGCTTTCCGGACGTATTGAATACTTTCAATATTCCATCATTAAATTTTTGATATCCGTCGTCGTTTCTCGGAACCCTCGTTCTATTCGTAGCAATATGAGATTTGAAATAGGAGGAGCAGAAATTTGTAATCTCCTCGAGAATATAGGCTTCACAAATAGAACCCTTGACCCGAGCCTTATTTTTTACCTTTCTTTTTAGGTGATTCAAATATCGCTCGAACGGGTACATCCATCGATATTCGACGGGTCCACCAACACGTGCCTCGTAGGAAAGATGAATCGATAAATGCTCCATAGAGTCGAAGAATCCAGGAGGGAACACCCTCTCTAGCTTGCACAGTGTTACCACAATGTCCTTCTTTTGCTTTTCTAGATGATCAACGAGCAATTTCTTAGAACAAAGGTCCTTGAAGAATATGCTAAGCTCCGTCAATGGATCCCAAACTGCCTGCGGTAAGAATTCCTGAAATGCAATCGGAATTAACCGCTCCATGAATACGTGACAATCATGGCTCTTCATACCTGTCAGTTTGTTCTCCTTGAGGTCGACGCATCTTCTCAAGTTCGAAACATACCCATCTAAAAATTTCAGACCTTAAATCCACCTACAAAGCCTCACTTTATCCTCCTTCTCCAGTGAGAAAATTGCCTTAGGCTGCTTCAACTTTCCATTCCCGTCCTCTATCAAATGCAATGCAGGACGTCTACATATTTTTTCCAAGTCCAATCTAGCCTTTGGATTGTCTTTCGTCTTTTCCTTTACGTCCATTACAGTATTAATTATGTTGTCAAACACATTCTTCTCGATATGCATGACATCAAGGTTATGTCTAATCAGATTGGTGCTCCAATATGGAAGATCCCAGAATATACTCCTCTTCGTCCAGTTATGAGTGCGACCAAATCCGTCACACTTGTAGCCCGTAGCAGGCTGCTCAATAGCTCTTGGTAAATCTTTTACCTCTTTCCATATCGTGTATCCGGGCTACCTTGGCGGGGGATTACCTCTTCCCATAAGACGGTTGTAGCAATCTTACGACATGTTAAAATTGGACTTGATGCTCAACAATCTTGTAACCACCTCCAACGGTGAATGATCCTCACAACCAGGATATAATAAAATCCTTGCATTCTCCAACAATTCCATGAACTTTGCAGCATCGGAGTTCGGTGCCTCCTCAGGTGCATCATGATCATCCGGATCGAAACTAGGCCCGGCCGCGTCAAAAACCATGTTCACCAACCCATCGTCGTAAGGAGCGTTGTTGTGGACATCCACATAAGGCTCGTACTCCGATGCTAAAGACACAAGTTCTCCGTGCTCGCTCCACTGATAGTAATTCGGCGTAAAACCCTTCGAGTATAAATGATACGTGACATCCACTTCTGGATGATATTTTAAGTTGCGACATCTCACACACGGACACTTAATTTTGGTACCGTCCATGTACTGAGGGAACGCCTTGGCAAACTGCAGGAACTGGTGTACACCCTCTAAGAATTCATCCCACACACCGTACATGTCGTCAGGATGACGGTTGTACATCCACGAACGATTCTGCAGATAGTAATTCAGCTCCATATCCATTTGAGGATAATTCTGTAAGATAGATACAAGCACATCGTTGAAACACTTGTGAAAGTAATAGCGTTTGAGGATATTCCTATTAGTATCGATATCGAAATTGGTATCACACCAATAAGGTAAGGAAATATATACTTGAAATGCCCTTACTGCCTACTGCAGGGGACCATTTGAGGATATTCCTATTAGTATCGATATCGAAATCGGTATCACACCATTCCTATGAGTATCGATATTGAAATCGGTATCAGACCATTCCTATGAGTATCGATATCGAAATCAGCATCACACCATTCCTATGAGTATCGATGTTGAAATCGGTCATATCGACCATTCCTATGAGTATCGATATCGAAATCGGTATCAGACCATTCCTATGAGCATCGATATCGAAATCGGTAACATACCATTCCTATGAGTATCGATATCGAAATCGGTAATATCGACCATTCCTATGAAGTATATGTTAGATTAATAGTCCAAGTCTAATGTATCGTGTCCAAGTCCAATGTGCTCGTGTCCAAGTCCAATGTGCTCGTATACAATTTCTCGGATCATTTGTGTTTGTTTACTTCCTTGCTTAATTCCTAAGATGTATGTTATTAACATTTCAAATATATTTCACTTTGGTTAAGATATCGGATATCCATAATCATGACTATGATGACCGAACTTTAATCATGAAGGAAGAAGGATAACTAACTCGATTTAGAAAGAATTAGTACAAAGTTGGACAAGGCTCTTCTCTTAGAGAAACATAACTACATATGAGACTTTCAAAAGAGAAATCCTTTTCAAGTGTTTCCAAAATCTCAAGTTGGGAACAGTACTTAAATACATGCTTCTCTCAGTTTAATTTTCTCTAAAAAAATAATTTGTTTTCTTTCTAGTTCAATTCATCTCAGTCTTAGTATGTATGTTCTTTCTTAAGAATTTCAGATATATATTCACTATGGTTAACTAAAATATTCAGGTATCCTCAATTTGGGATATCATTTCTAATCATGTATATTGGGAAAGGAAAGTGATTACTTTCCTATGTTTGGATGCCAAAGAAATTGAGGAGGAAAGGAAAATGATTCCCAATGGAAGGGAAATTAGGGAGGAAAGTGATTACATCCATCCAAGCAAGGAAACACTTTTCCACATTAAAGTATTCTCTTTTCTTTCCAAATTCCTTGCCATTTCCAAACAATGGAAAAGAAAATCAGTGGGAATTGCAATTTTTCAAAGGAAAGGAAATGCCAAGGAATTGATTTCCTTTTCCTTCCATTTCGTGAACCAAACAAGGCCTTTGTTCCAACGCTTTCACAATTCTGTGATATTACATACCCAATGAATATTGAAATGTAACAATTTAGTGATATATTTTGTTGTAAATGATTGAAATGTAAAAATTCAGTGTATGTTTATCAAATTTATATTTTTGACAAAAGTTCAATATTAGGTCCAGTCTATTAAACATTGAAAATATTCAACCGAACAAACGGAACATATTATATTGGCTCGGCTCGACAACCCCGCAAAGGCTTAGCATTTGACAGAAACAAAAATATAACTAGGGACTTAGCCTCGACATACCATCGAAAACCTTTGGTTTATAAATTGATTCTTGAACATGCAGTTTACCAATTCATAAGAATCTGAAGTTCATAATACACTAATAAAAATGGCTAGGACATTAACTTTGCCGTATAGCTAGCATCATCGCGACAATATACTTTGCCAGAAACAAAGTTTATAAAATGGCATAGGTATTAGTCTTGTCACATCGCTAGCATCGCCACATTGATAAACTTTGCCAGAAGCAAAGTTGACAGAGGTCTACCCTCAACTACAGATAACTTTGCCTTAGTAAAGTTACAAAATGACATAACTGCTCAAAGAGAATTAGCACATATATTATATATGTTCCTGTCGTATTCGTGTCTGTGTCGTGTCCATGTCAAATGGCTACTAGAGATATCGGGTTAGGATTTACCTGAGCTTTGGGGCTGATAGAGGAAGGGGGTGGCCGAGAGGAGGAGGAGAAGGAGCTCGCGGTGGAGGAACTCCGTGGCGCGTGTAGGCGGTTGGAGGAGGAGGAACTCAGTGGAGGAGCTCGGTTGGAGGAGGAGGGGATCTTGGGATGGCCGAGTAGGAGGAGGAGGAGGAGGAGGAGCTCGCGGTGGAGGAGGAGGAGGGGTCGGTAGAGGAGCTCGGAGAGGAGGAGGAGCACGCAGCAACGAGGAGAAGGAGGAGGAGGAGGCCGGTCGGCAGAGGAGGAGTAGGAGGAGGAGGTCGGTGGAGGAGAAGGAGCGGTGGAGGAGGAGGAGGAGCTCGAAGAGGCGGTAGAGGAGGAGGCTGGGCGACGGCGGAGAATGGGGGAAAGCAAATTTTTTTGGAAATTTTCGTATGAGAATGGGGGAAAAGGAAAACCCGATCGGATTAATGGAAAAGATTTACCGACGGCAGTGAAAGACGTCGCTGAACGTCACTATATTCTAAAAATATAGCGACATCGTATTCTAGTGTCGCAAAAACGTCGCTAATAGTAAAACAATAGCGACTTTTACCGACTTTTGGGCGACGTAAAATTTTGTTATAAAAAAATTAGTCGCAATACGTCGCTGAACGTCGGTAGTAGTGACGTCCAGCGACGTAAAAGTTATACGTCGCTAAATTGCCAAATAATAGCGACGTTTTCATTAAGCGTCGCTAAACTCGTCGCTGATATGACTTATTTTGGTAGTGATATTTAATAACAGTGAATATTTAATAAACAATAATTAACGTTAAAAGAGCAACAAAAAATTTCACTTTCAACGAGTTCGGCTCATTTTCTAGGGATTATTTGGATAGATGTAACTCTTTGAAAGTATGAAAGTGGCACTTGCAGCAAGTTGAGTTTCCGTGGACTTGCAGCAAGTAGCACTTTCCAAAATATGTTTGGATAGAATATTTTTTGTCTGATGCAAGTGAAAAAAAATTGGTTTTGGTGTTTGGATAGTTATGTAAGTAGAAAGTCGAAGTTTTTTTGGAGATGTGGTAAACCTAGGTATGGTTACCCTCAATATATATATATATATATATATATATATATATATATATATATATATATCAGCTCTCTCCCTCTTTACTTTTTTTTTTTCCAAAAAAAAACTCCCCACCGCCACCACCACCACCACTCCCCACTGCCACCGCCGCCACCACACTCCTCTCTTCCCCCACCGCCACCACTCCCCACCGCCACCACACCAGCAGCAGCTCCTCCTCTCTCCCCACCACCACCACCACCGCCAACTCCTCCTCACTCCCCACCACCACCGCCACCACTCCCCACCACCACCGCCACCACCACCACCACCAGCAGCTCCTCCTCTCTCCCCACCACCACCACTGTAGTATCCCGCTCTTCGCGGTCCACTATGTAATACCTACGGCTTGCTGACTCAGTCTTGAACTGAGTATTCGGGAAAATCTTTGCCGGTATCGATTGATCACGGATGAAATGCAATGAACATTTCCAATTGATGAATTGGCTTCTATTGAAATGAATCCAAGAGTTTTGTTGGATGTTTTCTTTCGCTGCTTGGTTTTGATGAATGCGTTTTTGTGTTAGTTTTCGATGATTGGTTTTTATTGTTCGCTTTCATCGTATTTCACATTCATTTTGAATCTGGAGAGAAAGAGATCGAAGTATGCTAATCAACTGTTGGTGCCAATGTAGGATGCGTGAACTGTTCGTAAACGGTGCGTGAAGTCCCTCATTCTCTCAACTAAGATTCATCTCGGTGAGTTGCTTCAACCGAACAAATATTGATCTGTATGCCTAATAAAAATGATCTCTAGTTCACTCTGTTGCCTTGTCCCTATGATCAACGATACCACATCAATAAAAGATAAGAGAAGATAATTGAATTGAATCAAATGCAAGATTATGTATTGCTACTCTATCTGCTCCATAAGAATGATCATCTGTTCGGTTACTAAGTATGCTTGAAGAAATGTAGACATGTACAGACGAACTTGTATGTGTTGAGATGAACAAGAAGGCACGAAATAAACGTGTCGTATATCTGTGCACAAGTCCAAATCTGTCTTATCTGATAGAACTGCTAGAGCATGCATTTGGTCTCGGACAACTTGTATACAAGAAAAATATTTGTCTCTCGGGTGGTATCTGGAGGCACTTGGAACTGCTCGGCCTAGGAGAGATTAGGGCCTCCATGTGAAAATAGGAGTCGATATCTGAGTCTTTAGCGACGAGCTGAACCGGAGAGTCACAACGGCTAATCATGGGGATACCCCATGGACCAACATGTAGAATATGCCACCTGCTTGACCCGAATTATAACTTCAATATCTGCAAGAATGAAACATGAATTACTCGTTATGCAAATTGTGCTAACATATTTTTGTGCAGGCATGACTGTCAGTGATGGGTAAGTTAGTTATGTAATATTCTTCTGTCTTATTTCTTATGAATTGTTAAAAAGAACCTAGACAAGTAGAAAGATCACTAGTAAATGTTAGCTCCACATGTTGATTTAGTGCAGAGATTTGCGAGTTCGGCCAAAAGCCGCTCGCCAATACATGATGTATGCTGACCCACGTTGTGGGCATCATTTTCAGAAAGCAAAGAAGACAGGGGGATTTCAAGTGAGGCATTGAAGCTCGTCTAGCCCAGTAGAGCTCATGGATTGCCTCGAAGCTTTTTTTTCTTTTCCAGTCAAGTTGCAAGTTTCTTTTCCTTTGAAGATGTCTTTTCATTTCAAACATGTAATAAAGGGATATGATGTATGGGCATTGCGACTATTTTTAAAAAGAGAGTTTTAAAGAGAATCAAGTAGCCAAGATAAGGCAAATCTGAGTTTGCAAAGCTTTGTACTTGTATTCCTACCAAGTTTATCAATAAAAGAAGTATTTCTATTTCAAATCTTTGTGTTCAACATTTGGTTTTCTGCAATGAATGTGTGCGTACGTGTGTTTTTGCTTGACTAGTTATTTTGTGCAGGTACATGGCCTTGTGCAAGCGTAGTTTAGGCTTGCATGACATCACGTCTTAGCGAGGACGAATGATTCCGCAGGGATCCAGGCAAGACGGACGACCCTAGCGGGATCGGGACGTGACAACCACCACCGCCAACTCCTCCTCTCTCCCCACCATCACCGCCACCACTCCCCACCGCCATCGCCACCACCACAAACAGCTCCTCCTCTCTCCCCACCCCCGCCACCACTCCCCACCGCCACCTCCACCACCGCCAGCAGCTCCTCTCTCCCCACTTTTTTCTCACTTCCTCCACTTTTTTGATGTAACTTGGTTGTAAGGAAAAATTTGTGTGCTGCAACTACTGTTGCATGGATTAGACACCTGCAACGCCGATTCTCGCGCGAGCCAAACGCTGCAACTGCCGCGAGCTCTGACCAGTTGCAACAAAATACTCCACTTACCGCGGTTTTTCGGCGATCCAAATAGCCCCCTAATGTAACTAAAAACCTTTTCACTTGCATCAAAATTTTCCACTTTCAGTGCACTTTCAATGCCTAATCAAACATCAAAACTGTTTTAATGTGAGTGCAGTTGCATTAAAAGTGAACTAGTGACACTTTCCATTTACTTTCCATACAATTACATCTACCCAAACGCTTGAAGTAGGAAAGTGGGCTGCACTTACATCAAGATTATGCACTTTTAGAGCATCATTAGTAGTTGGGACTCTCAAATGCAATTGGGGCCCAAAATTTCAAAAAAAAAAGAAGGTAAATGTAGAATGGGTTGGATTTGTATGAGAATGGTAGGAAATGATAAAGTGAGCTCCGGTCCTAAAAATTGTGTGGTCAAAAATTGATGTAGAAAAAAATAATGTAAAATCTAGAATCTAGAAAATTGGACTCCAAATTAGGAGTTACTATTCTACAAAATGAGTTCCTATATTATAGAATCTAGAAATTGGGAGGTCCAACTCTCAGCACCTATAGATGGAATGAGACCGAAATTGTAGAAATTGGAACTATAGATGAGACTTACTATTCTACAAAATGAGCTCCTACATTTAAAATCTAGAATCTAGAATCTAGAAAATGGGACGAGCCTTACTATGATGCTCTTAGGCCTCGTTTGGTTGGCGGAATCTCCCGGTTGGGAAAGGAAAGTGATTACTTTCCTATGTTTGGGCGCCCAAGGAATTGAGAAGGAAAGGAAAGTGATTCCTAATGGAAGGAAAATTAGGGGGGAAAGTGATTCCATCCATCCAAGGAAGGAATCACTTTCCCACATTGAAGTATTCACTTTCCTTTCCAAATTTCTTGGCATTGCCAAACATCGGAAAGGAAAATCAATAGGAATTAAAGTTTCCCAAAGGAAAGGAAATGACAAGGAATTGATTTCCTTTCCCTTCCATTCCGCAAACCAAACAAGGCCTTACAGCCCACTTACTACAATCCATAGAGCCCCTTATACAAAAATGACAATTCGAACGACGTTCTGCGAGCACGGTTGAATGACATTACTAATATATAGAAAGGTCAAATTACTTGAACCCGATAACCCCTATCAAGCCAAGACCGATGACCTTTACGTCCGTTTCGACTCGGGGCCATCAGAATGAGCCTAGATGCAGGTCTATTAAAAATCTGAAAGAACAATGAGCAAATTAGATGTACTCCAACAACAGCTGACATCAGTTAGATCGAGTGAGACTGCACTTAGGGCCTCTTTGGTTGGCCGATTAATCCGGATTTTAGGAGTGATTTGGGCTCAGATCCGGATTTGGGACAACTTCGTCCAACTTTACGTGTTTGATTGAAAACAAGATTTACTGAACAGTAAATCTTGTCTGCCACAAAATTCTCATTCTGACATCGGAGTTTTTTTTCTTCTTCCTTCAAAGTGGTTATTATATGAAGTGTGAAATCCTCATGTTGACATCCCACGTTTGGTTGGATGATTAATCCTCTCTGCTTTAACACTTTCCAAATCACAAGACTACAAAAAATTGACTTTTTTCAACTCAATTCAAAACTACCCAAACATCCAACTCTAGAAATTTCCTACTAATATTTAAGCATCCAAACGAAAAAAAAAAAACTTATGCATGACGTGAGAACGTAATGTGTATGCAAAATATCGGTTTCTGGATTCCTGCTTGGGGAAAGCGTAGAAGGGTTAGATGATTACTTGGGCACGTAATTGGGATGTGATTTGGATGATGATGATGATCAAGATGCAGCAATGAGTAAAAGAGGAGCCAAGAGTACCACTAGGTCCATTAAAGTATAATCATACAGAAGACCGTGGTTCTGTTCATAGAGAGGGAGAGGATTGAAACCAGAGTCAATGGGATCAAGAAAATATATCAGAAGATTACACAAAATTGTCAGTCCTTCAACTCTAGAACAGGAGCGCACAAAGCATTGGATTGGTGAAGAATTGCTACATGTAATCCTCTTAAGAAAGAGATACTTGCGTTCTATGAAAAACAATCTTTTTTTTTTTTCAAGCACGTGCGGACTTAGTTAAATTGTGCGTTCTATGAAAAACACCATCAATCCGTGCAATTTGTATTGTAAAAATTTTATTTCAGGAGGCGCGACAATTTTGTAACTTGATTTCTATTTGGAACCACGTTCCTGCTTCTAGGTTGTGTCATAACCATATATGTGAAAGAAATAACACAAATTCCAACATAATCTAGACTACTACGAATTCTGCAGTCTTCATTAAAGGGCTCTGAAGCTAATCAACATCATATTCCTTATAATGGTTTAGGCACTTGTCAATCTGGAAAATGCTATTTCAATAAAATCTATAGCAATCAAAACAATAACAGAAGTTTTAAGTGCGAATTTTACAACCGGCAACAAAATCGCCACAACCCCGTTACAATTATGCCAAATGCCTATATATGAGCTCCGTTCCGTGCTAATTTACAAACCCTTCAGGAAAATCATCAAGTCTTATTATCTAACGGACACATAATATGTATGCAACTAATTAAAGAACAGTACTTAAAACTCATTTTAGTGCTTAGTCAAGGACTACTAAATCATGATGAGATCCCTCTTTCTAGGCTCTTAATGATCATATTAGTTGCAGTTTGAAATTAATCTTCATATTCAAGGAAGAAAGGAGGATGATCCCCCACCATGTACACTGAAATTTGGTATCATATGTGAGGAGCTCGCACTGCTATGCCCCCCTTGGTTGTAGGAGACTAGTGAAGCTGTGGTGTTGTAGTAGCCAGCAACGTTGCTCGTACTACCATCCCCGTTCGGCTTGGAGCTGGAGCTGCACTGCCGCGGCTGCGTCTGGAAGAACACCTTCGACACGACGAGCTCCCCGTCCTTCTCCTCCTCGTCGCAGCCGAGGTGGTACTGGTGCATGACCCAGTTCGTCTTCTCGGGCTTCCGCTGCTTGCCGTAGTTGGTGTAGAGGACCAGTATCTTCTTGTACCCCTTGACGTCCTTGCCGCCTACCGCGAACACCGGCCTCGTCTTCCCGGTCTTGTGCCACCGTGTCTCGCCTCCGTCGATGTCGGTGTGTACTTTCCTCCGCTTCCTGGTCCCCGTGGTGTACGCCTTGGAAGGGCGGTGGAAGAAGTGTCGGATGAGGCCATCCCTGCTCACTCCTGTCGAGTGAATGTAAGAGCATGTATTTTACATAACCTGGTCGAGGGATTCATACATGCATGCATATAGATAGAATAATATCCAGATAAATAAATCATTTAATTGAAAATTTACAAGACCTAACAGATAATACTTATGTAGAAGGGCGGAACCAGAAATTTAAGCGTGACATGGAGTAGACTATATGTGAACCGACTCATATAAAAAACCAACGAAAAAAATATTAAAAAAGAAAAAGAAAAATGTAGAGGATGGACTAGAGTTCATCCCAACTACTTACTGGTTTCACGGTTGCTTATGTACATGATCATTGGTAAATTAGCAGGATCGGTCCAAAATATTTGAAGCTCAGAACAAGAATCTAAAATGTGCGCTCAATTCACACATCAATTATTATACGAAAATACTTTTTTGCCCGCAGGCGGGCCAGCTCGTCCGTCTGCGTGGCACTCTCCCATTGGCCCCTCCTGTTAGCATGGGGCCCAAGTCGTTGACCGGCCAATGAGGGAGGAAAATAGCAGTTCCGATTATTATATGTTTTGTTTTACCATAAACTAGAGAAAAAAGGAAAAAAAAAGAAGAAGGGAATGAGTCTTTACAGATCGCATGGAGGGACCGACGCGTGAACCGACGCCACGTGTCGGCCTTCCATTGGTTTGAAATTTTTGAACGGAGTTAGCAGGAGGGTTAGACTTTGGGGTCCCACAACCCAGCCAATAGAGGGTTGACACGTGGTGGCTCGGTTTCAGCTGCGGTCACCCCGCGGTTCATTTAGACTTTTTAAAAAAAAAAAAAAAAAAGCTGAGGACATGGAATGAATATAATGAATCCACCTACCTAGAATATGGACAACAAACAACAAAATCATGATGTTGATTATTAAGCTAGCTTTAAAAAATACAATATGCATATCGTTTAACTTTGATTTTCCAAAGCTACTAAAGTACAGGAGCAGATCTGTTGTCCCATTTAATTCTGTTCAATTATGTTCTCCTTCCTATTACATGTGGACCACGAGAATAGATATATGGATGATGGCCCACATGTAATAGCAACGGAGACAGAATTGGACATAATTAAATGGAACAACAGATATGTTATAATATTTATTTTTTTCCGAGGCTAGTATTAATAGCAACATGTATATAGTATTTTTTTTTTCCAAAACTATACTATAATAGTATTAATAGCAACATGCATATAATATTTTTTTTTCAAAACTACTACCTACAATAGGTTAAAAGTATTTGACTCTTCTGATCTGTGATTCTAGACGGTCGTCCTGGTTGCCTCGACCAGGGCCAACCCTGTTAATTACTATCAACAATTTCATCTGCATTACAATTAGATATTCGATGACTTGAGCATTAAAATTTACATCTTCTGCAACAAAGGTCATCAGATTTATTTTCAGACAATATTGCAATTTTGCTTGTATTCCATGGATCCAATTACATGTTACACCAAAAAATTAGCAATATTTCTTATATTTGGGTTATATATTAGAATAGATTTGAATAGTGCTATGTGAATAATACTCTAAAAACTTTCAAATCATATGAAAATTAGGTATATATTGGATAATACAAGCTTGTAAGAAAAAAAAAAGAGAGGAGTGAGCCATAAGTATTCTGTACAGTTTTAAGACACCTTGAATTAGAGTCATGTGAATTCATGGACCAGAAATTTCAATTTTGAGTAGGAATATAAATTACTCTGTTTATCAGAACTTAAATTTCATATTCTACCTACCTAATTAATTGAAGGAAATAAACAATAGAAAATCTAAATATGCATGACATTATGTCTACCTAACATATTAGATTGTTTAACTTCCATTATATGCTTAGGAACTCATTAATAAGGTACATAATAAAATAGTAAAAATATGATATGGTTTCTTGTAGCAATTATGTCTTTATGATTTCTTTACAAGATAATCATTCACAGTACTCATCATCAAGTGTTGATGACTGAGATGGAGAGTCCTCATTGGTCTTCTCGGTGTAATCTATCTATGGATGTATTTTTTTATGCCCTGAAGTGTGTTTGGTTTGAGGAAAAAAAGCGAGACAAATGTCACTAGGAGCACGAACTCGCGAGAACGAGGCTTGGGCTCAAACCCAGAATTTTGGATTCTTATAGAAATTTTGGTTTGTGCTCACTATTGCACAAACTTGGTGATTAAAAAAAAAACAGTATTCTGGTTGGACCAAACCGAAATACTGGTTCGAGGCTATTGAGGTTATTTTTGGACGATTTTAGTTGGATAGTTTGGTTTGTTTGTTTTTTTGTATTGTTTGTTTAGGATTCTGCTAAGGGTTTTGAGTAAACCTTTTTTTTTATTATAATAAATCAGATTATGTACAATAAACATGAAGTGGATTGTTACTGTAGAAGCATGAAATTTTCAGGCGCATCTAAGGTCAGAACTTCTATGCGCCGTGAAATATCATGCGCCCCAAATTGATATGCGCCGAGAAACTCAAACAGAACACTTGGCACAGCAAAAAAAGCAAAGAGTAGAGACATAAAAGTTAGGCTTTTATTTCATATGAAAGTCTATTACATGTCCAAAACTCTTTTACAAAAGAAATTCCACTAGAAAGAAGAAAGCCTAAACTATAGATAGGCGCATCACTTCGCAGGCGCATCACTCTGACATCTCAGTGTAGGTGCATCACTTTTCCTTGTCAGAGCGAATCACTTCTTCGAGTGCTTTGGCCAATGAAGCATTTATTGAGTAGAACGCAGATTAGCAATCAACCCGAACCCGGTGGCTCTTCCAGCATAACGAAAATCGGGACACGACGACCCCGATCTTTGGATGCAACAGGCACCCAACGCCATATTGTAGAAGAACACTGCCGACAAGGGATTCGAACATAAGCTGTTGTGTCCATAGCAAATCGGTGCATCCCAATCTTCTGAAGGAGTTCATCGTCAAAGCTTCTTCGAACGAAGAGATCTGCAACCGCGCAGCGTCTCGCCAAGGCGGGGATCGGTCGAGTTCATCTCCATTCGGGAAGGAAAGTGAAACGAGAAACAAGCTTCTCTTCACACTGCTATTTATAGGCCAGGACAACTCGTACCCATGCGCCAAGTGGCAGCCTCTTCGAATTTAGTGCAATGAACTTGCATTAATGTCGATGAATCTGCCTCTTCGAATTCAGCCAAGTCAAACAACCATCAATGCTTCAAAGAATTTAAAAGACGGACTAATGGGGACGTGCCACGCAGCAAATGCGTCCGTCAGTACCATGCGCTCCGTACTGATGCGCCCAACGGAGCACAGACCAATGCGCTCCGTTGAGCACAGACCCATGCGCTTAGTGGGGCACAAATCGATGCACCCACACGAAGCTCGCCACCCGTTGAAGCATTTAATGCTAAAGTAACTACAACGACAGCAGTCCACACCTCGATGTCAGAACAGTTGGCAGCTTTTGCAGAAAACAAAGAGCCGCTAACGTCATCTTCATCATTACGTTCTGTCGGTTACAGCTGTGCTTTTCCACGTGGCCGACCGACCACTCGCATGCGCATCCGCGGCCATGCGCCCAGAAATCTGCATGCACCTCAAAAGCCATGCGCCTCCGACTTACTCCTGATCCAAAAAAAAACAGAGAAGAAGTCCTTGCATGCGCCTCTACGGCCATGCGCCCGAAAGCTTTGCATGTGCCTCAAAAGCCATGCCCCCAGACTTGTTTGTGGCTTCTAAGTTATGAGGCAAGTCTCCTCATGCGCCGGATTTCAGGCGCATCCTGTCAGATCACTCCCCACCAAATCCGAGATCTTTGAGCCATGAACACGCGCCACGTGTCATTTGACTAAGTTCTGCCTACGAATGGGTGCTAACCACTCAAGATCTCAGCAACAACAGAATCTCAACAACTACCACGTGTTAGCTCTACCGCAGCCCAACAATGCAGTTCAAAACGGATTCAGCCTCAACTTTAGGGCGCATCATCCATGCGGCCAACAACATCAGCCACGTGACGTCCCTACGTGCAAGCTCTCCAGGCGCATACTGTAGTGCCCCACTCCGCACGGCACATTATGCTGAGACATTGACTCAAAGAGTCGCGTTAACCAAATGAAATGTATCGATGCGAATTGATACGAGAGTTACGTTGTCCCGAGCAATGCATCGAACTAAGTCGATACGAAGAGTTGTATTGTCCCAAAGTATGCATCGAGTTGAATCAATGCGAAGCGCTGCGTTGCCCCGAAGGATAAGTGCGTTGAGACGGCTCGAAGATTCTAAGAAATTGAGTCGACCAAGGCGCAAGTCCGAATCGATGCAAGTATTGATTTTAGTTGGTTTCATGTACAGGCTATACGTTTACGCTAAAATATTAGAGGTCGGCATTCTGCCTTATTCAGTAAGGGGTCCGCGAAACCAAATTATCGTATCGCAACGGGTTGAGACTTGGGCACGGTAAGCCAAATCAGACGTATAACTCAATGAAGTACGAAGTGCTCGAATGGCTAAGTCAGAAGAGTGGCCGTACAATGAAGTTATGAAATCGAGCCGCATCGGCTCGGCAAAATGACAAGGCGTATCGACTCAAGGTGGAAGGATTGACTCTTCCTTTTACTCCTTCATGCCTAAGTCAAAATATATCATTGTATGCTTAGTTAACCTATCGACGCCACGGACGTGGTCCGATTAGGAGATAAATCATAGTGTGAGTTGAACACTAGTTAGAACAATTGAAATGAAACGTGCATCAAATGCACGAGTCGCTATGGAACATTGGATATCGCAAAGGCAAGTGCCTCAGTGCGCAAGCCGCAAGAACATGAGATAACTGTATTCGACGAGTGCTTTAGTGCACGAACCATACCGTGCCTTCGCGCACGAGTTAGAAAGGCTAGAACATTGAAAGACAATAGGCGAGCGCCCTAGCATGCAAGCCACGAACATTGAACACTAAGGCATAAACATAAAAATACGTTCGAAATGTGCCTACGTGCACGAGATCATAAAAGATGGCTTCGTTACGAAAGAACACAGTTGTGGCATGAATGTGGCAGAACTGTCGGATATGACATGATGTCTCGAAAGGTGTTCGGGACCTTCGGGTCGTTCGGTTGACGAACATTGAGTTGAGGCATGATGCCATTGAACATTGAAACGAAGTATGAAATATAAGAACATAGAAAGTTAATGAAAAAAAAAATGCAAGATGATAAAGTCCGAGTCTCGGACTCAAGATCATGCTTGGTTGTTTGATAAAGTCTGAGTCTCGTGCTCAAGACTATGTTGGTTGTTTGAAAATAGGACATTGCATGGTCGAATAAACTTGAGATAAATGTGATATTTTCCATGCACGGAATGTTCCCTCCGAACGAGTGCACCAGGGCACTGGGACCGTTCGGCCTAGGAGCGATATAATCTTTGATAGGCGCACATTTATAAAGTCCGATTAGCACTCGGTTGTAGATGTGAAAAACTGCAAATGATAGTATGCAGCAGAAAGTTTCGGTTGTTTGGGATAGCGACCCAACCCGTGAAACGCCGGGATACCCAAATTCGAGACAAAGGAGAGAAAAAAAGTAAGGAAAATAAAAGAGGAACTCCTTTAGTCCATTCTGGCGCGGATACGCCAACGACCTTCATATAGCTAAGCAACAATGGGTTGAAAGTGCAGGCACGTATGTGTCCCGCACACATAGATCCTGCATAGAGAGCACTTATAACATGACAGGGAAGGAATGGGGTGTATTCACCTTGCGTCGGTGCAAGGGCGAGTGCGTCCATGCTGGTAAAAAGTCGTGCCACGAATCAAACACGAGATTTTTTGTTTGCTTGCCATGATAACATGCTTTACGCTTTCGAATATGCCATAAAATCGACCCTAAGGAGAATATAGCAAGATCATAAGCTAAGTTGCATGCTTGAAGATAAATACTCAAATGTCGGTTTAGAAAGTTGGTCTTTTCGTCAGTACATGCGAGGACGAACGTACTGATCCCCCACCAGCTTTCATGCAGGGTGCAGGGAATGGATTGCTCGCGGCGAAGCTTCGCTTGAACGCGTTGAGGCTTGGAATGCTGAAGCGTATTGAAGCATGCAATCGCATTGACGCTCGGACTTGCAACAGGATTGATACGGCCGAGATATAGAAGGCATGATGTATGGAACGGTAAAATCCTTTGTGGCATATATTGTTGGGCTATCGAAAGCCTTTGTAATCTCAGTTCGAATATCAATAAAGAGAATTGTTTCGTATACTCTGTTTTCCTTTCGTTGTTAATATCAACTCAAAGATAACCATTTGAGAACTTATCATTTTGCCTTGCATGAGCGCAACTCCAGGCTCGTGCGGTATCACGCCCCCTGCGAGGACGATTATTCGGGTGATTCCGGGTCGGGGCGTGACACATACCACATATGCGCACATAAGCAGATCATTCTGCTGCCTATAAATAGAAGGATCATTCCTTCATCAAAGAGGAGAGAACATCTAATTCTGCAAGTAAAAAGGCCTAGAGCTTCTACTTGTTGAATACTCCTCAAACGCTCCGGCATCCAGAGCAATCCAGACTTTCAGAGAATTTGAGATCGTCGTTAGATCGTCAACGGAGTCAACGTATTACCACTCGCTCCATCGACACAATTTCCAGATAAAAACAAACGTATACTCCAATGACTACATCTAAATCCTACATTGTATTTTGTTCTGTTTGTAATTAAAACGCATAGTTCAATACCAAAGATTGTACTCCTTGTTCTTTTTTAATGGCAAACAGTTATGATTTGAGTTAACAAAGTTATTTCTCTTCTATTTCTCTGGTGTGGGAATTGATGTAAGAGCGATTGACATTTTCATATTGTATTCGGTTGTATCATGTCATCAATCACAAGGCATGACTCGTACCAACAAGGACGATGATGACCAATATCTTCCTAATGGAGGGTAGGAGGATGAAGGTCTCTTTGCGACGACCGTCACATCGAAGTCTTTCTGCAAAAAATGAACATAAGCGTCCAGCGAGTTGAGCATACATTATACTTCTAGGAACCATCAAGGAAACCGATTCGAGATCCCACAAGGTATTACAGATCAGCAATGCCAACGACAACCCAGGAGACGCGATGTATCTACATGAAAGAATCATCAATGGAGGTCTCATGTGTATTCATCTAGAACACAAGGAGGAGTATATTGATGAAGATTGTTGCGATGTCATCAGGAGCGGTCGTGATGAAGATTGTTACGATGACATTCCGACTGACCAATGGTGTTATCGTTGTAAAGATGACGTTGATAGATGTGGTTGCTTTGGTGATTATATAAAGAGGAACGACTTCTGTACGTAGCGATTGTCGTGCCGGGGTCGGTTCGATGATGGTTACTCTCATCAACATGGTGGTTGTAAAGAAGAATCTAAAAGGAAGAGGCGTTCGTGGGGGGATAAGGAAGATCGTGCTAAAATCAGGACACGATGATTCTCCTCAAGGGGATGAGTTATTATGAACTCTTGTACCATCAATGAAAGAAGGTCTACGGTTGTGATTGACTATGGCAACTAAGCAAATATCATCAACAAAAAGGTAGTCGAAGATGCTGGGTTGGTTTTAAACACCCGGACCCGTACTCCATCTGGTTGGATCGGAAAGCAGTAGACATCACGATGACCAACGATGCAAAGTTTTCTTCTATATTGGAGACTACAGAGATAAGACCTACTGCAACATAACAGACGACCTTGATGTCTAACACATATTTCTTGAAAGGACATGGCAGTTTGTTGTTGTTGCAAAGCACGTCGATTGTAATAACACGTGTCGACTGGTGAATGATAAAGTAAACCCTTACGCCATTGAGAAAAAGTATATAGACCGAATATTTATAAGAGGAAGGGAAAGAATTTCTTTCGTTGACGATATCCATGAAGGAAGCAAAAGCAGACTTCAAGAAGGCTCATGAGGTGCATAACATAGTAGCAAAAGGAAGCATAGAGGTCGAAGAGTAAACAGAGGGAGGAGCGATTTAAAAAAAGGTACAAACAATACTCAATGAGCTTCGCGACATTCTTTCGTAGTAACTTTGTGAAAGGCTACCACCCATGCATGATATCCAGTATTGCATTGGTCTTGTTCCCATGACGAGTTTGCCAAACTTGTCACACTAGTACATGCATCCATATAAGAATGAGATTCTTCATGAGAAGGTAAAAGACTTTATATGGAAGAACTCGCGATCGCATACTCTACTAGAGAAGCGGGACAATAGGGAGCACATAAGCCTATGTGCGGTTTCAACACCATTGACTTCAGCGAAGAACATCAATTGAGGGATGTGTCTAAACAGCTATGGAAATACTAAAATCACAGCTGGCTATAAATTCACAATCCAACAGCTAGATGGTATGCTAGATCAGCCGTCTATAAGTATTTTCTAAGATTAGTCTAAAAAGCGGCTACCACAAATATGCATCTAGCCAGAGGGTGAGAGGGAGATGATATCACACTCGAATTTGAGGAGGTCGAGTTGGAGTACATTAAGGAGACGAGGCTTTAGTAGAATTAGAGGCACAGTTTCATAAAAAATAGACTGTCAATGACTTCCACATCCAAGATGGATTCTTGATGAAGGGAGAATGACTATGCATCCCTCTCGTGTCCTTAAGGAGAAAGTTGATTCGAGAGCTACCCATTGACAACTTGGCGGCACATTTTGGAAGTGAGAAGATTATGGAGGTAACATCCATGAGATATCATTAGCCACAATTGAGATGAGATGTGAGAAGGATTATGCAACAATGTTATGCGTGTCAAATTGTTAAAGAGAAGGCACAAAAGATGAGTCTCTCATCGCACTATCGGTCCTAGCTAAAATTATTTGGAAGGACATATCCATGGACTTCATTTTAGAGCCACCAAGGTACTCAATGGGGCTCCAATCCGACGTTCGCGGTAGTGGAATACTCGAATATGGAGAACTTCATGTGTACATGGGAGCTTCAGTGTCGGACACGAAGGTTGGCAGGTTCAGGAGTTTGAATCTCGGAAGAATCGTATCGTCTGCTTGGTTGGGCCAGCCAAGGGTGAAGAAGCTCGTCATAACGGTAACACGTTCCGATGGAAGACTGAAGTCGGGGACATGCAGCCAAGACTCCCGGTGAGGCTGAATGTCAGATGTTTTGGTCTTGATCGTGTCATTGATGTCGGCAGGACCCCAGTGGTGTAGGAGGTGCTACGTTTGGCAGCTAGCATCGACTTGACGGTCGAGCAGCTAGAGACGAAGGAAGATGTAAAGCAACTTGAAGGATCGCAGACTAGTGGCATAGGGGAGCAGGATTTCTGTCACGAGGTGACAGACATGGAGTCCAGTTGAGGAGCCATGGAGGACAACACTCTCTCATCAGACTGGAGGGGGAGATTGTTGGAGTCCAGTCTGGATTTGGTAAGAGCAAATTTTGGAGCCCAAAGCCCAAATATGGTAACAGATTTGATTTGATATGATTTGAAAATCTACATTAAATGTTTGATTTGATTAGATTTACAAATTTATATCAAATATTTAATTTGACCATATTTGGACGTCTATAACCGGTGATGAGATATAATATACACTATTGGTTTTTGATGGACAACCAGATCTGATGGTGGGTTACTTTTAGGGTTTTCTAAACTTAAAATTTGGTTTCTCATCCTATTTATATGAGGTGATTTGGAGGCACAAAACATAGCAGAAAGTTGAGATTCGATGTGCCCGTCTATAGTAGATTTAAGAGAAACTCCGCACTTTGCTCTTAGGACTTCGTCACACAAGACAGAAGAAATAAGAGATCTAATCGAGGACACGTCAACTTCGGTTAGGGAGATTGCTACGGTGTGATGAGCAATTTTGATTATAATCTTTCTTTTCTTCTTGAGTGTGGTGGGAGGTTGAACATATTAGGGCAAAGTGTGCAACATTGTTTTTGCCAATCTTGTAATTTCATCTGAGTTATAGAGAGATTGTAATTTGTCCAGGTGACGTAGTCACCGCCATATACTTGTCTTTATCTGTGCTTTGTGTCCGTTAGACGGGGGTTGGCTATTTCACGTGGGTTGGCCTAAATTTCTGCTGCGGCAACGTCTCAGACACGGTATCGGAGCGCTCGTCGGACGTGTCTGATTCCCAACAATTTTCGCCTGAGTGAGTTTTGCACCTAAAATTCTTGCGACTGTGTGCTTAATGTGATCCTTATATATTTCTTTTCTTTGCATATCCTTATATATTTCTTTTCATGGTGGTGATTCACTGGCTGGCTTGATCTTCACTTCTGGGGAAGATGTTTTAATTCTGAGGATTTTGTTCATCATATAATGTACAAAAGCAACGACCAACAAGCGAAGACTAAGAATTGAACCGATGTTATACATAGATAAAATGATAGTTGTGCAGTGTCGTACCGGGGAGTCTCTCTGGATGAGTGTAGCAGATACCATTCTCTCCTTCGATCGTCGGAATGAACTCATCAATGAGAGGATGGAGCTTCCTCGAGTCCGCGCCCGCCTTCCCCTCCAAGTGCTCGAGAAGCTCCAGATCCGTCGGGTCGAACTTCACTCCGGCTGGCAACCCAGGTAGATCCTGGATGGCACCTGCAGCCTGCAGAAGTAACACATATCCATGCACGTTCACACCGACTCCCGTGGCGTTACTGTAAATTCTTCTTCTTCTTTTTTAACTCGACCATAATTACAAGAACTAATAAAGGAAAACAAGAGTAGTTCAAGTAAAATCATGCATGTCCTACAGTTCCATTTCAAGATTTTGTCGGTGTTTCTGCACAACAAACTGATATCAGAGCTAAGATCAAACGAACCTGCTCCTCGAATTGGACGGGGTGACCGCACGAGGGGCACGCCTTGATCGCGCTCGAACCCGATCTTCTGGACATGAGAAGTTCCGAATTAGAGCAGGAACCAGTCGCCCTCTCGACCGCCGCCTGCGGCTGATCATCGGTGCAGCTGCCGCACCATGTCATCATAGTCGACAACGAAGCCTGCACTTTGGCCAGTTGTCACATGTTTCTGACCCCTCCCTCAGCAGCAGGTGTAAGGCTGAGAGAAGAGAATGATTGATAAACCAAGCGATTTCGGGAGACAAAAGAGCAGAAGAAAAGAGGGAAAAGAAGAAAAAAGAAGCAGCCCTGTCGATTTTTTTTTTTCTCTTTACTTCTCCTTGAGCTTTGGAAGGAATATAATTTTTTCTTCCTTTTTTCCTCACCAGATCCAAGTATACTGTGAGGAAGAAGTAGAAGAAGAAGGGAAGGGTCCAGATATTATGATCTAGTATGAAAGAAAGAGGAATTAAAGAAAAAGAAAGACACCAAATATTTGGTTGCTTGGTCCTCAAGTTTTGGTCATGCCCCTTTATGTTATGAAATGCTGGTACCACACACATACACAACCTAATCTTGTGTTATATATAGGGTTATTTTGATTCAAGGAATCGTATAATATTTTTAAATTTGCGTTTAGATCTATATATTGTCCATCGTTAAAAATGGAGACATAAATGAGATCTATCGGTCAGTCCAAGTCAACCATTAGGACGAAATCTGAATCCTCTTCTGTACAATATGAAAACATAAATACAATTTTCTAATATTATATTGAGACCTTAAAAACTAAATAACCCTTATATATATATATATATATATATATATATATATATATATATATATATATATATATATATATAATGAATATTGCAAATGACCTCTAGTGGCCCGAGTTGTCAGGAGATCGATCCCGGTGGGATCGTTCGCCACAATTACCTTCTTTCAAAATATATATATATATATATAATGAATATTTCATTACTGCATCTACAAACTTTGGTTGTCAAAAAATAATAAAACTTGGAAGATGTTAACAAACTGAAGTAGCTATGCCTATAGGTAGCAGACGTGTTGAGTGAAGACGAGGCAAATACTGATTCATACTTGGACATATCACCTCACTTGAGAGAGATTGGTAGCTAGAAGAAGATGAACGGACTGATAGCTTTCTTTTAGCTCCAAGGTCACCTTAGAGTGTCTTGGAAGACATAACCATTGATACTAGCTAGCTACTCATTTCATCAGAAGAGAGGGAAAAAAGAAGAAGAAAATAAGTTAATAACTCATGCTACTTTATTTTTTTTTGTTCTTGGCATCAGAGGCTTTTCATTGTTTTTATATAATCACCACCTTATCTATTATAATTAGTCTGAAAATTAAGTGCACATCATGCACCAGGATCATCAGATTAGTGCTTTGATTTATTTATATTTTAGTTCATTTTGGTATATACATTTTTTTGGTGTAACAGCAAGCAACCTATCAAATGGAGTGTTGTGGCTTCTCAAGCAAGCCAATTATATTCCTCCTCCTGTTAACCACTCCCAAAAGACACCGGGTTCGTTCGGTTCGTGTGTAGCACACAACTACGTACTACAAAGAAACTAACAAAAATAGGCTGACCATGATAAATTTTACCAATAAAAGAACTTCATGTACAATTAATGAAAGGAAAGGGTGTTGCTACAACAATATATATATCTTAATTTTCATATTTTAATTTACCCACGCATGAGACTCCCAAGACAACGACCATCGTCTAAAATCTTAATGGCTTAATTTACTGGAAGATTTGGTGTGGCCTTTGAGTCGACAAGGAGAATTCGAAACGTATCATTCACAATCTTAGTCAGCATGTTGGCGTATGGAAAATGCTAAGTTTACTATCAAATATTTACAACTTTCTTGCAACCACACCCACACCCTGCTAACATGGTCCCACCCAGTCCCACTCGCTCCCCCCTCTCCCCCAATCAATGGATACCACGTAGGTGGTTGTAAATCTTACAACCAAAATTGGTTGTAAGCATAGCATTTTCCTTGGCGTATATGATCACCTACACCACCTCATGCTCATATAGTCCACCTACATGACCGGGATGTAGGTCGTCAAAGAAAAACTCCAAAGGATCGCAGAAAGAATTTTATAGAGACTTTTAGTCAGGATGTTGGTGTGAACTCTGTCGGCCTCCATCATCTCAAGCGCGCAGCCCGCAGCTTCCAAAATTGTCATCCTTGCGACGTTGAGCCCTTGGTCGACCCCTCCATCACCATACTAACGGGGACAATATGTGGGCTACGTCTTTCCGAACATTTTCGTTCGAAGATTCAACAAAAGCAACACATTCGGAGAACCTATTTGTACTCCATCACCTGGGTAATGAGCCTACCATTAGGCAACAAAACCTTGATTGCGGGTGGCATCGCCTCTTTCGCATATGCCTCCACAAACACACGGGTAAATCCCGACCGTTATCGCTGAGCTGTAGGAAAATCAGTACGTAGTGAAATCCCGATCAGGCTTGCCATCTTCATCTGTTAAGACAAAGATCCCTGTCAAAATTCTTCGCTGGATCACACCTCCTTAAAATGGTCAGTCTCCCATCGATCGACCAAGGACTTGAAGTCAAAATTCGCTCGAGGTCATGCTCGAGGCCAAACTTGAGAAACAAGAATACGTAATCTCGCAAGAAGATCTCTAGCGAGCCCTTTGGCTACTAGTCCCACATGGCTTATTCTCGAATTTGGTCAAATTGCGATCAAGAGCCCACGTCTTGGAGAAAGGGTATGCATTGTCACAGTCAAGTCCTCGTCGATGATCTCCATCATCTGATCACCATTGACCACTACCGATTCGACATATTATATAGCCACACTGTTATTAATGGCAGTCGGGTTGTAGATCGAAGTCTGTAGGCTTTACAGTCGACACCGAAAGGGAGTTCTTTTCATAGAGGGTTATGTCATGTATGCCTCGATCTCGTGTAGACCCCTTGACCAAATTTTCTCAATAATTTAAATTTGTGCCATTCATGATTTTTTTTTTTGATTCAATGCTTATGTTGAATTACTTAAATTATCAAGGAGGGTGTAATTGGTAAAAGCACTAAGTAGCAGGGACTGGAATGATTAAAACTTGAGATTCAAATCTCAACTATCATTCAAACATTACTCTCAAACCGAGCCCAAAATTTTAAACTCCCAGATAACTCCAAATCAGGATTCAAATTCAAATATTCCAAACCTACTAACATTCGATCACATCTATAACCCTATATATATATATAGGAGTAAGGATAGACGACTCCTTCTCCAGTGGGAACCCAAAAATTCTGTCGCAAACTTCTTCCTTCGCAATAGAACCAGGAGGGGGATAAGGAGTTCCAGTTGATCGAGGAGTAGTCCCAACTTGTCATCGACACCAAGAGGTAATCATCTACTGTTTGATAGTACTTGTGAATTCCTATCATTTGTAAACCTTGGGGCTGAGCTCAAGTTGTATTCTATATAATGCCTGGAAGAGTCTAAGGGAAGGGGAGGTGGATGTAGGTACAATTGGGTCCTGACACATTAGATTTTCTCTTGTACCAAATAGATACTGATGTATATGTTCTCTTATATCAAGAGGGCACAAGCATGGTGGTCCCTATCATATATCAGTTACTTCCTTATAGAAGTTGCACTTGTTTAGGTTTCACTTTGTAGCAAGTGGCAGCCCCAATGCCATATGCCAGAAATTAATGGTAAGCTTGCCTTTGTCACCAACATGTTAGCTTTTCCCCTGAAGACAGGGAACCACATGCCTTGCATATGGGTGGGTAGTGCACCAGGATTTCAAGTAGAATGCCCCAATTAATATAATATAACTTAGGTATAGAGGTTATACACACCATAGCACAGGATCAGATGACTGAATGCTTGGTGTCAGCAGAGGAAATGTCCCATTGGTACGAGTACAACCCCTGTTATAATATACTAATTGAGTGCTAGATGTATCCTACTCATCTCTGGTACATTGTTCTATCTCCTGTACTGTAGAAGCATGGAATTTCACAACCAGAAAGCCCATGCGCCAGACACTACATGCGCCAGAATTCGGACAGAACACTTCACAGCAAAATCAATGAGTATAGACATTTGAAAAAGGACTTTTTATTTATATACAAAAGTCTATTACATGTCTGGAAAAGGTTGTACAAAGGAGAATTTCTACAAAGGAAAGATCCTAAGTTTACAGCCAGCGGCCACCATGCGCCCCCAGATAGGCGCAGCAGTCACCATGCGCCCCCAGATAGGCGCAGCAGTCACCATGCGCCGCCAGTTAGGCGCAGCAGATACCATGCACCTCCAACCAGGCGCATCCCATCATCTCTTCAGCAGCTCAGTTATGTGCATCCAGCTCAGTTATGTGCATCCCTTCAGCAGCCCAATTATGTGCCGCTCTTCCAGCCAGGCTCACCTGATAAGTGCTTCGCCAAGCAAAGCATTTAACCCTCTGGCTGGAACCAAGGAAGAGAAGAGCACCGCAAGGTTGTGGCCAGGGGAGGCTTCGAAAGAGCCTCCAAAGACCAAGGAAGACCGTGATCGAAACCGCGGCAAAATGAGCAGCTTTCAAACCTACCAGATTGGGCAACCCCCACTTTGAAGGAAGAAAGAGCCTAGCACCGCCATTCCGATCTACGGCTCTTCCGGAATAACGGAGACGAGGCCCGAGCATCCCTATCTTTGGATGCAACAGGCACCTTTCGCCTGCCTCAGAAGCCCTCGACCCCGTCTTTTGGATGTAACAGTCACCTTCAAGTGCATCGAAGACGACATGGCGTCTCATTTTCACCCTCGGGAGCACCTCGTCGATAGAATGCACCCGCATATCCAAGTTCATGTTGGAAGTACGTAAGGGAATGAGAAGCAAACCTTCTCTCCATGCCACTATTTATAGGTCGGGCAAATCAAACCCACGCGCCAAGTGGATGGCTCTCCGAATTTCGTGCAATAAATTTACATTAAATGGATGAACCGGACGCCTCGAATTCAGCCAAACGGCTATTTAAAGCACTCGAGGGGCGAAACAGCCGCATCATTAAAAGACAGGTCGGATGCGCCAGCCAGACAGCGCATCACACGGACGCATCCTTCGGCATCAGGCGCATCACACAGACGCGTCCTTCGGCATCAGGCGCATCACACAGACGTGCCCTCTATACCAGGCGCATCACAGAGGATTCACCCCCACACATCCTCGTACCGAGTAGAACGACAATCGACGCGCCCACTCAACTGTCCATCGAATGTCACAAACATTAAATGCTGAACTGACAGAATTGGCAGCACGCTTCCCAAAGTCTGAACAGTTGACAGTTTTTTTCAGAAAATGAAGCGTCGGCAACGTCAGCACCATCATGACTTTACTCCGACGGCTACTGCCACGTGGCCACTCAACCACCCGCATGTGCCTCTGCAGCTATGCGTCCAAATCAGCATGCGCCTCAAAAGCCATGCGCCCCAGACTGCTTTCTGATCCCAAAAGACAGAAAGGAAGTCGCTTGCATGCGCCTCAAAAGCCATGCGCCCTGAACGGTTTGTAACTCCTAAAGGTTACGAGCCGCAGCCTCCTCCTGCGTCCAATCCAAGGCGCAGCTCACCAGATCACTCCCCCCACCAAATTCGAGATCTTCGAGCCATGAGTCGACGACACGTGTCTTTTGACTCAACTCATCCAAGATTTCAGCAACAGAAAGATCTTCTCCTTTGCTACGTGCCGGCTCACAACAGCAACATGAAGAAGTCAACCCCTCGATCAGGGCGCATCATCCACGTGCCTCCATCAGCAAATCCCTACGTGGTATCCCCACATATCAGCGCATCCTACATGCGCGCATGAGCAGCCAGCCTGCAAAACTATAAATAGAGGGATCATTTCCTTCACACACACACAGAGGGGAATCCAAAACGAACATACAGAGAATCACCAGAGAGGCAGCTACAGACACTCAACGTCTTTCTCCTCTCAGCAAGCTCCAGCACCCAGAGCAATCTACACCTTCAGAGAACCGATAACCGTCGTCAGCCCGTCAACGGAGTCAACGCATTACCACTCGCTCCATTGGCACTAAGGACCCAGTTTAAACAAAAGTGTACTTCTAGGACTACATCGAAGTCCTATATTGTAACACTGTTCTGTTTGTGTTAAAGTTTTCAATCAAACAATTTTAATGGCAAACAAGCTGGCGACTCTGCTGGGAACTTCTTTCTTCTCTTCCGAGAAAGTCGTTTCACAGGCCGACGGCGTGAAGGTGGGCTCCTCCCATAAAATGCTGGTCGTGCGCCTCAATCAACAGGCGTACGAGGAGTTCATTTCTGAAGGAAGTGCGAGTCCTTCGAAGCGGCTGTCGAAGTCGAAGAAGACCCGCACGGCCTGGGTGCGCATGGTCGACGTCTCAGGCACCATCACTGAAAGGAATGCGCCAATCCAGCCCCCCTTTCCTGCTGACGTTCTCAGCAACCAAGGTGCGCCCGCTGATGCAGCGCATCTCTCGGGGAAGCGTGCGGCTGACCATGTTCCCCAGCCATCTCCCTCTCAGGCGAGGAAGATACGTCGACGGAGCAGGGGCGCAGCCAATGCCCCGCGCATCACCTCTGATGCGCCACAAAAAGCCTCTGTCTTTGACAGACTCACTCGCTGTGATGGCGAGAAGAATTTGGATGCTGAGTACTATACGCCCCAGAGGGCTAGTACGAAGAAATCCAAGGCGGCACGGGCCATGCGCCACAAACGTGCTATGCCAGCAGCAGGTCAAAAGCATGCGCTCACAATCACGCACGCTGCTGATGGCAAGCTGTACAAGGTCGACTCAGGTACTTCTGCACCAACAACGAGTCGACCTTCAAAGTCCTCATCTCACTTGGGCGTATCTACTGCGTGCACAACCAAGTCGAGTGAGGTAAATTCATTGGTCTTGAACTCCCGCGCCTCCTCTGGTTGTGCGTTTGAGGTCCGTTCAAGTCACTTCAAATGTTGTGGTTCCCCCACTACTGATCGTGATGCCTGCTTGGTATTAGATCAGGGGGCACAACACTCACCTGACCACCCCGGCGTTTGGCCTTGCCATACGTCTGAAGGGGGTGTGAAGACAGCACTCTCCTCCAACGATCTGCGCAACGTGATCACTCACAAGCGCCGGTCAGGAGAGTTGACCAACAAGCACGATGCGCCTCTCACGGGGCATACTTGTGCGGTGGTCACCATCAACTGCTGTTGCAAGGCGGCAGTTCCACCAAGGCAGTCAGTCTTCCAACGGCTACAATCATCGACACCCCTCCGACGTCGCCTTGGGACGAAGGTGTCAGCAGAAGAGGAGCCCAAGGTTGCTTCATGCAACATGATCTCCAACTCCTCGTCAGTCCGGAAGACGACTGGCAATTCCTCGTCTTCATCCAAAAGCCAACCGAGGAAAACCAAGGCAGCTGTCTCGACCTCTGGAGTGTTCGAAGGCACTCGGTCGAGGAAGAAGTTCTTGGAGGAAGCTGGGGGTAGTCAGACCCTTGTTGAGCCTCCTTCCGAAGACGAAGATGTCCAAAGCACAGCTGCGGCGGATCTTCATCATCGAGGCGAAGACAGCCTCCCAGAAGTACCTCAAAACGAGGATGTTCCCCAGGATACGGCTGGGGGTAGGAACGAAGAGGCCCTTCAAGACGGAACTGAGGGCAATCAGGCCCTTGTAGATGCGCCCGTCGAGAATGACCTCCAGAATGTGACTGGGGGTGGCCAAGACGAAACACCAGGAGAGGCGACTCCCCCACATGAGAGTGAGGCCGAGAGCGAAGCCTCAACCAATCCATCCACTCCCGGCCGTGTTATGACAGTATACATGGCCGGGGGTGATTCCGAGTCTGATGCGCCGCCGCAGGATATTGTCCAGCGCATAGACTCATTAGAGGGAGGACTCAAAACCCTCTCTGCCTCAATGCAAGCACTGACTCAAGCGGTGTTTGATATGCGGTCGGTCTTGATCAGAACACCTTCAACTGGTCCCGACCCAGGAGCCAATGGGGAGTCGAGTGTGCCCCTCCAACGGGCACCCTCAGACACAGAAGCACCCCGGACGCCTGAGCCTTCAAACGCTCCACTCCAGATGGTACCACCTTCCCCGACTCCTAGCTCCACGGAAGATGTGGTCGAAATGATCAAGGACTTGCGGGAGCGCTTCGAATCCAAAAACAGGCAAGAGGAGCGCCAGAAA
This sequence comes from Iris pallida, assembly GCA_029216955.1. Taxonomy (NCBI): domain Eukaryota; kingdom Viridiplantae; phylum Streptophyta; class Magnoliopsida; order Asparagales; family Iridaceae; genus Iris; species Iris pallida. Next base: position 462,299 of record JANAVB010020600.1, on the reverse strand, counting down.
ATGGGCATTCCCCAACCTTATCCTCTCGAGTGGAACAAGGTGGTTTATCCCCCAAAGTATAAACCACAAACACTCACGCCGTACGACGGGAAGGACTCTCCGCGTCGGTACCTGACGTACTTCCAGTCGCAGACGGGGCATCTTTCGAAGGAGGACGCACTCCTCACCAGCATCTTCGTTGGGGCCCTAAAAGGAGTGGCGTATGACTGGTACTGCAGCCTCCCCGACAATTCTATATCGTCCTTCGACGACCTGACGCGCCTCTTTCTCGACCGCTTCTACGACGGCGGGAAGGATATGACGATGGCGTCTCTCATAGAGATACGCCAGAAGGAGAAAGAAACGGTTCGGGTGTTCATTGAACGTTTCCGACAGGCCTGCTTCAGGTTACCTCCAGGCATGCCAGAACATGCGCTTCTCTTCTCTTTCAGCATGAACATGCTGCCTGCAGTAAAGCTTTGGCTCAATTCTACTCCTCCTCCCGACTGGAGCTCCCTGATCATCGAAGCTGAAGCTGCAGAAAAGAAGGCGGCCAATGCACGTCTTCTGGGTGTCAGCTTTCCCGCCTTTGACGATAAGGGGAAAAGGTCTGCAACCAACAACTCCGGACGAGAAGCAAAGGGGAAACAAGCATTGATTGTTAATGCCTTGAAAGGCGCATCTGCGCCTACTCAGAAGCCTCCACTGGCACCGAGACCCAAGGAGGTGTATTTATTTAATGGCGAAGACACCCTGCAACTCTTTGAAATACTGAAGCAGGGTGACAAGATCAAGCTCCCGGACCCAAAGCGGCCCGATGAAGTCGGAAAAGTGGACAACCCGAGGTACTGTCACTACCATCGGTTTGTCGGACATCCGACCAAGGACTGCTACGTCCTCAAGAATTACATCCAGCGTATGATCAATGTGGATGTAATCTCCGTCGACTATGAAGAGAAGACGGTGTCAGCCAATATGGTGTCACTTCAGTTCGGCACCTTGCCGTCGACTACCACACAAGATGGCGTCGTCCCCATCCTTAAGGCGACAATGGAGGTGGTGAACTTGCCACCTACCCGTAATAATACGAGGGGACTCATCCCACTCACCACATCTCGAGGAGAGGTCCTCTGGGTTCACCCCGACCTCGTCTCCGAGGTGACTCAAACGGAGGTACGTTCTACCTCCAAACCAAAAGGCAGGAAGATCAAGTCTTGTCGTACGGTCTCTTCTTCAACGGAAGAGGCACTTCCAGTGCAGACGCGTGCACAACAGAACGCCCAGCCCGGCGAAGCTGCCGCCGAGGTGGTGCCTCCTGGCACCATCTCTGAGGAGGGCCCGTCTAAGCCCTTAGCAGCCAATAAGCAAAAACAGGTGGAGGCCCGTTTTGACAGACCTCTACGGAAGAAAAATGCTTCGGGGCTAGCCAAGCCTCACAACTTTGACATTCTGGCACAACTGGCCAGTACTCCTGCACGCCTGTCTTTGTTCGAGCTCCTGCGTCTTTCCAAAGACTCCCGAGAAGCTCTCTGCGAAGCTCTGAAGGACGCTGAATCCTTTCTCAGTCAGGTCAAGCAGCCTGAAGACCTCCCAACTACTTGTGCGCACTGTCATTGTGCGGATGAGGTTATCCTAAATATAACTTTCACCCAACAAGACATGCTGCTCAAGCACCACCGACATAACCGACCGCTGTATTACACAGGGTACGTCGGTTCAGTCAAGGTGAGCCGGATTCAGATCGATCCGGGGTCTTCCCTTAGCATCATCCCGAAGGCGCTGCTATCAAAATTGGAGATCCCAATGTACCGGCTGGCGCCCTCCAACACAACCATCAGTGGCTTCAACGCTAGCAAAAGCGAGCCACTGGGCAAGATCCGACTGAAGTGTCACATCGGCTACCTCAAAACTGAGGTGACTTGTTATGTGGTGGATGCTGAGGTCAACTACAACATCCTGCTCGGCCGACCATGGCTACATGAGTACATGGTGGTGCCTTCCACGCTCCACCAATGCATGAAATATGTATCCACTAACGGCGTCATCCGGACGGAGTTTGCAGACATCGATCCTTTCAAAGGGATTGAAGCCTACTTCACCGATTCCAACTTGTACAAGCTACTTGACGAGGAGGAAGCCAACGATGCTGATGATGAGGCAGAGACGGCAACTGAGCCAGACACGGAGCCTGAGATGACTCCAAACGCCCCTTTGAAGATCCGACTGAAGGGCAAACCACCCCAGAAGGTGCCTCCAATGAGCATCAAACTATCAGGGAAAGCACCGACTCCTGAGGCTCCCCTAAAGATACGCCTCAAGGGAACGCCGCCTCAAACATCGGCTCCCCTGGTGGCAAAATTACAGGGGAAGGCACCAATCACTGGAGGCGCAGTTGAGGCACCCCTGAAGGTGCGTCTTAAGGGCAAGCCGGCGCAGTCATCCAAGATGCCAGAGAGGGCTCACATAACCCTCTCAAACCCCAAGATCAAAGCTGTGGTGGACTCTCCTGATCCACCCCCAGTACTTACAGATGAGGAGCTCGGCGAATATATCTCTGCTGATGTAGACGCACCCTCCTTGGACAATATAATCCCACGGGATAAGATCTCGTATTTTATCAATAATAGAGTGTCTTTTAATTATTCTTGTCTTCCACACTGGAATGCCATGTATACATTAGATAACGCTCTACGGTCATTGCAAACACAAATAACGACCGTCCATCATGTAAGTCGAGTAGTCCCGTTTCAAGGAGTCTGTTTCATAGTCCCTCCACGAAGCCGAGACAAAGGATCCATCATCTCTGGCAAAGTCGAGCGTCATCAAGACCTCCCGCCACTCGAGCCGGAACCTGATACAGGCAGAGTACAAGTCTACCGATATACGGATACGGTAAAGCACATCATCCAAAAGATGGGCTACGACCTAAAAAGCAACAAAGGCCTAAACTACGGCAAGGGTCGACGTCTCCCTCTCCGGCTTCCGACACCTAAGGGAAAGCCGCAGGACTACTACAATCAGACTCGACGGGGGGTAGGCTATGTCACGCCGCCATCAACTCCAGAGAGTTCAGACGCAGAAGACGTAGAACATTCCCACTCGTCCGAAGCATCGACTTGGGATTCCGATACCAGTATCGGATCAGTCTTCAGGAAAGTGCTGTCAGCCAATATGACATCAGCACAACCTCAAAAAGGTGAAGACGAAGACCAAGCGCCAGAACCCTTCGAAGAAGAACCCTGGGCTCAACGCCTAGGAGAACAATGGTAGTCTCGTTTTGAGTTACGTGAACCTCCCACCGAAGACAAAGTCGAACAGATCGACCTTGGGGACGGATCTTCTTCCAAACCCATCTTCATCAGCAAAAGCCTAGAAGGAGAAGACCGAGAGTCTCTAATCCAGCTGGCTAAAGAGTATATCGACATCTTTGACTGGACTACGAAGACATGCCTGGACTCGATCCACAGATCGCAATGCATAGGTTGAACATCTTACCTGATGCCAAACCTATCAAACAACAACAGCGACATTTTCGTCCAGACATCATGAATGCCATCGATCAGGAGGTGGACAAACTCTTGACCAGCGGCTTCATCCGTGAGGAACAACACCTAGATTGGGTGGCCAACGTCGTACCTGTCACCAAGAAAAATGGGAAGATACGAGTCTGTATCGACTTCAGGGACCTCAACTCTGCTTGCCCGAAGGACGAATTCCCGCTTCCAATCACCGATGTGATGATCGACAACACATGTGGCTTTGAACGCATGTCCTTCATGGACGGGTATTCAGGCTACAATCAAATCAAGATGTTCCCCGATGACGCAAAACACACGTCATTCAGGACTCCGAAAGGTGTTTTCTGCTACACAGTGATGCCTTTCGGCTTGAAGAATGCCGCTGCAACATACCAACGAGCTATGAGCACCATCTTCCGTCAACATCTTTGCAAGACAATCGAATGCTATGTTGACGACATCGCAGTCAAGAGCCGCCTCAAAGGAGATCACCTACAGGATCTGAAGACAGTCTTCGATCTCATGCGGGCACATCAACTCAAAATAAACCCCGTTAAATCCTTCCTGGGGATTTCTAGCGACAAATTCTTGGGCTTTGTTATCACGGCGAAAGGCATTCATGTTGATCCCGAGAAGACCAAAGCCATCCTCAATATGGACCCTCCGAAGAATCTTCGAGAACTTCGGGGCCTACAGGGACGTCTGGCATACATCCGGAGGTTCATAGCAAACCTCTCCGGTAAGTGTCAACCCTTTACTCAGCTCATGAAGAAGGGAGCCTCTTATGTCTGGACAGAGGAGTGCCAAAAGGCTTTCGACGACATCAAAACCTACTTGACGAGCCCACCAGTCCTGGTGGCACCTGTCGCCGGCAAACCATTTCTCCTCTACGTCCGTGCCATGGATCATTCCCTTGGCGCTCTGCTGTCTCAAAACAGCGATACAGGCTATGAGCAAGCAATCTACTACCTCAGTCGAACGCTCATCGGGGCCGAACACCGGTATAACCCCGTTGAAAAGGAGTGCTTGGCTTTGGTGTTTGCCATCCAGAAGACTCGTCATTATGTCTCGGGCCAGATAATTCATGTCATTTCCCGAGTCAATTCGCTCAGAGTCCTCATGACGAAGCCAGGATCATTGAACTCCCGGCTAGCCACATGGGCGATCATGCTAACACCGTATAATATGGTGTTTGTCCCGCAAAAAGCTGTTAAAGGTCAAGCTCTGGCTGACTTTTTAGCTGCACACCCCATCCCAGAATCTTCAAAACTCTATGAAGACATCCCGGATGAGGTCCAAGAATCCAACGTCACCGAAGGAAGCTCCGTTTGGCGGATGTTTTTCGATGGCGCTTCAAGAACAGGCCCCAAAGGCCAAATAATCGCAGGAGTGGGGGTAGTCTTAGTCTCCCCCGATCAGTTGGTCATCCAGCGTGCTTACTCCCTTTCGAAGCCGTGCTCCAACAATGTTGCCGAGTACAACGCACTTATCATGGGACTCCAACTCGCACAACAGCTGGGGGTGGACCATATGGAAGCCTACGGTGACTCAAAACTCGTCGTAAACCAGATTCGGGGGCAATACGAGGTTCGCCATGAAGATCTGATCCCTTACCACGAAGTTGTATTGAATATCATCTCAACCTTCACTGGGTTCTTCATCGAACATGTACCCCGTCTACAAAACTTGGAGGCCGACGCTCTGGCTGGCCTCGCGGCCTCATTGGCAGCGCCCCTTGGGACTCAACACTATGTCACGGTAACTGGCCGGGACTTGGTTTGTCCTAGTGGCTCACGCCATGCCGACGAACACTGGTGTTGATGTTCGAGACTGGAGGTTCCCGTTCATCGACTTCGCTGTCTACGGAATCCTTCCAGAGGACCCGAAGGAAGCCGTCTCAGTCAGGAGATGCTCTCTTCGATTCTACTACGATAAAGCTACCAAAACGCTGTACCGACGCTCCTTCGATGGGCTCCTCCTTTGATGCCTGTCCAACGAAGAAGCAGCCGAAGCTCTTCGAGAAGCCCATGACGGAACTTGCGGAGCTCATCAGCCCGGTCCTAAGTTGCAGGATCGACTGCGACGTATGGGCTACTACTGGCCAACCATGGCCGCCGACGCTGTTGAATATGCTAAGAAGTGCCACGCATGCCAACTTCATGCAGACTTCATACATACACCGTCTGAACCACTACATCCTACAGTCGCCTCCTGGCCCTTTGAAGCCTGGGGTATGGACATTGTGGGACCAATCACCCCTCCTTCATCAAGAGGACACCGCTTCATCCTGGCCATCACCGACTACTTCTCCAAATGGACGGAAGCAGTCCCACTGGCGGAAGTAAAAAGCTCCAGGGTGGTCAGCTTTATCAAGCACCATGTCATTTACCGCTTCGGAGTTCCCCGGCGGATCATTCATGACAATGGTCCTCAGTTTATCAGCCACATTTTTAGCAGGTTCTGTGACAAGAATCGCATCCAAAATGTGGCATCCACCGCCTACAATCCGACTGCAAATGGGTTAGCAGAGGCATTCAACAAAACTATCGTTAGGCTGCTCAAAAAGGTCGTGTCATCCAACAAACGCGACTGGGACGAAAAGCTTGGCGAATGTCTTTGGGCCTACCGCACAACGGTACGGACCCCAACAGGCAACACACCATTCTCCCTGGTCTACGGGAGCGAAGCGGTACTGTCTCTCGAGATACAGATACCCTCACTCCGTGTAGCAATAACAAACAAACTCACAGAAGAGAACAATCAACGTCGTCGTCTGCGGGAACTGGAGGCACTCGATGAGAAGCGTCTCCTGGCTCAACAACGCATCGAACTCTACCAAGCCCGTATATCACAGGCTTTCAACAAGAAGGTCAAACAGAGGACTTTCCAAGTTGGTGACCTGGTTTTAGCAGTCAGAAGGCCAATGGTGTTAACTCACAAGACGCCAGGAAAGTTCGAGCCCAAGTGGGAAGGACCTTTCATCATTGAGACGGTATACTCAAACGGTGCTTACCGCCTCGCCAAACCCAATGGAGACTTGTTCATGATGCCCATCAATGGCAAGTTCCTAAAGAAGTACTATTCTTGACATCCTTCAGACATGTACTTTTCCAAAAGGGATTTGTGGACCCAATCATCGGGGCTCGCACACAATCTCCTTCCACAAACTCATACGCTCCCGGAACCCTGCTGTTCCGTGGCATCCTTCCGTAGAAAGATAACCACGTCCACATTACCTCTGAGTTATCCCTCTACACCCTACAAAGCGGAATCTTACACTTCGTAAGCTTACACCATCCTTCATGTTTACCACGTCCACATTATCTCTGAGTAAACATCTCGTACAAACAACCCCTGCACTGTTGTACATTGATCGCAGAACTTCCACGTCCATATCACCTCTGAGTTGTTCAGCTTATCCCCCAGGATCATTCCTACCACGTCCATAATACCTCTGAGTAGGAAGATTCTATCATTTGAACCCCAATGATTGCCATGTCCACATTACCTCTGAACAAACATATTGGTTCCTTCAAACTTATTATCTGTACCTAAAAACCAAGGTGCGCAAAAGATAATAGGTCCACACAAATCATCAAGTTCATGATAACAAAAATCAACACATCACAAAAAAGTTGTGTACTTCTTTATTTCTAAAAAGAGAGAGTACAGAACTACACTATCCCCCAGCAAGGGTTGCAAAAGAACATAAAAAGGGAGAAGCTACAGTCCCTGAACCTCTCCAGGGTGGGCTGAGAGCTCTCTGACTCGACGTCTCAAGTCGGCTGTACGAGTCTCCACAGTCGCCAGGACTCGACGCTCAGCTTCTTGACGCATCAATTCAACAGCCTCAGCGGAAGTTTCGCTCTTATGCTTCTCATCAAGCTGTTGTCGCTGCCGAGCCAGGGCAAGAGTCCGCTGAGTAAAGATTGCTTCCTCCTTCTTGAATGCTACGTGCTTAGCTTGGACACGTTCAGCATCTAACTGGAGTCGGGCCTGTTGGTCCTCAAGACGGCGCATCTGGGCGTTGATCTCCGCGATATTGGCGTCCAATGCAGCTCGCGTTTCTATTATCTCCTTCATGGACTGAGACAACTGCTCTACCGCAGCCTCAGCCTCAGCCACCTCGTGCTCCCAAATGCCCACAGTGGCCTGGTAGGAAGACTCGATCTCGGCAATCAACTTCCCCTTCTCCGCATCTATCAAGACGGAGAGGTCATTTCGCTGGATGCGCTGAAGTTCCGTAAGTTGCTCGTCCAGCTCGATCACCGAAGCCTCCAGAATTTCGGCCATATGGTCGTGGCCTTGGTGAACACGGATCAGCTCGATACAGGACATTGCCAGAGTTCTTGCCGTCGGAAAACTCCCGTTGGCATCCATCACCGCAGATACGCCCCTCTGCAGCATTTTGTACACTCCTTCGACGAGGAATTTCATATATTCGTCTGCGTCCGCCAGTACCTGCAGCGTCATAGCAGGAGTTGGAGGAGCTACTACAGTTAGCGGACCAGAAGAAGATCTGCCAACCTCAACCTGCGAGGCTTGAACCTCGGCATCAATAGGCTCTTCATCGACAGGGGCCAGACTGCTAGCCCGAGGAGCCGAAGGAACAGAGGGGGCCGGCACAGGTGTCGAGATAGTACCCCAGGTAGAAGGAGCAACAGAGGGTTCCACACCCTTACCTTTCTCAAGCCCGGAGGAACCACCGACGTCAACGGCCACCTCTTCTACCCCCAACGTCCTATCAGCATCAAGTACCTCCCCCGGAACGGGGAGATCAATACTCATCTCCTGGCCTGCCCCGGGAGACAGGACCGGAAGAAGGGTCTCATCCTTCTCAAGTCCCTCTACAGGAACAGAATCTGTCGCTACCTCCTGATCGGTAGCCACCTCAACTTCTACGGTTGAAGCTAGGGTAGGACTCGGCAATGATATAGCCGACTCCCCCTCATCATGACAAGGAGGGGAATCAACCCTCTCCTCTGTCCCAACCATATCTGTTGCCCCCCCAACAGACTCTTGCAGCTCTGGAACAACGTCATCCGAAGACGACGAACTCCATTCCACCTCGCCGCCTGGAAGCCGCGTGCTTTCCTCGGCATTCGAAGCCTCCGTTGTGACCTTCATCATCTCAGAAGCTGCTGCACCCTCAGCTTCTCTCCAAACATAATCTGGGGATACCGGAATCTCCACGACAACAACATCCTCCGGGTTCTCCTCCAAAGGAGACATCATAGTCGGCAGGATACGCACTCCAGACGAGCCCGCCATCTCTTTTTGCCTACTCCCAACCGATCTTGGAGTACGAGGCTTTCTTTTTAGCGGTTCCTACAAAAGAAGGCATCGGTTACATAAAATGCAGAACCTAAACCGGACTATGTAGGGCATCTTTACCTCTGCGGATGCTGAGTCTGATGACACCATCGGTGGCGACGCCTTCTTCTGCTTCTTTGGCGCAGGAGATTCAGCCCCTGTATCTGCACATCGTTTTGATCGATCGACCGAGGGTTCTGCCTGAGATGCAGAAGGGGCACCCCGATGACCCGCTCCTGGCGGACGATGCGATCGAGCTTTCACCGGCATGTCCCAGGTCGCTGCTAACTGGGTGCCTGCGATAAGACTGGTCTCCCTATCATATCCGGAGGGTGCGGTAGCCATAACACAGTAAAATTTGGCGGCCGAGTAAAGAATGGGCGGCCGCGGATCTGGGACGGGCAACGTAAAATGAGCCCCGGTACATCCGGCATTATAGTAATGCCAAGCTCGTGCACCATCCAACAAACTTCTAACATACCCCAGAGTAATACTGGGGTTATCCAACATCAGCTGGGCATAACCAAATTGCCGTGCAAAGCGGCTCGGCAGATACGGTTCCAGGTAGCACTGATTCCTATTCCGGTACACCAGATGGGACGGCCGAATACTTTGCAACCAGCGGAATCCCCATTGAGGCAGAGTGGTGGTACCTTCGTCCGAATCCTTTAAATCTTCGTTGGCCTCAAAACCCAAGTAGATTGGACCAACTTTGGTGATCTCCCAACCTTGAAGACGGGATAAAACCTTTCTACAGACAGGGACACCAGTGTGCGACCAGCTCCTCCGATGGAAACGGCGAAGGAATGCATCTCCAGCCCTATAGTCTTCTTCTGAGCCTGGGCTCATCACATTGGGGTGATGCAAAATTAACCATCCCATCAAATAGTGAAACGGCAGTTCGGCACGCGGGAAGTTATTGTTTCTGCCTCTGTCATGAATCACATTTCCCGCAAACTCTCGCAAACCTCGCTGTAGGTTACATACCATTGCGGGGAGAAGAGCCAAACGCCGGCCGAAGACCAACTTTACGGCTGGTAGGATTAAGTTTCGGGTCACCCTCTCTACGGCGTCGGATCCGCCTGCGAGCACGCAATCCCGGAGCCATATCATCAGGTAGGCCGTCAACACCGCCTTGGATGACATTCGATAAGCAAGATGCCAGAAGCAGCTGTAGGAGCGTTCATCTGACTGCTGGTCTTCATTCCCTCGGGGATTCTTCTCACCTAACCTGCTCATTTCGGATAGCACTTTGCTACGAGAGAGCGCCGGCGGAGTAGAAAACTGCGAAGGGTCCTCTTTGTCTTGTCTAAAGACGTAATCCCTCCAAGCAGTCACATGGGGCTGCGTCCCGCTTTTATCCCTTCTCTGCATATAGTAATGATGACTCGCCACTTCCTTGAAAACGGCTGTCATCTCCTCAGCCTTGTCTCCCAGGACCTGAAGCTCTTCGTTGGTCGGAAAATACTCTTCATAGGGTTCCGACCCCCAAGGGAGTTTCGACACCTCATGCATCTCATGAAGAGCGAGCCCTAACTCCCCCACCGAAGTAAAAAAGGTCCCGGTATGGATATCAAACATCTCCAGGAGTGCGAGAAACATATGCCTATTGATGTCAACACCCGCCTGGGTAGCACGGATCGCGACATTCAACCCAATCTCTCGAAGCTCAGTCTAAAAATACGACAAGATCCAGAGTATCAGTCTATCCCATTTGGAAACATAATGGCACCAACCCTCCACCCGAAAATCTTCTTTCGGGTATGAACGTTCCATCAAAAACATACGATGTGTAAAAGACGAAGCACTATAAGCAAACGTATCAATGGGTACATCACTGTAGAGGCTTCCAGGACGTAAAGTCCGCCAGGTGAAAGAAGACCCAGACCGTACGGCGGTCAGAGTATCCCTTTGGTCGGAGGTAGAATCAATCTGGATGATGCCAATCACCGCTCCCCCCTGAGAGGGGGTAAGATCCCAAGACATCCTCCTCTTGGAAGCAAGGCGACAGAAGGACGTTAAGGGCCATTGACGTTCAAGTTGCTTAACATTCATATGCACCCCATTTGCTGCAAAGAACCAGTCCTCCTTGACCTTCAACACTATCGCTTCAGTAGAAGTGAGGCGGTCTCCGAATAGGAACTCAGGCTTCAAGAAGGTCACTCTATCAGATGTAGAAGATTTTAAAACTCCATGCTCCATCATCCGTTTGAGGAACCCATACTGTTGTTCACGGATTTGGGTCATTCTCTCGGGAGGCTGATCCAGCATAAGAGCATCTTGAACAATGTTTATCACTTCCTCATCATACTCTACTCCCATCTGATTGAAGGCAGCCTCCAAGAACACTTCATTCAAAGGTGGGATTGCCATTGACACTAGCAAAGATTCGAACATGTTAGAAGCAACAAGAGAACACACAATGTGTCAGAAAAAGGAGCTTCGGCGCATCATCAGGGTTTGAACCCATGCACGTTAGCAATGCCTCAGCGCATCATCAGGGTTTGAACCCATGTGCATCAGCAGTAGAGCCTCGGTGCATCATCAGGGTTTAAACCCATGCGCGTTGGCGGGCAAAGACCGCGGCACATCATCAAAGACTCAAGGTCTATGTGCGTTGGTGTACGGAAAATGAGACTTACCAACCACCTCCGGCCGAACTTCGACAGGCCGACGAGGAACGTCAGCCGCCACAACTTTCGCAGGCTCCTTCGCTTTCTCCTTCCCCTTGCCGGCACCACCGCGAGGAGTCTTGGGAGCCATTCTCTCAAAGAAGAAGAAGTTAGAGTTTTGAAGAAGAACTCTAAAGAAGGCAAAGGCACAGAGCAGAAGAACTCTCTCTCTCTCTCTCTCCATCTCTCACCTATTTATAGGGCTTGGTCGCACGCGTGACCCGATGAGGAGTGATCTCAGCCGTCGCCTTGGGTTCTGTGAAGAGATAACAACAAATAAAACTAAAAGATCATCATTAATCTTTTCGGTTACCGAGGCATCATCATATGCATTAACTGAGAGGAGCATGCGCCCGAACAGCCATGTACCCAGTAATTATGCGCCCTGACCTCCATGCTTCTTATTCAAAGTATTCCAAAACTTATTCAAAAGTTTTGAAAACTTTGAAGGGGGTCTTGTAGAAGCATGGAATTTCACAACCAGAAAGCCCATGCGCCAGACACTACATGTGCCAGAATTCGGACAGAACACTTCACAGCAAAATCAATGAGTATAGACATTTGAAAAAGGACTTTTTATTTATATACAAAAGTCTATTACATGTCTGGAAAAGGTTGTACAAAGGAGAATTTCTACAAAGGAAAGATCCTAAGTTTACAGCCAGCGGCCACCATGCGCCCCCAGATAGGCGCAGCAGTCACCATGCGCCCCCAGATAGGCGCAGCAGTCACCATGTGCCGCCAGTTAGGCGCAGCAGATACCATGCGCCTCCAACCAGGCGCATCCCATCATCTCTTCAGCAGCTCAGTTATGTGCATCCAGCTCAGTTATGTGCATCCCTTCAGCAGCCCAGTTATGTGCCGCTCTTCCAGCCAGGCTCACCTGATAAGTACTTTGCCAAGCAAAGTATTTAACCCTCTGGCTGGAACCAAGGAAGAGAAGAGCACCGCAAGGCTGTGGCCAGGGAAGGCTTCGAAAGAGCCTTCCAAGACCAAGGAAGACCGTGATCGAAACCGCGGCAAAAGGAGCAGCTTTCAAACCTACCAGAGTGGGCAACCCCCACTTTGAAGGAAGAAAGAGCCTAGCACCGCCATTCTGATCTACGGATCTTCCGAAATAACGGAGACGAGGCCCGAGCATCCCTATCTTTGGATGCAACAGGCACCTTCCGCCTGCCTCAGAAGCCTTCGACCCCATCTTTTGGATGTAACAGTCACCTTCAAGTGCATCGAAGACGACATGGCGTCTCATTTTCACCCTCGGGAGCACCTCCTCGACAGAATGCACTCGCATATCCAAGTTCATGTTGGAAGTACGTGAGGGAATGAGAAGCAAACCTTCTCTCCATGCCACTATTTATAGGTCGGGCAAATCAAACCCACGCACCAAGTGGATGGCTCTCCGAATTTCGTACAATGAATTTACATTAAATGGATGAACCGGACGCCTCGAATTCAGCCAAACGGCTATTTAAAGCACTTGAGGAGCGAAACAGCCGTATCATTAAAAGACAGGTCGGATGCGCCAGCCAGACAGCGCATCACACGGACGCGCCCTTCGGCATCAGGCGCATCACACAGACGCGCCCTTCGGCATCAGGCGCATCACACAGACGCGCCCTCCATACCAGGCGCATCACAGAGGATGCACCCCCACACATCCCCGTACCGAGTGGAACGACAATCGACGCGCCCACTCAACTGTCCATCGAATGTCACAAACATTAAATGCTGAACTGACAGAGTTGGCAGCACGCTTCCCAAAGTCTGAACAGTTAACAGTTTTTTTTTAGAAAACGAAGCATTGGCAACGTCAGCACCATCATGACTTTACTCCGACGGCTACTGCCACGTGGCCACTCAACCACCAGCATGCGCCTCTGCAGCCATGCGTCCAAATCAGCATGCGCCTCAAAAGCCATGCGCCCCAGACTGCTTTCTGATCCCAAAAGACAGAAAGGAAGTCGCTTGCATGCGCCTCAAAAGCCATGCGTCCTGAACGATTTGTAACTCCTAAAGGTTACGAGCTGCAGCCTCCTCCTGCATCCAATCCAAGGCGCAGCTCACCAGATCACTCCCCCCACCAAATCCGAGATCTTCGAGCCATGAGTCGACGACACGTGTCTTTTGACTCAACTCATCCAAGATTTCAGCAACAGAAAGATCTTCTCCTTTGCTACGTGCCGGCTCACAACAGCAACATGAAGAAGTCAACCCCTCGATCAGGGCGCATCATTCACGCGCCTCCATCAGCAAATCCCCACGTGGCATCCCCACATACCAGCGTATCCTACATGCGCGCATGAGCAGCCAGCCTGCAAAACTATAAATAGAGGGATCATTTCCTTCACACACACACAGAGGGGAATCCAGAACGAACATACAGAGAATCACCAGAGAGGCAGCTACAGACACTCAACGTCTTCCTCCTCTCAGCAAGCTTCAGCACCCAGAGCAATCTACACCTTCAGAGAACCGATAACCGTCGTCAGCCCGTCAACGGAGTCAACGCATTACCACTCGCTCTATTGGCACTAAGGACCCAGTTTAAACAAAAGTGTACTTCTAGGACTACATCGAAGTCCTATATTGTAACACTGTTTTGTTTGTGTTAAAGTTTTCAATCAAACAATTTTAATGGCAAACATGTACGTTGCCCTGTTCCAGTAGGATACTTCTGGGCGCTCTCTTGATAAAGTAATAACCTATATCCCATGCCTTTTCCTGCATAACTAAAACCCTAGTATATCTTATAGGACCTGATAGGCTACCTAAAATAATTCTTTCCCGAGTCTACAACTTGGACTCTTACTATGCAATAGCTTGTTCCTGTCATGATTTGACATGTAGGTAATAGACTCGTAGATACAAGCACCCTATCTCAATAGGTAAATGTATATGGGCTATCAAACCAGTCACCAAATCAATAGCCAATGCCTTGGCTTAAATGCAAGGCTTTGGGTGCTCACAGATGCAGAGATGGAGAGGGTTTGAGTTCAGTCTAGACTCTTATGTTCAGATATAACCTAGGTTTCAGTCCATTGTATGATCAGTCCACTCTTAGTTGATTGTATCACTTCCCATGATGTTAGTATTAGTCAAATACATGTATCAGTCCTCTGTTGTCCCAATATTTTGTATCAATCATATCTTTCTCCTTGTATCTTTCCATTGCCTACCATCAGATCAGTCCAGGATAAAGGTGTACTGGTGTATAGGAGCGGGTCTAAAACCATAAACGTAAGTACCTGTGAGTACCCGAGAAAGGAGGTGATGTACTCGAGTATAGGCATTAGATGCCAGAATCCTGGAAAGATACTAACTGCAGTAGGAAGGATCATTTGAGTATCAGGAAACGGTATAGTGTATTGCATAGTTAGTTAATACAGTATGTGGGTGCAGGCCCTGTGTAGATGGGTATGAAATGTATAGGTAACTATGCAGTATTGCCTACCTAGGAATGACTATGCATCCCTATCAGGATGACCTCACAGGTAGGACTCACATAGTTACTATTGAACACAATACTATAAACTGACGGAGCTAGCCTAGAGAATGAAGGGTAGTACCAAACAGGGCAGAGGTATGTCCACTAGAGGAAGTCTAAAAAAATAGTATAGGTAATGACCAACAAAGTGTTATAGCAGTAATAGATACTGCTGCTATAGGAAGTAGGTAATGTATCAGTCCACCATCCTTTGGAAAAACTCAATGCCCTCTGAGTTCAGAGTGAACTTCCTGTTCACTCTTGAACTCTCGGGTTCAGATGGAACATTTGGTTCAGTCCCTATTTGTTCATTTAGCTTATACAAATATCATACTAACTACATGTCCCACTGTCCAGATTTTGAGTATCAGTCATCATATCATGTACCTCAGAACAGTTCAGCCCCTTGGTATCTGTCCCAAGTGAACATTTCAGTCCCACTCCTATTCCTATTTTACAAGTACACGTTTAGATTGTAGTATCAGTTAATGCTTTGTATTGTGGGTAGTCTGTAGGTCTAAACAGTGCTGAAACATAGTGTGCATCTCAGTGAATGCTAAGGGACATGTAACATTGAGGATGAGTATACATTAGATGAAGTCTATATTTAACAACACATCAGTAGGCCTTACAACAGATGGTTGTAAAGGGGTAACAGGGGTTGGATTGTCAAATATTTGCATGGTTATTGGTATACATATGTATTTGTCCTGAACTGGAATGTGCATGCAGTGTTTCAGTAGCAGTCCTTGGTGATCACCATGATATTTGATCTTTGATCCTTGTTAGTTGGGTATATCAAATGGGACAGGCTACAAGGATACTCGAGTAAACAAGGGTGGTTAGGGAGTAACATATAACAGCAACATGGGTAACAGAGATAAAGTTAGTTCCAAGAGAGAGTTTGTATCAGTAAACTTGAAGGGTCAGCCAACAGTATCAGTAGCAGCAAGGTTTACTCATGTTGAGAGGTTAGAGTGTCACCTGGGTGTCTAGTAGTGGGCTTGAGCTATGTACCCACATAAAAAAGTCTAAGGTAGTGAAGAAGGGATACCTATCTATACACCTTCGTATATTTGTATGTAGGCCTAATGAACCTAAAGGCCTAAGAGGAAGGTAACGAGAAGAACTGGTGTCCACTAGTGCGAGTCATTAAACATGGAAACCTTAAATAGGTCATAATTAGATAATTACCTAAATTCTCTCCATAGGGGTCGACCTAGAAACCTAACAATCTAAATAGATAAGCTTTTTTGTACCTTTAAATTGCGTAATGATCATATCGAACTATCTAAACAGGTTAATTGGATTTGACTCAGTGCTCTGTACTCGCAGCTCAGGACCACGGGCAAGTATACCTTGCCTCCCTCTACAGTTTTATTTACATGCATTTCATTTCATTTTTTAGTCTTTGATTATTTATGGACATGTGCCCTTCGTATTATATTCTGTTGAGTTGTTTTCATTGATATATAGCCGTATTCATGTTTGGCCTTGTAGTCACATTTGGAGTTGTTCTTACCAATACCTTGCTTGAGTCATGTCATAGAACAAGT
The DNA here is from genome assembly GCA_029216955.1 of Iris pallida. Lineage (NCBI taxonomy): Eukaryota > Viridiplantae > Streptophyta > Magnoliopsida > Asparagales > Iridaceae > Iris > Iris pallida. The sequence goes on along the minus strand of JANAVB010020600.1, from coordinate 445,774 downwards.
ACGTGTAGTTGAACTGCTAAATCCTTGATTATCGTTTTACACAACCACAGAGTCCACACTCGGGACAAGGGTTGATCAGTGCACCAGAGAGTCCACACTCGGGACGAGGGTGTTTGTCGTGTTCATTGGCACCAAAGAGTCCACACTCGGGACAAGGGTGTTTGTCTTGAGCTAACCAGAGAGTCCACACTCGGGACGAGGGTTAGTGCTTAGTTCAAACCTGTGAGTCCACACTCGGGATGAGGGTTTGGTTTTCTATTGATCTCGTGTTCATTGTTCATCCAATAGTTCATTTATACGTAGTTTCTAGTATCCGTATTCATAGTCACTTGTCATGTCTCTGTCTTTCCTGCTTATTTTCTTATGCATGATAAAACTGTTAGATAGACATGTTTATATGTATCTTGCTATGTCCTCTGAGGACCCGATGATCTCTTCAGGTTAGCTGAGTTTGAGTCAGGAGCAGACGAGCGGGTTTGAGTCAGCATCAGACCACGGTGCCTTGCAGTTGAGGTCGTCTTGATTAGCAGTTTGTACTCAGTTAGTTATTTCATGTATTTCTCTATTTCTGTCTATTGGTAGTGGATTTGTATCCACCAGATGTGACATTTGATTCTTAGAAAAATTCAGCTATATTCTTTATTGCTCAGTTTCATGTTTTATTCATTGATCTTGGTTGTGTCTTGATTATTCTATGGATGAGATATAGATTTTCCATGTGATACTAGATTCAGTGACTTGTGAATTATAGATAGCGTTCTACCGTCGACACTGTGACGTAGGCTGGGCTTAGACACGTTTCGTATCCGAAAAGCGGGTGCGGGTCGTGACATCTCGTATGACCGAAAGTCGCCATTAGACGTGATATTGTACGAGTCTAAATTGTACTTGTACAAGACTGTAGAAGCATGGAAAAGAATAAAGAAAGATCCATGCGGCCAGAGAGCCCCCTGCGACTCAGAGAGTTCATGCGGCTCAAGTATCCATGCGGCTCGAGCGTCTATGCGGCTCAAACAAGTTCCATGCGGCTCAAAGAGGAGCCACGTGGCCTGCAAACCACTCTTCCGTTTGTCCTTTACTGCATTAAATACCTTGACGACTGACAGCTCTGACAAGGTGACAGTTCTGACACAAAGATATCATTATGACTCTCTCTTAATGACGGTCTAGTACCCGAGATCAGGCTGCCGGTCTAGTGCCCCTCACCACATCACGAGGGGAGGTCATGTGGGTCCATCCAGACTTGGTATCAGAAGTGACTCAGCCCATACCATCTTCCATTTGCAAGAAGAAGAGTGAAAAAGTCAGGCCCTGCCGCATAATCTTGGCAGATATCGAAGAAGTCGCAGCCGCTGTCACTCGGTCTGGGGCACAATATCAACCCGTGACTGATAACTCAGCTGAAGATCATCAGCCCGCTACAACTGACGCTCCGGGACCTGCTCAGCCTCCGACGATTGACAAGCCTAGGCCGAAGGAGACTCGCTTTGACAAATCCCTCCGAAAAGAGGCACCACAGGGGCTGGAGAGGCCCTACAACTTCGACATCTTGGCACAATTGGCCAACACACCGGCCAAGTTGTCATTATACGAGCTTCTGAGACTCTCGAAGGATGTTCGTGCGGCTTTGAGCGATGCACTCCAAAATGCTGACGCGTACCTTGCTCAGATCAACCTCACGGGAGAGAACCCGCCTGCAGATCTCCAAGACAGCGCTTGCACGGAAGCGATGAAAACATTGTCTTCACTCCGCAGGATATGCTCATCAAAACCAACCTGCACGATCGTCCGTTATACTACACTGGATACATCGGCGACGTAAAGGTGGATCGGATGCACATAGATCCTGGCTCTTCCATAAGCATTATCCCGAAGGGTCTGTTACATCATCTCCGTATCCCTATGCACCGCCTGACGCCTACAAGCACCGCCATCAGCGGTTTCAATTCGGGCAGGAGCTACCCAATTGGAAAGATTCGTCTGAAGTGTCAAATTGGCGATCTCCAGTCGGAAGTCACCTGCTACGTCATAGATGCAGACACTTCTTACAACATCCTCTTAGGGCGCCCTTGGATACACGATTATATGATCGTGCCTTCCATGCTGCACCAATGCTTCAAGTATGTCGATAAACACAGCTTCGTGATGACAGAATTTGCTGACATCGATCCCTTCAAGGGGGTCGAATCCTACTACTCAGACTCCTGTCTGTACGAAAAGTCGAAGAGGCACCTTGGTAAAGGAGACGGGCAAGCTCGCACCGAGACAGCCACAGGATCAGAAAAACCTCTGACGATCCACCTTCAAGCTCGCAAACCTGGCAAATCCGCACCCCTTATAGCCACTCTGCGTAAGGACGCAATCAGCATCTCGGCACAAGAAGAACAAATGATAATCCGGCTGTCAAGGTCTGGCCAAGTGCCAAGACCCACAACGGAGCCACTCACAATCAGATTGCCAAGAGTCGGCCAGCCACAAACGGAGAAGCTCAATCCCTCCGACAAGCCAACGACGATACGCCTTTCCAAGAATAGTCGTCATCCCGATGCAAGGCCGGGGACTTCTAGCGAACCAACCACTCCCCGCCCAGCATCGAGTACCAAACTGGGGGTTGCTAGTCTGCCAACAACTCCCCGTTCTGCTCTGCCAACTGAACCCCTGACGATCAAGATGCCCAGCTCGTCCTCTCAGTCTTCATTTATACAGGGGGTAGCCGAAGAGGAACCGGAGCTAGCCAAGTATGTGGCCGCCCACACTGATGTTCCCTCAGCAGATGATGTAATCCCTCTAGAAAAGATACCTTACTTCATCAATAAAGGGCTATCTTTGAACTACCTCGAGCTTAATAAGCTTTGTACAATGTACGCTATGGAACACGGTATAGGCACTCACCTACGCACACAGGTGGCAAATGTGTATACCGCAATCCAGCTTACTCCAGTAGAAGACGCTTACCGCATAATCGAGGGAGGAGACCATCCAATCATCTTCGGCCGGAAGGACGATCCGCAGCCCTTCACCATAGAAGAAGTCGACCTTGAATCAGATGCCGGAAGACTGCCTCTGTATCTTTATAGCCCCCAATCCAAATATCTCATGCGGCTCAAGCTCAGAAGAACATTCATGCGGCTCCATTTAGTGAAGGGTCATGCGGCAGTGTTTTCATAAGACCTGCAGGGATCGGATAAGTTCGTGCGGACCACGTGACAGACAAATGTGTGCGAATCTATGCGGCTCAGTGTAGCTGATGCGGCTTCGTTGGCAAAGCGCGTATGCGGCCACAGTGGCTATTCTTATGCGGCTCACGGCTCGGCTATAGGACGAACATGCGACTCACATGAAAATAAAGGCTAGTGTATAAAGTATACGACGTAGCCGTAGCAGCTAGGTTTCTTTAAACCCAAATAAAGTCCTTACCAGCAATGGGGGGATGGACGTCAGGGTGAGCTGCGGGCACTTCGGCCGACGAAGGAGCGGCCGTGGTTGAAGTAGAGGCAGTCTTCTTGACCTTCGCCATCGCAGACGACGAGGACGCCACCTTCTTGCCCTTCGCCGCAATGGTCTTCTTGGGAGCCATTGGCAATTAAAGAAGAAGATGACAATGGAGTAAGGAAAATTCAAAGTGAAGGAGAAAGTAAAGAAGTCTTCTCTCTCAAACTCCTCTTATTTATAGGAGGACAAGAGAGGGGGGGGGAACACGTAGACTAATAACCGCCTCAAAAAAGACGAAACCGACTCCTCGGATTTCGTCTCCTATTTCATAAAGGAGATTCACCCAGGGCATAAAATCTAAAGATTTAATGAGCCAACCCTTGGGATCTCCCCTAAAGGCGGCACTAAAACAAATTTGAGGCAATTAATGATGCGCACACGTGGCAAGGAGCTATGCGGTCCGAAAGTCCCTGCGGCTGATTGACTCAATGCGGCCGAAACATCCATGGGGCCGAGCCATCCATACGGCCGAGATATCATATGCGGCCAGAAGAATACATGGCCATGCTTCTTATTCAAAGTATTTCAATTTTACAAATTAAAAACTTTGAAGGGGTCTTGTAGAAGCATGGAAAAGAATAAAAAAAGATCCATACGGCCAGAGAGCCCCCTGCGACTCAGAGAGTTCATGTGAATCAAGTATCCATGTGGCTCGAGCGTCTATGCGGCTCAAACAAGTTCCATGCGGCTCAAAGAGGAGCCATGTGGCCTGCAAACCACTCTTCCGTTTGTCCTTTACTGTATTAAATGCCTTGACGGCTGACAGCTCTGACAAGGTGACAGTTCTGACACAAAGATATCATTATGACTCCCTCATAATGATGGACTCTTTGGGAAGCGAAAAAAATCTCTGACACGATCCCCCGAGATTCGGAAACTGTCATGCGACCTTGACACATGGACAATCGTATGCGGCTCAAGTAGAGACCATCCTATGCGGCTCACGAAGACTAGCCCCATGCGGCTCACGAAGATCAGCCCCATGCGGCTTACAAAGACTAGTCCTATGCGGCTCATGAAGACTAGCCCCATGCGGCTCACGAAGATCAGCCCCATACGGCTCACAAAGACTAGCCCCATACGGCTCACGAAGACTAACTCCATGCGGCTCATGAAGACCATCCCCATGCGGCTCACGAGGACTATTTCCATGCGGTTCACTCATGCGGTCATCCACACTCATGCGGCTCAAATCCTTACCATGCGGTCCAAATATTCAGGGGGCCACCCTCAGGCAGTCTTAACACGTGGCCAGTCTTATGCGGCCCAATGAGGAGCAACTTTCCTACGGCTCAGATTTCTATTAAGGCTTACGGTTATGACACGTGGCATGATAGCAGGGCACGTGGCATCAGATTGATCGAAATCCTTCAACAAATCCCAATAAAATATTGGGATCAAATCAGATCATTTGCAAACAAGAAAATTAATGACACGTGTCAAGAAATCCGAGGTTGGCATGACAAATCAGGAGGATTTATGTCAATCAGCATTAATTACCCGCAAAAGATTTAATGCAATCACATTTATTGCTCAAATCTTGATGAACGGTCCAGATCTAGTGATCCTTAGCCGCCGACTTTCCAGAACGGGCAATCATTGCAAACTCTAATGAGGCCCCCCCACTCTTATAAATAGCAAGGTGCCATTCCCTTGCAAAGATATACATAGATAAAAAAGGGACATATAGATAAAAAAGGAGAGACAGAGAGAGATATACAGAGAGAAACATAGAGAGCCAGAGAGCCTGAAGAGAGAGCATTTCTTTATCAACGCCCAACAGTTCTTCTACAGAGCCAAGGTTGCACCCGATCATCCAAGGATTAAGGCAGAGCTGTCGTCGCTTTCCCGAGCCTCTATCGTCACCCCCCAGAATCTAAAATAAACAATTGTACTTAGATTGCTGTACCTAGGTTTTCGTCCCTAGGCTTTCTTTGTACAAGCGAGTTTGTATTGTGAAGTAAAAGTCCAGTCCTCCGATAATTGTTCTGTTCTTTTATATTTCATGGCGAACAAAGACAAGCACCAAAATGGCCAATAGGGCATTCAAGATACAAGGCCATTGTAATAGAAATATATAACAAAAAAAAAGTTGAACCAATATACGATATAGAAATGAATCTTTTTATTGATAATTATAATGGAGTTACAAGAGCTTGAAGCCAAAAAGCAAATTTGATTACAAGCTCTCTCTCTCTCTCTCTCTCTCTCTCTCTTCTCTAGATGCAATAAAATATGCCACAAGGCTTATAATTTGAGAACTACGCAAATATTGATGTTTCATACATTATGCCATTTATATGCAAAGAAAATAATTTAACTATGTACAAATCTGCTATGAGCTGCCAACTGAGCTCCAACGCCTCTCACCAACACCACCAAACTAACACGTTCATTTAGTGAGTGCAAGTAACAATATGTAGTCTTTCTAATCTTGTCTTAGGATCAGTTATATGACAAAGTTCAAAAATTATAAATGTGTCGGTGAACTTACCAATACTTACCATCCTTCTTCATATAAAGATATCATAGATAATGTACTAAACCATCATAAAAAATCATAAAATAAAAGTGTCCCAAGCGTGTCTGTCATGCCCCGGTCCCGTAGGACCGATCGTACTCGCTAAGGCGTGATGCCGCACCTACCTAGGTTGCGCTCGTGCAAGGCAGGTTCCATAACGACCGATCACAGTAGATTGTGACAGGATCGTCGCACAGAAGTTCCAAACAGAAAAATTGAAATATAAAGACAACACAAGCATCAAACAAAATCAGAGTCTTTATTGATATAGAAAACAAAATTACAACGTGGCCCGTGGCCAAGAATTTAAATGTCTCTCAATACACTTTTTTCTTAATTTATAAGTCACTCAGCTCTCTCTCATCTCTCAATACAATTGACGAGCCAGCGGATGCTTCAGATAGACGATGTCCATACATTATGTTCCGTATAAGTTCTGACTCCATGCGGCTGTACGTCTTAAAATGCTAAGGAACTTCATGCTTCGACGCATCCAAGACGTGCTCTGCGCCACGAGCTTATACCTGTACTGCACATGGAAACTGTGTGGGTGTCAGTACTCAACTGTACTGGTGGAGTGAGCTCCTCGCCCACCCATACAAAACTAATGTGTTCATTTACTTTGTGCAACATAAACCCTTTATGATTGTCTTTCTATTCTTGTCTTAGGATCAATTTTAGGACATAAACATCTGGCCTATTTGTGTCTCTAGACCATCAACATGCTATCTGTGAGCACCCTAAATTTTAGGGTTTATTTTTTAAATTTTCTAAATCAATTATTTTTAATAAATATTATTATTTGATTATTTTATCTTATTTAATGTTTTTTTTCGTGACTTTGATTTCTGGAGCGTCAGAGATGTCAATCTCTGGAAACTTCCTTTCTGAATTCGTAGTAGAGAAGATTATCTTTATTTTGATATATCATGTCTCACTCAAACTTGCTCCCTTGTAATCTTTTTGCATTGTACAACTTTTGGGTTAATTTAGGCCATTTGATCATTTGATAATTATTAATAATTTTCTACTTTTATCTTTGATCAACATATGCGTGTTGCCATGACTTTTAATTTAGAAGCACAAGACTAGTTGTTTTCTCAAAATCAACCTCACATGCATGATCTAGTCGAGACACCCTACACCCATGACCTTCGTGTCCCACTCAGATACACCATCTTGTGCTTCATTTGCTTCGTACAACTTTTCTAACGCGAGACCCAATCTAAATTTATCACAAGGAGCCACATTTATTTCCGACTTGAATTGGGGACACCCTTTCGAGCCAAACATGTCGACCCAAAATATGGACACGTCCCACATTAAACCTACTACCCACATGACACATGTATCCCATTCAATTGATCCCCCGCATGCTACTTATTTACCCGTGATCATAAGTGGCTAAATTTAAGCCATTTACTGCACCAAGCCCGATTTTGACCCGACCCGACTCAACTGAAACCAACCCAAGCTTCATGCCATTTCCCTTAAGAACACTCCGTATAAAATTTCCCTCATGACAAATACCATACACCAAAATTTTCCCCCTATTTGCATAGGTGCAATGCATCATCATATAGCCACTCTAAATCCTAGCCCTTGATTTTGCCTTCATTTCATCTTCACCACACATCTCCTCACAACACAAACTCACACACAACCTTTCCCCCATGCAGCCGGCCCTAATCCCAACAATTCTCTCTCTACTTTTTCTATCACAAACCCCCTTTATTTCATAATACTCATCTCTTTTTTTTTACTTACAGTATTCTCCTTCCCTAGTCGAACATCAACCTCCCCCTCCTAGTCGAGCAGTAGCAACCTTCCTAGGACGAGCCCCCCCTCAACAACACTCCTCCTTCTCCTTTTCTTCTTCCTCTTCACACGACTCACCATCACCATAACCATTATCTTCACCATCAACCTCCACCTCCTCTTCCTTTCTCCTCGATCCCGGTGCGCTACCGCCGACATGGCGACCCCCAGCCGGTCGTGTACCTCCCTCGCGACCACCTCGTACTGTTGCAGCAACCACCACGCACCATCGGGCCGTCGTCGTTTTGCGCGTACCGACGAGCAGCAACAACAGTGAGAGCAACAGCCGCGCAACTGTAGTAGCAACAGCAGCATGCGTGAGTGCACGTCCATGCGCTGTAGCAGCGTGATGACGGCGGCTAACCGCCGCCGCGTGACCCCCATGACTCTGGCAAACTCCTTCCTGGCGGCCATCGTCGACCACGACGAGTGACAGGGTCGACTTCTGCGTTTGGAAGTCGATCCCGTCGTGACGCACGTATGCCGAAGTCAGAATTTATGTTTCAAGGCAGCAACTTTGTACGTATTTTTGGACAATTCGACTATTGAATCGACGAACTCTTTGCTCCGTCACAATCTTGGTATATATCCCTTCACCCCTGTCAAGTTTCAACCTCTAGTTCGATCGTTTAATAGATCAAAACCGGCCGCCAAGTTGACCATTTAAATTGTGTTATTTTTGAACGATTTTGTGGAGCCAACTTCGTCGACTAATATCTCCGCCATCATAGCTCTGTTTGATGTGCCACCAGTTCCTGTGCACAGCTGGTATAACCATCTTCTTGTCCTTCAAGTTTTGTTTCATTGTGAGCTTGTTTGATTGGTTGAATTTGACGCCAAAGTTGGACGTCCGAATTCATAATTTCCAACTTGTAAAATTCTAATATTGGACCCGGGACTCCGGATTCTAATTCCGACACCACCACTAGACTCGTGGCATCATTCTAGCATAAATTCATATAAAGTTTATTAGATTTAGAGGACGTGGGCCCTGTCACACATTTCGGTGCAAAGCAGGCCCCACAGTCCGGGTCAACGGACCATTTTGAGATCGGCTCATCGAAATCTAATTCAGGATATACCATTGAGTTTGTATTGTCATTCTGGACTCGTTGACATATACTTTGCTAGATTTAGTGGACATTGGCTCTGACGCACATTTTGTGCAAACCGGAATTCCAATATCCTAGTCAACGGACCATTTTGAGATCGACTCACCGGAATCCGATTTCGGATATACTGTTGGGTTCGCATCATCATTCTGGATTCGTGGATATATAATTTGTTAGTTTAGTGCACTTTTATCCTAGCACATTTTTCGGTACAAAGTTTGTCCAACACTAACATCATTTTGACATGAAATTACATTTTTGACCTTGTGTCCAAATTGGACTTATGGCTAGGCTATCCTAGCTGATTTGACCATTCTGGACACGTTAATGATGTTTGTTTCATCATCCGACAACGTCTGTAGATATTTTCTTTATGTATCACTATTAGTTATATTTAATTCTTATTAGTTTATATATATATATATATATATATATATATATATATATATATATATATATATATATATATTTATATATATATATATATATATATATATATATATATATATGGTTTTGTAAAAACTCTAATAATTTTGGGTTTCTAGTATTACCTAATAATATTTTTTAAATAAAATTATAGTTTCTAAATATTATGTTGATTTGTAGATAGATATGTATTTATAGATAATCTTTTTCCTTAAATTATAAGTCATGACTATTATTGTCGTTTCCTTTTTCCTCATCTCTATTATCATGCCAAATTCTGATTATGGACTTTTAATATCAAACTAGGCTTTTTGGACTTTTTTGGCTCAGTGGAATTGGCTGTGTCATTATCTGGAACTACCTTGTGGAGCATAGCATCGGTACCTATTCCGTGTCGACACGTTCGTGTCGTGCACGTCGACTTCCAATTAAATTGAGGCGAGTACATTCTCTGATAACTTTTCTAATTTATGATAACTGTTATGATTCATGTACTTAGTGTAGATGTTTTTGACACATTGTTCACACAGATTGGTATTTGTCTGGATCCCGTCATGAGATGTTATTTCTTCTTTTTCTTGGTATATATTGTGCAAGTCTTGCCTTGTTCCTTGTGCATTATATAGACATGATTCTCGAGGAGACTTGCTACCTTCTCGGAGATCTTGTGTCATGACGTGTCATGGTTGGATCCACTATAATAGTTAGGGGCAGGGGAGTATTAGTGTAGATATATGGTCAATTCCCTATTGTGCATCTATTGATTGTGAGTATTGATCATACACCACACGTATGAATAACCAGGCCATAAACTATTGTGCAAGTTCCCAAGTCGACCACATGTCATAGCTAGTACTCACACACCTAGATAGATGATTCTTAATTTTTGTACATGCCATAATCAGTTTTACTTTCCATTGTTCTAGCTCTAGTTTACATCTTTACCTTGTCATGCTACTTATATGTACATTTCCATTCCTCTAGTATATACTCTCTATTTACAGTTTTGTAGCTTTTGTCATATCTTGTGAACTGTTGTTAGTTGATTGTGCTCGTTCTAATCCTGACTGGATACGTTGACAAATATTAGAAATTGTTATGTCCTACATTATTGGACTACATGATGATGCTTGCTGAGATAGATCTCGATGTTCCATTTACAGTGAGTTGTTCTGGGAGCTCTTGGCTATTTTTTCTTATTTTAGATTCATATTTCGTTCTCTGACACATTCTTGTCATTTATGATCGTTGTAGACTTTAGATTCATTTCAGTGATATTACTGTTATCTATTCTTATTCTTATCTTCTTAGATATTTGTGATTGGAGTACATATTGTTGATTAAACCACCTAGATGTTATAGATAGTTATTGGGTACTTGACATCATTCTACCGTCGATACTGTAGCGTAGGTTGGGCGTGGCCCATGTACTCGTACCCGAATATCCTGGTACAAGTCGTGACACTATCGTACCGATAACTTCCTTATCCTTGCCTCTAGACCATTCTTGTGCTTGCAACATCAACATGCCGACTCGTGCTTACCTTATGGCCCATACTTTGGGACGAGCAACAACATGGTTCATGTCATCGACTTGGTTTATGCTTTAACATCAAGGTCGTGCCCCGTAACTTAGCATGACTTAACCAAAATTGCCTTACGGTCCTTCTTGACTTAACTCAAAACGACTCAAGTCTGACTTATGTAACTCTATGCCAACGACTTAATACTCGACGCCATAGTTCGTACCGAAGCACGCATCTTTTCTATAGCCAAATCTTAGGCTTCTTAAGACTTGTATTACAACCGTGCATACCATCTTTACCCTATTCATGCCGTGCTTGCACATTTTTTTATTCGATCGACATCATGCATGCGGATTGCCTCTCAGCACGCTAACTTATCTATATGAACGATCACTGGCAATTCAAGCCATCTTGGACATGTAGGTGGTGCAGACGAAACCCTTGCAGCTAAGGGTAGCTAGTCTTGCTCAAGTCCTCGAATTACTGGCGACGTGTTCTTGCCTAACAACATTGCTTTCCTCCTAGGCTGATGTGGTCCTGTGGCCCCAGGCTACTGAATCGAGGGCACGAAACCTTGTCGACAAGTTGTCCATGACCACGCACCTACGAGAACTTCTAGACTCAACGTAAATGTATGGCCTAACTGTCACAACTTACTTTCCTTTGGTTTACTTATTTTTTTCCATACTTCTTTTGCAGAACCCAAACCAGGGTTGCCTCGATGACTGACCTACAGTCCCGATATCTTTCCTCGACGACTGGCCTACAGTCCTGACATATTTCTTCTCGACGACTGACCTACAGTCCCGATATATTTTTGGTGTTTCCATACTCTTATTGACTTAACTCATGAATGACTAATTGATAGCCTTCAAACATAACTTGAACAGAACGTGTTCGTCATGTGCCATAGACTGTGGCTAACTTTTTTTTGAACCATCTATGGCTCGTGCCTGAAACCGACTTGTGTTCTATGCGTCACTACCGCCCAAGTCATATTTTATATGATGAGCCTTGAGATCGTGGGAATAAGTGACTTGACAACCGTAGATAATATGGGATAATGCTTGCTATGACTTCGATAGCCCATCATAACTTTGCCTAACTTAATCGTGCAATAACTTGACAAGCAAAGGCTATGCCAAGCCTCCCATCGTGGGAACATATCGTGCACGCGTTCGACTTGAACAATCAAGTTATTTCGGTGCCTAGACTTATGCCACAAGTCGTACAATACATCTTAACCCGTGGGACAAATAATGGCTATGCCAAGCCTTAGACGCTGGAACCGTGCATACATGCTATATCAAGCATTTATGCGGACGACTCCTATGACTTAGGCTAATTCATAGATTTATGGCAACTTTGATCAACTTTTCTTCTCCCAAACTACTGGACGAAGGATCGAGTCTCATTTTGAAAGCAAGACGTGCGATACATCTAAGCCGACCGTAGGACCTTTTCATGTTCTAACTCAGTCTGACCTAAGTTGGGATTATTTTCTTAGCTATGTGGATTCGTCTCTTTTATTATCAAGCCAACTTATGCATTTGAAAACTTTCATTTTATTAGTGTAAAGGCTAATTTAAGGCAAGTTCACCGAAGCCACCCACCTGAGCGAGGAGTCGCCTCGACCGAACGGGTCTTCGAGTAGCCGTTGCTTGGCTAAGTCCGAATGTCGTTGGCATTTTGATTCCTTCGATTGAGCTGAACGGGATAGGGCACTACATTATACACCACTCAGAAAAAAATTCGTCCTCGAAACTAACTGAGTACACTTATCGACTTATAACTTGATCTAACATCCAACGATTCTCGCACACATTCCTCATATGCGTTTCTTCAATCCGAGCCATGCTCGTGCTTTGGTTATTTTTCATCTCTAACAACTATATCTCAACTGGGGACAACTTATACTTATCGCGCACATGGGTAACTTAGTTCTAGGATAAATCATTCATTCAGTCGACATTCAAGTTTATTTGAATCCAACGATCGTACTACCATCAGTCTTTTCCTTGAAACACGATTTCAAAATCCATGGTACCGTTCAGTTCCAACAGTCTCACTTGAATTCAATGTATCACTTAGTTGGATCATGCACATATTACAGGCGTCCCCAAAATACATGCATGTCAGCCAAGTCTCGTGATAGAGAATCCGTCTTCACCACTCGAGTTGGATCGTGCACATATTCAAGCATCCCTGAAATATATGAATTTTAGCCAAAACTCGTGAGTGGTGTCTCCACAATTCCTATCTCTCGCACCGGGACATCCGCCTAAACGCTAGGCTATGTTTCCAGGCTATAGTCAACCGTCAGTACTGGAATCATAGTTTCCAAACAATAATATCAACACTGACCCCAATCCTAAGGTCAAACCAAAGTTGATAACACGGGTTTTCTATCCAAGCTTGCATCACTCTGATTTCTAAACTTTGAACATAGATTTCTCCTATTCGTACTAGCAGCGTTCAATCCCAGGGGGTCCGAGTCATTCAGCAAAGCCATCCTATCGTAAATTCTGCTCAATCAAATCCTCTGCATATCATTATCGCACGTCCAACTAGTAATTTTATGTAGACTATCTCTTCCAACATGTTCGATATAATCCACATATCCATCATATTCCAGTCAAGTATGCTACGACATGATTTGTTACTAAACCATAATTTTTATTTCATATTCCCTAAGTCATTCATCATAATTCACGTAATCGACCACAAGGTCGTCGAGCTTAACAGGATGCCACGTCCCAATCTCAGGCAAGTCTGATTATCCGTAGTGGACATAAAATCACCTTGCCAACGCTCCCACAGGATAATTATTATCATTGGGGCGTAACTTTTGCATTGAATCTAGACTAATTCATTCACGATACATAGATTGGACTACTCAATCCTTAAGTTTACTTAATCCTCAATCACAAGTCCGAACAATCCTCGAATTCACCTTCGTATCAAACCATAAGTCGAAGGATACAAATTACCATGCCCTGATTTTTTGAGTTCGATCATTCCCGCGACATGAATCACCATGTCAGCGCTCATGCGGAACTATCGCTACAAATCTGACGTGACACATGTGCAAGGCTGGTGTTGCGCTCGCGTAAGACAAGAATATCAACATTGTAGCTATCGTCGAAGCAGTCAAGATACTTTCTTTTCATCCAAATATTCCTTTCAATCAAAATCCCCAAGCATAGCATCCATCGAAACAATAACATTTTACACGATCATCATTCCCCGACTCAGAGTACCCCCGAGTTATCGCATATCGATCTTTGATATGCCTCAATACCATCGATGATATGCGTAACTTGACGATCTTCATTTGCAACGAATTTCGAGTCGTACGACTATTGCGATTGTCCGAACTAGATAATCTCCTCAATATTCAAGATTAAATTTGATCATTATCCCCGAACTATTCCCATAATCAATTCATTCAAACCCATAATCAAATATTTTCATCCGTCTATATCTTAAGTCATCAAGCAACATCTTTTCTCAACTCTTAGAGTCACCTTCGTAACTTCAAAATCAAACTTTTTCATGTACACTAACTTCCAATCGTGCTAACTTTTCATACATGGTTCATATCGATTTCCTCGATCGAATCATCTATTCGTTATCCCTTAACTTTTACTTCGATTTAGTCGACCTACATGATCATTTTCGCCTTTCATACTTGCACAATTCCAATCTCGTGTGTGCCGTTTCTAATTCGTTCAAATCAATTTCATGCTAGCTATCAAGTCAAGACTAACTTTGAAACACTCTTTCTAAGGCTTTTGTAGCTCCTCTTCCCGAAAATTTTAAAATATTTTATTATTATTTATTTTATTTAAATGGTGATTTTTAGATTTTATAAATAATTAATTATTGGCTTATTGAATTTTGTTATTATTATTATTATTATTGAGGTCATTGAGAATAAATTATTTATTATTATTAGTTATTATTAATTTATTATTTATCAAAGAATAAATATAGGTGTGTATGCGTATTTATATAAAAATATATATGTGTATATATGTGTATGTGCATGTATATTTTTTTTTATGTGTTTGTAAATACAAATATTCATATAATAAATGTGTATGTAAAATATATATATATATATATATATATATATATATATATATATATATATATATATATATATATATATATATATATATATATATATATATATATATATTTATATATATATATATATATATATATATATATATATATATATATATATTACATATATGTGTTTATGTGTATTTATATATAAATATATATATGTATATGAGTGTAGGTGTATTTATATATATAAATACCTAAATGTATATGTGTGTAAATATAAATATAAATATAGGTATAAAAATATAGGTATATACATGTATATAAATATAGATATATATGTGTGTATGTGTATATATATAAACAGATTTTTGGAGATTTATTATATAAGTAAATATTATATGAGTATTGTATATATCCATTGTAGATGTATATATAAATATTTCTATAGTCATTTATATATATATTGATTAAATAGGCATGTATATATATTCATAATTTATTAAGGTGTATACATATATACATGAATATATAAATGTATGTATATATATATATATATATAAAATATATATGTATAAATGTGTAGTTGTATATAAAAGAAAAAAAACATATATGTATATATATAATATATTATATATGTATCTATGTGTGTATATATATAAATATAAAATATATATATGTATATACTAGTCGCAAAGGAATAGAAAAAGAAAAAAGAAGAAATAATTGAGTAAACCCCAACCCAACTTCGCAGCCCAGCCCAGCCCGTTAGCACCCCAGCCAAACCCAGGCTGACCCGAGCGGAGACCCCTCAACCCTGCTATTAATACGCGAGGAGGAGGAGAAGTTTTCGAGAACTACAACAAAACCTAACACCTAGCCATCGACCACAACCATCTGGGCGTACCCCTCGACCGCGCGCGCCGCCCGGCGCGCCGTCGCGAGCCGTCGCCGGCCGGCCAGGGTCGCCGGCCGCACATAACAGAGCGGAAACGACAGCAGCGCGAATCCAAACTCCGATGTTTGAGACCGCAGTTCTTCCTCCTCGGTCGACGAAATCTCGTTCCGATTGCCCAGGTTTGTTGACAACCTATACCACTTTAATATCCTTCAATTAATTCATTTGTAATTGAGCTAGATTTCCCAGAGGATCAACACGAAGTCGATCAAAAACTCTGCCAAAACAGAGCACGAAACCACTCCAAACCACCCTTTTAGAAGGCAGATAATTGCCAATCCAACCACAGTTTAGGAAAACCATTTAAAAGGACTTTTAGACAACATGTAGAGGATTAAAACCCTATAATTAGAACTATTTCTAACATAATGTACAACAAGTAATTTCTGTTTGAAAATCCTAGAAAAACCCGTTTTTGAAAACTAAAAATTCAATAAAATCCTTCGATACGACGTGCGTCCCACCAATCCGGACGACGTGGTCGCGAACCGTAAGCATCGAAAGGTGAGTAACGGCTTCGTGGACGTGTGGGCTTTGACAGAATTCAAATTGGTCGCGTGTGCGCGATGAATTTGATACGTATCTGTCGAAATTTACCGTATCGACCACTTTGCACAAACTCCAATTACTTTGTGCACGCTCGTCAGATCGAGACAAAACTTATGCCAGCAGGACCGTATCATTTTTCTGGTCCTGTATGCCATGTTTGGTCCAATTCTGAGACAGTTGAATCGGACGTCGTTTTGCGGGCCCCACGGCCCGACTCAACGGGCGATTTGGTACACGGCCCGCCGGAATCCAACTTTGGACATACGGTTGGGTTCGTATCGAAAAATCGGACCTGTTGACATATAGTTTGATGACTTTGGAGATCGTTGACTCTGGCACGCTTTTCGGTGCAAAGCGGGTCCAACGGCGGACACCGTTTTGACCTGAAATTACCGTTTTGCCCCTGTGTCCAGAATTGGACTTAAGGACAGGCGATTCTAGCTAATTTGACTATTCTGAGAATGTTTGTACTATTTATTTCAGCATCTGGAGACTTCTGCATGTGTTGACTGATTGTGGCTCATTGAGTGGTATAGTATTATTGGTTTCACCAGCTAAGGGCCTCAGGCAAGTGCACTTTCTGATTGCTTTCGATTCATAGTAGCTTTTTTATTTCATGTTTATACATATATCTTGCTGCTTGTTGACACGCTCGTCACACGGAGTAGTCGGGAGGGGAAATATCTTAGTAGACATGTGGACTACCCAGAACTATCCCCATGATGTCTATTCGTGAATAGCACCTGTACATGACACGTGCAGGTGCCGGATTTACCCCCTAGCCGTTCACATGTCGAAACAGATATTTCACACCACATAGGTAGTTGTCTTTTATTTTTCCTATTTTTCTCCACCGTGCCATGTCATCAGTACTTTCCAGTTTTCATATCTCATATGTTATTTTCATGTCTTGTTAATTCTATTGTGTTTTCGTATTGCCGTCGGTTTGTATACTTGTTCCATTCCTGACTGGAAACCAATATTTTCAGGTTTAGCTGCGATCACTCTTAGCACTGGGAAGACATGGGTATGCTGAGGCCGACCTAGATAGTGGAACTAGTTGTCATTTTCATTAATTGTGAGAACTTTGTATTTTTCTTTAAATATAAATCTTGTAAATGTTGTAATAAACTTAGAAATGTGAATGAGCAGCAAATATTATATTTTGTGATTTTGAGCATTTATTTTTTGCGGGCTTGACAGCGTTCTACCGCCGACTCTGCGGCGTAGGCTGGCTTGGACACGTCTCGTATCCGAAAAAGCGGGTGCGGGTCGTGATAAGTTTTTGTGGTGGCCCATGCAGGTCCGTTTTCGCAAAATATTATGAACTCGTGATGGTACGTTAGTCGTACTATTGCGAGCCTGCGCCCAGGAAATGCTCATTCACAATTAGGATTAATATAATTTAGGAGAATAACTAGGACTAGGAGTCCCTTGTTCAAATTGACCGTTGGGTAGTTAAGGTTATTAGATAGGCCATGCAATTTAGATAGCTTGCTTGTAGCTCCCCTCCCCGAAAATTTTAAAATATTTTGTTATTATTTATTTTATTTAAATGGTGATATTATTATATAATATAATATTATTATTGGTTAAATTATTTTCGTCAAATAAATGTTATAATATATGTGTTCATATTTATATAGATAGGCCCTACACTAGGAATAAAGGTTATTGGATTTTATTTGGGGTTTTTGGAGATCGTGTATAAAGTATATATATATATATATATATATATATATATATATATATATATATATGTATGGGTATGTACAGATAAATATACAGGTATATAGAGTAAATAAATAAATATATAAATGTATGTATATATATATATATATATATATATATATATATATATATATATATATATATATATATATGTGTGTATATAAGATATATATATACGTGTATGTATAAATATACCTAGTAGCATGTATACGTATATGTGTATATTTACGTATATGTGTATATTTACGTATATGTGTATATATACTAGTGGCTAATATATATAAGAAATAATAGAAAAAGAAATGGAAAGGAGAAGTCCCCAGCCCAGCCCGGGCATTCCCATCCTCAGCCCAACAAAACCCCATAGCCTAGTTTCCCCCATGGCCCATGCCCACAGTCCAACCCCCCAGGCTCGATGTAACAGGGGTATATATACACATGATTTTGAACGATAGAGTTCTCATCAAACCCTAAGTTAATCGCGAGCGCCACCCCATCCCAGGGCCACGTCGAGGCTGGGCGACCATCCTTGGCCCCGCGCGCCGCCGCACGCGCGGCCACTGGCCGGACGAACACGCCGGAGTACGCAGGACAGTCGACAGAAACGACAGTAGCAGTGGTGCGATCACCCATATTACAGGTACTGTATCTCTCTCATCGCTCCTCTATTTCTCGATCCAGTTATTTCGTTGGACAGACAACATAACCAGGAGTAGACCCCATTGACTAGATTTAAGCGTAGTCGCATGACCTATCAGGGGGATCGACACAAAGTCGACCAAAAATCTGTCCCGAAACAGAACCATATTTGGTTCAAACACCAATTTTGGAAGGCGAAATTCCGCCGATTCCTCGGCTGTATTAAAAATCTGTTTGAACAGACTTGGTAACAACATATACAAGATGGAAACCCAACTCATAGTTTTACTTTTTATGGGTTAATTTGTGATTTATTCAGTTTCAAACTTTTGGAAAAAACTAGTTTCGAAATTATAGAAATTCAATAAAATCCTTCGATACGACGTGCGTCCCGCCAATCCGGGCGACGTGGTCGCGAACCGAAAGCATTAAAAGCTGCGTAACGACTTCGTGGTCGTGTGGGCTTTGACGGAATTCAAATTGGTCGCGTGTGCGCGACGAATTTGATGCGTTTCCGTCGAAATTCACCGTATCGGCCTTTGTGCAAATTCTCCAATTATTTTGTGGACGCTCGTCAGATCGAGACGAAACTTGTGCCAACAGGACCGTATCATTTTTCTGGTCATGTATGCCAAGTTTGGTCCAATTCTGAGACAGTTGAATCGGAACGCCGTTTTGCGGGCCCCACGGTCCCACCCAACGGGCGATTTGTGCACGGCCCGCCGAACTCCAACTTTGGACATACGGTTGGGTTCGTATCGAAAAACTGGACCTGTAGACATATTGTTTGACGACTTTAGAGACCGTTGACTCTGGCACACTTTTCGGTGCAAAGCAGGTCCAACAGCGGACATCGTTTTTGTCCGAAATTACCGTTTTGCCCCTGTATCCAGAATTGGACTTAAGGACAGACAATCCTAGCTAATTTGACTATTCTAAAAACATTGGTAATATTTATTTCAGCATTTGGAGACTTCTGCATGTGTTGACTGATTGTGGCTCATTGAGTGGTATGGTATTTTTGGTTTCACCAGCTAAGGACCTCAGGCAAGTGTACTTTCTGATTGCTTTCGATTCATAGTAGTCTTTTCATTTCATGTTTATACATATATCTTGCTGCTTGTTGACACGCTCGTCACACAGAGTAGTCGGGAGGAAAAATATCTTAGTAGACATGTGGACTACCCAGAACTATCCCCATGATGTCTATTCGTGAACAATAGCACCTGTACACGACACGTACAGGTGCCGGATTTACCCCCTAGCCGTTCACATGTCGAAAATGATATTTCAAACTACCTAGATAGATGTCTTTTATTAGTTTTTCCTTGTTTTCTTCTCTACCGTGCCATGTCATCAGTTCTTTCCAGTTTTCATATCTTATATGTTATTTTTATGTCTTGTTAATTTTATTATATTTTCGCATTATCGTCGGTTTGTGTACTTGTTCCATTCCTGACTGGAAACCAATATTTTTCAGGTTTAGCCGCGATCACTCTTAGCACTGGGAAGACATGGGTATGCTGAGGCCGACCTAGATAGTGGAACTAGTTGTTATTTTCCTAATTGTGAGAACTTTGTATTTTTCTTTAAATATAAATCTTGTAAATATTGTAATAAACTTAGAAATGTGAATGAGCAACAAATATTATATTTTGTGATTTTGAGCATTTATTTCTTGTGGGCTTGACAGCGTTCTACCGCCGACTCTGCGGCGTAGGCTGGCTTGGACTCGTCTCGTATCCGAGAAAGCGGGTACGGGTCGTGACATTGTTAGATCCCTATAGGTACACTTTTACTTTTGATATGATAATGTGATTCAATGTGAATATACTATTTGCTTGGTATGTTAGGCTTGCCTAGAATTAAGGCGTTAATTTTGATAAACTGTTCAATTTTCTTATTTAGAATTAAATCTTATATTATACGTTAGAATTGCATGTTTTAAATTCTATTTTGCTGTAAGGAACTGGTTTATAATTTCTGATTCTGCTGTTCATATACAAATCTCGAGGTAGAATTGGTTCAAAGTTTTCCCTCAGCCATTTGAAATATATATGAAATAAAGATAGTAGGATGCCTATATAAGCAATAACACCAGGAAAGGATTTGATTTTCCTAAAACTCGAACTACTTGTGCCTCCTTTCCAAAAATTTTGCCTACTTATATTTTGACTCTCTTGACCAATGCTGCTATTACAACCTAGTTTTTGCAAGCTTACTCTTTTATCGAGCTTGATTCAAGACACATGTTAATTGGGGACGCCCGCTAACATATTGTCTAATCAGAATCAATGTATTACGGTCTGATCAACCATGATGCATTTGGTTCGCTTTATACCCTACGTGGATTGAGATGTAGATGTCTCTAGGATCTCATCCACGATTGCTTTGACAATTTCTCTTGAATTATACATTCGCCTTTGAATCAAGTAATTGTAATCAGTGACATCTCTCTTGAACCCTTTATTATTTTATCTTTCGCCGATTAGAAA
Organism: Iris pallida; assembly: GCA_029216955.1. Lineage (NCBI taxonomy): Eukaryota > Viridiplantae > Streptophyta > Magnoliopsida > Asparagales > Iridaceae > Iris > Iris pallida. The sequence goes on along the minus strand of JANAVB010020600.1, from coordinate 424,433 downwards.
GACGAAAGCTCGTAATTGATAGAGAGATACAGGGTATCTCCATGGCTATGATGGTTGTATACATAAGGGTAACTACCATCGGCCAGCCAGGTGACTAGAACCTTGCCTTAAGTTACTCGTCCTCTCTGCGACCCTAAACCTACTATCATGATCTTCTGGTCATTGGAGTCCGAGAATGATTAGGATCTTTTCCCTTGACCAAATGCCAACCTAGGAGACTACCTATTCTCCAGAGACCAAATGCTGTGAGCCTCTAATCATTTGTTTGAAGTTGGTTTAACTAGAACCCTTGTGACAATAGTCTGGTAGATTCGACACCAATAGAAGTTCACGACCCAATCGTTAGAAACCTTTTTACCTTAGAGTTGGCTACCCCGTCAATAACTCTTGTATACTATGGATGTGTATGTTCCTCTATTTTACTGACCCTGTGTCATTGTACACCCTCATTTTTCTATTTATTGAAGAACGATCCTTGACTTGACTTATATCTACCGTATTCCGTACGTCGTGCCTTATCCTTTATTAACAAGAGTTGAGGTACAATATCCGAGCTTTGAGATCCTTCCAACCTCATCATTCCTAAAACCATGTCCTAACTTCTAAGGTGGGTAGACTGTAAGCCTTCTAAAATTTTTGGGATATACGAGGATTACTGGTTAATTGGAAGAATTTCCATTAGGATAGTAATTAGTGCCCCTTGGACTCCCACTTTCCATTTAGACCATTTGTGTTCCCGGCCGTGTCATTAATATTCGGAGCACGAGACCAGCTGTTACCTTCCGACAAATTTCATATGGAAGATCTATACGAGCCCACCTTCATCTAGGTATGTCATGTCCCACTCAAACCCGTCCCCTTATACTCTATTCTTGTGGTACGACTTTCAGGACAAAAGGACTAACTATAACCCTTACCACAACACCGGTATACTTTACGACTTCCACTAGAGCCTCAACCTTGACTCAGTTCATTCGACCCAATACATGGTTGTGATCTACTCGAAGTCCACTACGCACATGCCACTAGTGTGCCACCCAATTGAGGCCACATGTGCTACTTAAACATAAAGGTCACGGAAGGCGTATTTCGAGCTTTATGAACCTAGCTAACCAACCTGACGGGCAACTAGCTCAGCCCCTTGGGTAGAAACCTATTCTAGGATACCCTAATCTAGTAGGAATAGTTTTATCGTTGGGATCTTGTTTAGTCCATATAGATTGAAATCCAAGGTTCATCCAACCAACAAGTGATGTCCAAATAGATAACCCATTAAGACCATAATCTTGATTTCTCAAATTTCGTTCCATTATGGATCCTTGTTTGAATTAGAATTTTGAGAACGAGACTTCTGTATTGCACGGATTATAAGACTCTCTGAGAAACTTAGCAAGTGACTGGACTAGAGTAGCCCAATCTAGCGAATAAGACTATAGGTTCATAAATACTCTTTCTATCTGTATTATTGTATATTCTCTACCGCTCTTTAAACTTCATAATTGCTCTCGCTCTTCCTTATCCTCCTGTCCCTTCTATTTCGGAGCGACAAATGGTCATGCTTAATAAAATTTGTCAATATTTCTTAGCTACTTATGTAAGTTTGTTGCTTGTTAAATTTTGGGTTGCTTGATAGATACGAGAGGATTATAGATGCCTCATGCAGTAGATATTTTAGCAGAAATTTTAGCAGAAATTAGTAGAAATTTTAGCAGTTAGTTGAAAGATTATAAAGTTTTAGCGACAGAAGATTTGATGGAGTAGTGTGACCAAAGGTGGGTAGAAGTCCTCAAGTATTCGGAGTTATAGAATGGCTAGAAAAGGTTATAAAATATGTTGAGGAATTAAATTGAAGGTATGGTAGACTTTAAATTTTAGGAATAGTTACGTATTAGAATTTCGAGGACGAAATTATTTTAAGGAGGGTCGATTTGTAGCTCCCCTTCCCGAAAATTTTAAAATATTTTATTTAAATGGTAATTTTTAGATTTTATAAATAATTAATTATTGGCTTATTGAATTTCGTTATTATTATTATTATTATTATTATTATTATTATTATTATTATTGAGGTCATTGAGAATAAATTATTTATTATTATTAGTTATTATTAATTTATTATTTATCAAAGAATAAATATAGGTGATATATGTGTATATATGTGTATGTGCATGTATATATAAATATATATACTATACACGTGTATGTGTTTGTAAATACAAATATTAATATAATAAATGTGTATATATATATATATATATATATATATATATATATATATATATATATATATATATATATATATATATATATATATATATATATATATATATATATATATATATGTGTGTGTGTGTGTGTGTGTGTTTATGTGTATTTATATATAAATATAAATATAAATATATATATATATATATATATATATATATATATATATATATATATATATATATATATATATATATATATATATATATGTATATGAGTGTAGGTGTATTTATATATATAAATACCTAAATGTACATGTGTGTAAATATAAATAAAAATATAGGCATATACATGTATATAAATATAGATATATATGTGTGTATGTGTATATATATAAACATATTTTTGGAGATTTATTATATAAGTAAATATTATATGAGTATTGTATATATCCATTGTAGATGTATATATAAATATTTCTATAGTCATTTATATATATATATTGATTAAATAGGCATGTATATATATTCATAATTTATTAAGGTGTATACATATATACATGAATATATAAATGTATGTGTATATATATATAAAATATATATGTATAAATGTGTAGTTGTATATATATACATATATGTATATATATAATATATTATATATATATCTATGTGTGTATATATATAAATATAAATATATATATGTATATACTAGTCGCAAATGAATAGAAAAAGAAAAAAAAGAAAAAAAAAGAAAGAAATAATTGAGTAAACCCCAACCCAACTTCGAAGCCCAGCCCAGCTTGTTAACATCCCAACCCAACTTCGCAGCCCAGCCCAGCCCATTAGCACCCCAGCCAAACCCAGGCTGACCCGAGCGGAGACCCCTCAACCTTGCAATTAATACGCGAGGAGAAGTTTTCGAGAACTACAACAAACCCTAACACCTAGCCATCGACCACAACCATCTGGACGCACCCCTCGATCGCGCGCGCCGCCCTGCGCCGCCACGAGCCGTCGCCGGCCGGCCAGGGCCGCCGACCGCACATAACAGAGCGGAAACGACAGAAGCGCGAATCCAAACTCCGATGTTTGAGACTGCGGTTCTCCCTCCTCGGTCGACGAAATCTCGTTCCGATTGCCCCGGTTTGTTGACAACCTATACCACTTTAATATCCTTCAATTAATTCATTTGTAATCGAGCTAGATTTCCCAGAGGATCGATACGAAGTCGATCAAAAACTCTGCCAAAACAGAGCACGAAACCAGTCAAAACCACCCTTTTAGAAGGCAGATAATTGCCAATCCAACCACAGTTTAGGAAAACCATTTAAAGGTACTTTTAGACAACATGTAGAGGATTAAAACCCTATAATTAGAACTATTTCTAACATACTGCACAACAAGTAATTTCTGTTTGAAAATCCTAGAAAAACCCGTTTTCGAAAACTAAAAATTCAATAAAATCCTTCGATACGACGTGCGTCCCGCCAATCCGGGCGACGTGGTCGCGAACCGAAAGCATCGAAAGGTGCGTAACGGCTTCGTAGACATGTGGGCTTTGACGGAATTCAAATTGGTCGCGTGTGCGCGACGAATTTGATGCGTATCCGTCAAAATTCACCGTATCGACCACTTTGCACAAACTCCAATTACTTTGTTCACGCTGGTCAGATCGAGACGAAACTTGTGCCAGCAAGACCGTATCATTTTTCTGGTCCTGTATGCCAAGTTTGGTCCAATTCTGAGACAGTTGAATCGGACGCCGTTTTGTGGGCCCCACGGTTCGACTCAACGGGCGATTTTGTGCACGGCCCGCCGGAATCCAACTTTGGACATACGGTTGGGTTCGTATCAAAAAACCAGATCCGTTGACATATAGTTTGATGACCTTAGAGACCGTTGACTCTGGCACGCTTTTCGGTGCAAAGCGGGTCCAACGGCGGACACCGTTTTGACCCGAAATTACCGTTTTGCCCCTGTGTCCAGAATTGGACTTAAGGACAGGCGATTCTAGATAATTTGACTATTCTGAGAATGTTAGTACTATTTATTTCAGCATCTGGAGACTCCTGCATGTGTTGACTGATTGTGGCTCATTGAGTGGTATAGTATTATTGGTTTCACCAGCTAAGGACCTCAGGCAAGTGCACTTTCTGATTGCTTTTGATTCATAGTAGTCTTTTTATTTCATTTTTATATATATATCTTGCTTCTTGTTGACACGTTTGTCACACGGAGTAGTCGGGAGGGAAAATATCTTAGTAGACATGTGGAGTCGTGGACTACCCAGAACTATCCCCATGATGTCTATTCGTGAACAATAGCACCTGTACACGACACGTACAGGTGCCAGATTTAACCCCTAGCCGTTCACATGTCGAAACAGATATTTCACACCGCATAGGTAGTTGTCTTTTATTTTTCCTATTTTTTTCCACCGTTCCATGTCATCATTACTTTCCAGTTTTCATATCTCATATGTTATTTTCATGTCTTGTTAATTCTATTGTATTTTCGTATTACCGTCGGTTTGTGTACTTGTTCCATTCCTGACTGGAAACCAACATTTTTCAGGTTTAGCCGCGATCACGCTTAGCACTGGGAAGACATGGGTATGATGAAGCCGACCTAGATAGTAGAACTAGTTGTCATTTTCATTAATTGTGAGAACTTTATATTTTCCTTTAAATATAAATCTTGTAATTGTTATAATAAACTTAGAAATGTGAATGAGCAGCAAATATTATATTTTGTGATTTTTAGCATTTATTTCTTACGGGCTTGACAGCGTTCTACCGCCGACTCTGCAACGTAGGCTGGCTTGGACACGTCTCGTATCCGAAAAAGCGGGTACGGGTCATGACAGCTTTATATACTCATCGCTTGCTGATAGACTCATTGGCATCCCGTATCCTTAATCAATCGACATCCCCGAGGCTATCCCATACACCACTCAGGGATGAAGTCATTCGACAAATCCTCGAAACAAGTTTCGAATCCCAACCGATTATTTTGAATCTTCGTTCGCAATTCCTTAATTTTTAAGCATGCTACATCTATATACATCGATGATAACATCGTCTGATGGCATCCCTATCGATAGCCATCCCACATTCTATAAGTCAAGTCAAATTTTGATCCCATTTGAAACAATTCGAGTTTCGTACATGACTTTTTCTAAGGTCGACTCAATTCTTGGTGTATATGCCCAGCCCGACTTAGCCAATCGTGCTTTACGTGAACCATCTTTTAGTTTTATCAAAAACTATTCTCATACATTTTTATAAATTATATAGACTTATTGTATGGACATCTCGTAGGACATTTGAGAGAGAACACACCAACGATATCGAATTGTGGATACAACATCAGAGTTTGCAGAACATAATCGAGAGTTAGAGAATTCAATCAAAAGTTAAAGGACGTAAAGCCGTGCTCTGATACCATTATGTCATGCCCCGGTCCCGTAGGACCGATCGTCCTCGCTAAGGCGTGATGTCGCACCTACCTAGGTTGCACTCGTACAAGGCGGGTTCCATAACTGTCGATTACAGCGGCTTGCAATAGGATCGTCGCACAGAAGTCCCAAGCAGAAACATTGAAATATAAAAGCAACACAAGCATTGAACAAAATTAGAGTTTTTATTGATATAGAAACCAAGATTGCAATATGGCCCGTGGCCAAGAATTTAAATGTCTCTCAATACACTTTTCTCTCAATTTATAAGTCACTCAGCTCTTTCTCATCTCTCAATACAATTGACAAGCCAGCGGATGCTTCAGATAGACGATGTCCATACATATATGTCATGTATAAGTTTTGACTCCATGTGGCCGTATGCCTCAAAACGCTAAGGAACTCTATGCCTCAACGCATCCAAGCTGTGCTCCGCGCCACGAGCTTCTACCTGTGCCAACACCTGGAAACTGTGTGGATGTCAACACTCAACTGTACTGGTGGAGTGAGCTACTTGCCCACCCATACAAAACTAACACGTTCATTTACTTTTTGCAACATAAATCCTTTATGATTGTCTTTCTATTCTTGCCTTAGGATCGATTTTAAGACATAGACGCCTGGCCTATTTGTGTCTCTAGACCATCATCGTGCTATCGTACCGATAACTTCCTTATCCTTGCCTCTAGACCATTCTCGTGCTTGCAACATCAACGTGCCGACTCGTGCTTGCCTTATGGCCCATACTTTGGGACGAGCAACAACATGATTTATGTCATTGACTTGGTTTATGCTTCAACATTGAGGCCATGCCTCGCAACTTAGCATGACTTAACCAAACTTGTCTTATGGCCCTTCTTGACTTAACTCGAAATGACTCAAGTCTGACTTATACAGCTCTATGCCAACGACTTAATACTCGATGCCACAGTTCATGTCGAAGCACGTATATTTTCTATAGCCAAATATTAGGCTTCTTAAGACTTGTATTACAACCGTGCATACCATCTTTATCCTATTCGTGTCGTGGTTGTACTTTCTTTGATTCGACCGACACCGTTCTTGTGAATTTCCGCTCAACATGTCAACTTATCTATATGAAAGGTCACTGGCAATTCAAGCCATCTTGGACATGTAGGTGGTGCAGATGAGACCCTTGCAGCTAAGGATAGCTAGCCCTGCTCAAGTCCTCGAATCATCGACGACATATTCTTTCCTAACTACCTTGCTTCCCTCCTAGGCCGAAGCGGTCCTGTGGCTCCAGGTTACCGAATCGAGGGCACGAAACCTTGTCGACAAGTTGTCCATGACCACGCACCTACGAGAACTTCGAGACTCAACATAAATGCATGGCCTAACTATCACAACTTACTTTTCTTTGGTTTACTTCTTTTTTTTTCATACTTCTTTTGCAAAGCCCAAACCAGGGTTGCTTCGACGACTGATCTACAGTCCCGACATCTTTTCTCTGCGACTGACCTACAGTCCCGACATATTTCTTTTCGATGACTGACCTACAGTCCCGACATATTTTTGGTGTTTTCATACTCTTATTGACTTAACTCATGAATGGCTAATTGATAGCCTTCAAGCATAACTTGAACAAAATGTGTTCTTTATGTGCCGTAGACCATGGCTAACTTTTTTTTGAACTATCTGTGGTTCGTGCCTGAAACCGACTTTTGTTCTATGCGGCACTACCGCCCAAGTCATACTTTATATGACGAGTCTTGAGATCGTGGGACCAAGTGACTTGACAACCGCAGATAACATGAAATAATGCTTGCTATGACTTCGATAGCCTAGCATAACTTTGCCTAACTTAATCGTGCAACAACTTGACAAAAAATGCTATGTCAAGCCTCGCATTGTGGGAACGTGCCATGTACGCATTCGACTTGAACAATCAAGTTATTTGGGTGCCTGGACTTATGCCACAAGCTGTACAATACATCTTAACCCGTGGGAAAAATAATTGCTATGCCAAGCCTTAGACTTAGGCTAATTCATAGCTTTGTGGCAACTTAGATCAACTTCCTTCTCCCAAGCCATGGGACGAAGGACCGAGAGTCATTTTGAAAGTACGACGTACGATACATCTAAGCTGACCGTGGGACCTTTCCATGTTCTAACTCAGTCTGACCCAAGTTGGGATTATTTCCTTAGCTATGTGGATTCGTCTCTTTTATTATCAAACCTACTTGTGCATTTGAAAACTTTCGTTTTATTAGTGTGAAGGCCAAGCTGAGGCAAGTTCATCGAAGCCACACACCTGAGCGAGGAGTCGCCTCGACCGAGCGGGTCTTTGAGCATCCGTTGCATGGCTAAGTCCGAACGTCGTTGGCATTTCGATTCCTCCGATTGAGTTGAGCGGGACGGGGCACTACAGTGTCTCTACATAAGACATCGTTAGCCATCATAAATACATAAATGTGTTATGTTACCATTTTGCTATCTCAAGTGCTAGGCCTGCAAGAAGATAATATTAGCATGTCGCCTAACTATATGAAGGTTGCTGGCATCACAAGTCATCCTGGAATATAGCCTGGTTAGACGATGATCATTTTAGCACAGATAGCGATCTCAACTGAAAGTTTCTGAATCACCAATGCTAGTACGTCAGCACAGCTACCCTGGGTCTTCCTAGGCCGACACGATCCCGGTGTCCGGGGATTCGTTCGAGGAGCCAAAACCTTGTGCACAAGTTGTCCATGACCATGAAACTACATAAATATATAGACACTACACAAATGCATGGTACGATATTGATATAATCATAAAGCATCTCTATCTATCATAGATTATGAAACATCTTTAATTTCTACATTTACCATATACCTCGAGTCATTACTCGAGTTAAACTTCCTAGTCCAGAGATTTTTATACATACACAGTTTTGAATTCAGGGACACTGCCTTAGCGACCTAATAGTCCCCATTTCCCATAGTACCATCACTATAAATACAATATGATAGTCATTTGAACAAAACAACAGTACTATATTTCATATGACTAAATCACAATGCTATATCTCACATCTAAAGCGTGGTGGTAGAATTATACTCCAAGTGCAAGAGTCCATTTCTATAATAACAAGTTTACAATTTCATATGATGTGATAAAGACAGCTCCACTTTACATAAATCTAACTCATTAGTTCAATTCCCTGTTCTATAGAAGCAAGTATACAAAAATGTGATTACTTTAATCGTAACTATGTGGGTTCGTCTATTTTTATTATTATTATGCAACGATCTATAGCATAAAACTAAACATATAGCATCCATTTATTAGGTGTGAAAGTAAAGAAGCGAAGGGTCATCGAAAACACCCACCTAAAGAAACATCGATCTAACTCGACCGAGTAGATCTATGAAACATCCTCTACTGGAAACAAAATCCAAACGACCCTTTAAGTCAACGTACCATCTCAATGCACCAAGCGGAGCGGGGCATTACAGGTTGTAGGGTCCGTTAATGCCTCTCTTGGCCTGTCGCTACAACCCAGTCCCAGACTTACTGGTCTGATTTGGCTGGCCACGAAGACTTTACTGATGATAGGTCCCATCATGCTCCTAAATAAACCCTTTTTCCCAGGCATTAGTCTCCATCCCTTTCCGCACGCGGAAGGGGTACATGGACCTTGGCTCTTCCCTAGGATGCTCCATCCGATCGAGCCCTGCTCCTGAGCAGAGTGCCAGGGGCACTTTTTTGCGGCACCCTCTTATAGCATATTGGAGGAGGTCATATTCGTCGAACCACCGTAGAACATCCCTCATGATCCTCCTCCTCCACCAGGTGCAAGGTTCGCTAGGGGATGATCCAAGGCTTCTATCGAGAGAAATCCTAGGGCCTCCGCTAGTACCATCTCCAAAAGAACGAGACATCTCCAAAATATTTCATGGTATAGATTAATGTTTTGACTCATTGGTTACACGTCTTTTTGTTGTTCACAAGAAATGTATTTGTAAAACTTCTAACACAACTAATTATTAAGTTGTGACCCAACACCTAGAGTATCAAATAAATTCCATAAGACTTGATAATGTCATAGACTTCACATCAAATATATTTGTGACTATTGTATGTCCTTTGGGATTGAAGTAGAACATATGATTTTCTATGTGTACATCCATGATGATCTTGCAGAAGCATTTACTAAGAGTATCCATTCGATCGCGAGGGCTTTGATAATGTGCAACAAATTTCTTACTTTTGTACCGGATTACACAATATTGCATGCATGCATGTTGGTCTGTTTGAGGTCCATTGTCACCCTAACCGTATTCGACGTTATAATTGGCTATTGAGTACGAGCCTAACGTTTCATATTTACACATTGTCTCTAGATATTTTCATGTCTTGAAGACGTATCTGTTAGTGTTTTGTCTTGGTGACTAGAAAGATAGTCCCACATTGCCTACACCAAATGGATTGTCTCTCTATATAAAGCTTTGCTTGAGGAGGGAGAATACATATGGGGTATGGAGAGGCACATCGGTGCATGAGGGGGTGCTTTTCTAGTAGAAAAAAGGCTAAATCCACAAAGAAGCATTTATGCTTTTTGTCATGCTCATAGGATTATTTCCTGTGGAGTTAAGTCCCGAACGGGGTTAACGACTCGGACTCGGGCTCAAGGGCGTAAAGTGACGCTTTGTTGGCACACTTTGCCCTTAGCACGTCGGCATCGACGCATGGTGCTTTGTGCGCTATTGTTGTGTTATTGTTGCGCTCGTCATATGTACGAGTCGCGTGTCCTAGACGCATGGGCTCGATGCATGGGCAGGCGCAGGGCTAGGCGCAAGCTGCGTCCGTACGCTAGTACGCCTGAGCACCTACGTGCCTGTGCATCTGCACGTGCATGGCCAAGCGTGGGGCTAGGTGCAGGTTGCGCATATGTGCGTCTGCGTGCTAGTGTGCTTGAGCTCCCGTACGTATATGCGCCTGCACGCCCGTGCACCAACACGCATGTGCACATGTGTGTCTGCGCACCCGTACGCCTGTGCAGTACTTAGGCGCTGATTGGTCGATTCGGGCAGTTATGTAAAGATCGAGTCAAATATTATATCCATTTATTGTGGAATTTGAATTTAATTCAGTTAAATCTTTCCATGATTTGTTCCTATCTTTTTGCAATCAGTGTGCGGCCAGATTTAGGATTAGGGTTTCAGCCCTACTCTACAAATACTCTCTTCGTGCCTTCATTAGTTTCTAATGGAAAAAAATAAAGAGATGAAGAGAGGCTGCTGCCATTGGAGTCCAGCGAGTTCACGAAGGAGGTGACAGTGAGCATTCCAGAAGTTCTTTCGAACTTGTTGGTTCCTGGGAGCAGATCGCAGAAGAAAAAATCTTACTTTGAGCAACAGTGATCTTTATCACCCCAGCAGGATCTTTAAGTCAGTTTCATAAAGAAATAGAGTCTTCACTTTCGTCTCACAAAGAGACAAGGTCATCAACTCCGAGTCTAACAAAGAGACCGAGTCATCAACTCCATGTCTCACAAAGAGATCGAGTATTCCATCTACAATCTGTTTTGAAAATAACAATCCTAAAGCAAGATCCAGATCTGATGGAGAACAACCGTGTGAACCTTCTCGACACAAGTTTTAACAAACTTGAGAAGTTTGACGAAGAGCATTACAACGTATGGAAGAAGAAGGTCAGCCTTAATCTTTAACTCATTAGCGTCGACTACGTGTTGAAAGATCCTGAGCCTCTGATTCAATAAGGAGAAAAAGCTCAAAGGATTGCTGTAGCTACTGCTTTGCAATCGAAGTGGAGAAGAGATAACAACATCTGTAAGTTGTTGATCTTCAATTCTATGAAGGACTCTCTGGCAGAGTCATACAGTAAGACGATCAATACAAATAACGTATGAGAGTTTGTAGAAAATCTCTACAAGGAAGATGAAAACAGAAACAAGATCTACGTGATCGAAAATGTCTGGAGGATGCAATTTGAGAACGACAAGACCATGTTGCCTTAAGTCAAGGAGTTACTCAAACTACGTCAGAAGCTGGCGGATGATGACATGTCTTTGGTCGATGCATTTATCATCGGGGGTATTGTCGCCAAGCTCCCACATGGGTAGAGCAATTTCATCGTGGACATGCACCGCAAGAAGATAGAAAGTGGATCTAGAATGCTTCTTGTACTGGATACATGTTGAGGATAAGTTGAGGGTTCAACTCAAAGTGGAAACCTTGTCCAAGCAGATGGCCAAGGCCAACATAGTGCAAGAAGAAAACTCTAGAGGGAAGCAGAAGGCTACCTACCAAAAGAAGAAAGACCTTTACCATCCGAAGGTGAAGTCGGCTCAGTTCAATCCCAAGTCTAAAGAACCTATGACTTGTTTCAACTGTGGCAAGAAAGGCCACTAGAGGAGGGACTGCAAGGAAAAATCAAAACAAAAGGAGCAAGGTGAGGCTAACTTTGTTGCTATGATTATGCAGGTTGACTCAGTTGGAGTTGAAACGGACTGGTGGATAGACACTGGGGCATCGTGTCATGTTTACTCAAAGAAAGAGTGGTTCACCATGTACAAACTTATTTCTGAGAAGGTTATGGTGGCGAACCAGATACAAGCTGAAGTACTGGAGATCGGGACGGTTATACTACAACTGACTTCGGGGAGGTCGTTGACGCTTCATAATGTGAAGCATGTATCTGCTATAGCCAAGAACCTGGTCTCAGGAAGTCTGCTCTGCAATGCATGCTTAAGGATGGACATAAACGCTGGTCAGGTTGTTATGTCCTATAAAGAAACATACTTCGAAAAGGCCTTTTATACTGAAGGGATGTTCAAACTTCAACTTGTAATTCCTATGGAGATAACTAATACAATCTCTTCTTCTGGTTATTCACTTGAGTTGTGACATAATAGACTAGGGCGTGTACATTGTAAAAGAATAAACAAGATGTCTAGTATAGGGCTTATCTCCAAGTGTGGGGGTAAGGAATTAGAGAAGTGTGAGGTATGTGCAATGACGAAGATCACTAGAAAGTCGTTCAAACAGGTAAACCGAAGTAAAAATCTTCTGGAGCTGGTTCACTCAGATATCTGTGACTTTAAACAGTTCTCTACTAAGGTCGGGATGAAGTATTTCATTACTTTTCATCGACGATTTTTCAAAATACCCGTTCGTTTATCTGCTCAAGTCTAAAGATGAAGCATTTAAGAAATTTAAGGACTTTAAGGTTGAAGCTAAACGTCAAACCGGACAACAACTCAAGAGACTCAGAAGTGATTGAGAGAGAGAGAGTATAGGTCTCATAAATTCGTATCATTCTGCAGAGAACATGGAATTGTCAACGAGACGACTGCTCCGTACTCACATCAATCAAATGATATTGTAGAAAGAAAGAAAGAACAGAACATTAACAGAGATGATGAACTTTATGCTATTGACGGCGGGTCTTCCAAATTGCTTCTGGGGTAAAGCAGTGCTTACGGCATGAGAAGAATTACCCAACTCATGACTTAGAAATGACGGCGATTGTGTTCGTGTTGAAATTGTGGCGACAATATCTCTATGGTGTGTCCTGCGAGACCTTCACATACCATAAAAGTCTGAAGTACATATTCATACAGAAAGAATTGAATCTGAGGCAGCGATGTTGGTTAGAATTGATCAAGGACTATGACTTGATGATTTTCTACACACCGGGTAAAGGGAACGTGGTAGCTGATGCCTTGAGTCAGAAATTCGACGGGACACTGTCAGTAGCTAAGGAGGTACTACGGGATTTGGAAGAGATGGGCATCAAATTCAGAATCCGTACATAGAATATACAGTCGGCTCAGTTGGAGCTTGAACCGAGCCTCCAGGGAAGGATTAAAACTGCTCAGAAGGACGATCCGTTTCTGCAGAAGATATACGAGTTAATTCTAGCAAGAAAGGCGATCGACTTTGTGGTAGAAGATGACACTATTTGTGTCAATAGAAGATTGTGCGTTCCTAAGGATGAGGAACTCAGGAATAAAATACTGACCGAGGCGCATTTTGCGAAGTATTCCTTGCATCTGAGAAGCACTAAAATGTACAAAGATCTACGCACAACATTTTGGTGGCATTGCATGAAGAAGGATGTGGTCCTATTTGTGTCTCAATGCTTAGCTTGTCAGCATGTGAAGGCCGAACACCAACGGCCAGGCGGAGAACTACAAAATCTTGCTACCCTGTAGTGGAAGTGGGATAATATCAGTATGGATTTCATAATAGGATTACCGAAAACTCAGAAAGAAAATAATGCGATTTGGGTGATCGTGGATAGATTGACCAAGTTGGCTCATTTTATTGTAATAAAAGTGACATAGAGCGTTGAATGGTTGGCTCAGATCTACATGAATAAAAAAATTCGATTATACGGGGTGTCAGCTTCTATAGTGTCAGATAGAGATGGACGGTTCTTGTCACGATTTTGGATAAGTCTGCAATCAGCATTAGACACAAAGTTGAAATTCGGTTCGGTATACCATCCGCAGACTGATGGACAGACGGAAAGAGTAAATCAGATCCTTAAAGACATGTAGAGATTAGGCATGCTCGATTCGAAGACAAACTGGGACGCACATCTCGCATTGGCAGAATTTGTCTATAACAACAGTTATCAGGCAAGTATTCAGATGGCCCCATATGAGACGTTACATGGACGAAAATGTTGATCACCGATATGCTGGGATGAATTCAGTGAACGACAAGTGCTCGGACCAGAACTTGTAGAACAAGCCATCGAAAAGGTCCGTTTGATTCAAGAATGGCTCAAAGTTGCTCAAAGTCAACATAAAAGCTATACAGATGTATATTGACGACCCTTGGATTTACTTTGGGCAACCATGTCTTCTTGAAGGTCACACCCATGCGAGGTGTGATACGGTTTGGGATGAAGGAAAAGTTGAGCCCGAGATTCGTTGGACCTTTTGTAATTTTGAAGAAGGTGGCCTCAGTGGCTTATTGACTTACACTACCTCCGGCTCTGGCTGATGTACACGATGTCTTCCATGTGTCCCAACTGCAGAAGTACGTGCATGATCCAAGCCACATAGTGAATTTTGATCAGTTGCAGCTGAGCGTCGACCTATCCTACACAAAAGAACTTGTCCAAATTCTGGACATAAAGGAAAAAAATTTGCGAAATTGGACAGTGTCTTTGGTCAACGTGCTATGGCGAACCATGCTGTTGAAGAGACGACGTAGGAGTTAGAAGAGAAGATGAAGGTGAAATACCCAACGCTGTTTGATAACGTAGGAGTTGGAAGAGGAGATGAGGGTGAAATACCCTTCGCTATTTGATAATTTTGAGGTAGAACTTTTGTTTTAAGTTTCGTGGATGAAACTTTTTCTTAGTGGTATATTAAGTAGTGCGCCGCTCCTAGCAGTTCACTATGTAAGGCTTATGGCTTGATCAACTCGGTCCGAACCGAGTGTTGGGAAAACTTACTGTCGACATCGAATCGATCATGGACAAATGCATAAGAACCTTTCCAACTAATGGATTGGTTTTTCTTAAAATGCGTCCAAGAGTTTTTTTTGGATATTTTGCTACTGGTTTTGTTACTTGATTTTAATGGATGCTTTTCTAAATGGTTTTCGATGATTTGATTCTTGCCCATTTTTATCGATTTTCATAGCATTCATTCTTGAGAATTCTGAGAGAAAGGAACATAACGAGACGGATTATTAACCAAACTTTTGGTGACATTGTAGACAGACGCGTGACGGAAAGCTAAACACACAAGTGTTTCTCTTCCTCTCGGCAATTCTCTAACTGGTGAGTGTGGATCTCTGTGGTGGTTTTGTCCCTCTCGCTACTCCTTCTTGCCAACTAAATAAAATTGTCTTGCAACATCCGTTGATCGATAACAAGATGCTAATATAATAAGTCAATACCACTAAAAATCTAGAGATATGAATATTGAATCAATCGATTCGTCGCTAACACTCTGCTAACGAATGAATTGGCACATGAACATTGAAATGATGATTGTCCCTATGAACATTGAAATGTCGCGATGTAATAAACATTGAAACGAAATGAATTGAAGCCTGAGATGATAGTTATGAAATGTTGGGAAATGAACAAGTTGTCTATTTACTTCCAATATTACCATGCAGTGTATGCTTATCGAGTCGGACACGCATTCGCATGGTCATGGACAACTTGTACACAAGGTTTGGTGATATGTTTTCTCGAACGGTACCCAGGGCACCGGGGACCAATTCGGCCTAGGAGAAAACATTGGCATGCTAGTAGGAGCACGGTTCTTGCGAGGCCTCCTTAGGGGCCAGCTACCTACTTTGGAGTCATCGTATTACCTTGAAGTCCTATATAAAAAATGCCTGTATGGTTTAACAGCGCCAGTGGCCATGTAGTCAGGATGCATGCTAATGATTATTTTATGCAGGACGGTAAGTCTTGTTATTATTATCATGTACCTTATGCAGGAAAGCTAGATTCGGTCGATGGTAAAATAAATAATTGTTTCATATAATATCATGTTGCCTCAATTGTGACTTACTCTGAATGTTGCATGTCCCTAATTCATGATTTAGAATGCTTGTCATTAAATACAAATGTTGGTTTAGCTGAGTGGGCCAACGGGGCTCACCAACGCATTATTATAATGTGCTGACCCCTCCTCCACAGGTACAGGTGAAGGCTCGGGCGCACGTCTGAACTAAGGCATGTGAGTTGTTGCTGATTTCTTTCAAATTACGATGCACAAAGTATTACGAAGCTTTCATAGATTGTTGCTTAGATTTCAAAAGTACTAAAGGGGCATGATGTATAGAACGAGAAGTTATTTCATGGTAGCCTATCAGTTGTATTTCTTTTCATGAATCAATGTAGCTGGAAAGGCATTTCAAAGAGTACTGAAAAAATTGTATTTTGGCTACAATTATCAATAAAATAAATATTATCTCTTCCTAATCTCCGTACTCGGTGTTTCTACAAATGTAGCTTATTTTCAAAAGTTTTAAAACAACACAAAAGTGCACATTCTTGCCTTGTACAAGTATAACTCCATACTTGTACGGCATCACGCCTTAGCGAGGACGAACGATTTGGCGTGAATCCAAATGAAGCAAATGATTCCCCGAATTGGGGCATGATAGAATCTGAGTTCTATGTACTGGCGGCTGCAGCAGATAAAGTAGAATGGCTTCAGAAGCTCATGTATGATCTTACAATAATTGGTGCACAAATACCGACGGTACCGATATACTGTGACAACCAGGCGACTACAACAGTAGCATCGAATGACATTTACAATGGCAAGAAGAGGACTGTACGTCTAAGCAACAGGGCGCTAAAAGATCTTATTAAAATAGGAGCCATTGTCGTGGTTGATGTTCGAAGCCAGGAGAATCTGGCAGATCCATCTACCAAAGGTCTCAAGCACCATCTGGTCGAAGACACATCATGTAAAATAGACTTGAAGACACTTTGATATTATGTCTTTATAATTCTACTATAAAGTTTTATGCTATTAGTTCAAAGAGATATCTACTAGACATCTAGATTTTAGTTCAAAGAAGGACCATTGACTGGATGAATTTCAGGTGAAGTGGGCAATCCTTTGGATACTGTGGGATCTCAGACCCAGAACCACTGTTAGTGGGTAATCCTTTAGATACTGCGGGATCTCAGACCTAGAACCACTGCTGGTGGGCAATACTTTAGGATATTATTGGGTTTTGAATCCAGAACCACTATAAGTGAGCAATCCTTTTGTTATGTTACGGGGTTGTGGACCCAGAACCACTATCGTCTACTGTTTATTCTTTGTATAGAACAAAATCCTGTAAAAGGATGGCTTGAAAGCCTTAATTAGTTCTCGGGCATTTGGAATGTCCGGAGTGATTTACAGGAAGTACGGGTAGCACAATACTACAAAGGAGCATAGTACTTCATGCTACAGTAGGGTGACACCACATGAGGTACCTAGTGAGGGTAAAGCCTCGGCATCGGACCAAGTCACAGCAGCGTAGCACCGCACATAGGTAAGAGGGCCTAATGCTGAAGAAAGAAGAGAGGTATACAACACTAAAAAGAGGCTGGGACTCATGTTACAGTGGTGTGACACCACACAAGACAGTGCCCCGACTTTGCAAACCATGTCACAGTGGCGTAACACCGTAAAGAAACGAAAAGCTTCATGTTGGGTAGTTTGGCATTACAAAGATGTCGTGTCTCATGCTACAGTTGTATAACACCAATGAGGTATTGCCTTGGCTTTGGGCCATGTCATGGCGACGTAGCACCGTAAGGAAGCAAATGACTTCATGCCAAAGACTCTTTAGAAGAACTCACCTAGAGTGTATGGATAGAGATGTAGGCCGTCTCTTAAGGAAAATCTTTTAGATGCCCAAGATGTATACACCGAAATCAGGCTGGCATAAGACCTTCAATGTGCAGCCAGAAGCACAATTGATGTTATTACGTGAGTGAAAAAATTACAGTTATGGTGCAGAATTCAAGGCCTAGTCCATTCTTGTATCATGCTGTTATTAAAATCATACGGGAAGATTCAAGTCGTGGCGACATCTATCCTAAAGCATGATGGACAGTTACTGTGGGAACGCACAACCCATGTATATAGAGATATGTGGAGTATTGTTGGTATTTTATCTTGGTGACTAGAAAGAGTCCTACATTGCCTACACTAAATGGATTATATCTTTGTATAAAGCTTTGCTTGAGGAGAGAGAATACATATGGGTTGTAGGAGAGGCACATGGGTGCATGTGGGAGTGTTTTTCTAGTAAAATAAGGGTAACTCCACAAAGAAGTATTTATGCTTTTTGTCTTGCTCATGGGATTATTCTATGTGGACCTAAGCCCCGAAGGGGCTTAGCGACTCGGACTTGGGCTCAAGGGCGCAAAGTGGTGCTTTGTTGGTGCACTTTGTACTTAGCACGTCGACATCGGCATACAGCGCTTTGTGCGATATTGTTGTGCTCGTCTTATGCTCAAGTCGTATGCACTAGACGCATGGACTAGGCGCATGGGCAGGCACGGGTCTAGACGTGGGCTGCACGTTTGTGCGTCTGCACTAGTGTGCCTGAGCACCTGCGCGCCTGTGCATCTACATACGTATGGGCAGGCACGGGGCTACGTGCGGGCTGCGCATCTGTATGTCTGTGCGCTAGTGAGCCTGAGCACCTATGCGCCTGTGCGTCTGCGCACCTGTGGGTATGTGCGTTTGTACGCCCTTGTGCCAGCACGCCTACGCACATGTGCGTTTGTGCAGCCGCGCATCTGTGTAGTACTTAGGCACTGATTGGTGGATTCGGGTAGTTATCGACAGATTGAATCAAATATCAGATCCGTTTTTTGTGGAATTTGAATTTAATTCAGTTAAATCTTTCCATGATTTTTTCCTATCTTTTTGCAATCAATTAATGTGCAGCTAGATTTACGGTTAGGGTTTCAGCCCTACTCCATAAGTACTCTCTTCGTGCCATCATTATTTTTTACCGAATTTTTTTTTTAATAAAGAGACGATAAAAGCCCGGTGCCATTGGAGTCGAAGGAGTCCAACGAGTTTACGAAGGAGGTGATAGTGAGCGTTCCAGAAGTTCTTTTGAACTTCCTGGTTCCTGGAAGCAGATCTCAGAAGGGCGAATCTTGCTTTGAGCAACGGTAATCTTCATCACCCCAGCAGGATCTTCAACTCAGTTTCACAAAGAAACAGAGTCTTCACCTTCGTCTCACAAAAAGACAAGGTCATCAACTCCGTGTCTCACAAAGAGATCGAGTCATCAACTCCGTGTCTCACAAAGCGACCGAGTCATCAACTCCGTATCTCACAAAAAGATCGAGTATTCCATCTACGATTTGTTTCACATTTTTTTTCGTTTACACTTTTTCTACTGGGTTTTTCGAATCAAGGTTTGGATGAAGTCCATCTACATCTATTTCTCAAAAACTCGCATTGGTATGTTTCCTGAAGACTGAGATTGATCATCCCTGAAGATCGATATTGTTTTCCATTGATTGTAAAAGAACAGAACAATTATCGGAGACTGAACTTTAGACTCACAATACAAACTCGCTTGTACAAAGAAAGCCTAGGGACGAAAACCTAGGTACAGCAATCTAAGTACAATTGTTTATTTTAGATTCTGGGGGATGACGGTAGAGGCTCGGGAAAGCGACGGCAGCTCTGCCTTACTCCTTGGACGATCGGTTGCAACCTTGGCTCTGTAGAAGAACTGCAGGGCGTTGATGAAGAAATGCTCTCTCTTCAGGCTCTCTGGCTCTCTATGTTTCTCTCGGTATATCTCTCTCTGTCTCTCTCTGTATGTATCTGTGTATATTTGTAAGGGAATGGCACCTTGCTATTTATAAGAGTGGGGGGCCTCATTAGGGTTTGCAATGATTGCCCATTCTGGAAAGTCGGCGGCTAAGGATCATTGGATCTGGGCCGTTTATCGAGATTTGAGCAATAAATGTGATTGCATCAAATCTTTTGTGGGTAACTAATGCTGATTGACATAAATCCTCCTGATTTGTCATGCCAACCTCAAATTCTTCGACACGTGTCTTTAATTGGCTTATTTGCAAATGATCTGATTTGATCCCAATATTTCATTGGGATTTGTTGAGGGATTTCGATCGATCTGATGCCATGTGCCCTGCTATCATGCCATGTGTCATAATAGCAGAAATCTGAGCCGCAGGAGAGTTGCTCCTTATTGGGCCACTGTAGGTCCTAAAAAAAGTCAAGTTGCACCTATCAACAAAGTCAGAAAAATCAAGAAATACAACTTTCAAATGAACTGCGCAGATATCAGATTGCGTATCATTCCGATTGTGCACATCGGACTGCACACATTTTTAACTACGCAGGCTGACGTGGCAATGTCATCATTATCTGACAAAATCAAATCTTTCTGACAGCTGACAGCACAAAAAACGAGGAGTCTGTTCGTTTATTGTGCCGTACAGCGCTCGAAGACAGCTGTACATACAGCGTAATCCAGTGCCTGCGTAATCTAGTGCCTGCACAATCTATGTCAGCACAATCCGAAGTCAGCACAATTCATGTGGCGCACTTCATCATGATAACTGACAAAAGTACACGTGGCACTCATGCCATCAATTGCTCATTACGTGGCAACCGTCTTCACACGATCATGCGCATTTCAATCAAATGATGCCATGTGTCCAAGACAGTTAGCCCATGACCAGACAACTGCCTGCGTAGTCTGATGCTGCGCAATCCAGTTCCTGCGCAATCCAACTTGCGCCATCCAGAATAACTAAAAATTAGTTATTTTCAGAACTCTATAAATAGAGTTTCAAGTCTTCATTCAAGGGGGATCACAGATCAGAGATCAGATAGAGAGATCAGACATTTAGAGTTCAGAAATATCAGAGAGTTCAGGAGTTCTTGCCCAAGTGCTGCTGCATTCTTTCGAGGCTTTTGCCTTCAATTCTCTGAGGCTTTTGCCTTCAAGTCAACTTCCGAGGCTACCGTCTTCAAAGTTCACATCGTCCAAGGGATAAAGCAATCGTCTTCTAGATTGGATTTCTACAGTTGTACCTTTCCCAGAATTCTTGTAATCTTTACAAAGTTTGTATCAATAAAGTTTCATACTTTTGTTTTTGCAAACAAAATGGCGACTCTGCTGGGGACGACTTTCTCCTCCGACGAGGAAGTGACAACTCAATGTGACATAGCGTCTATCGGCAAGACGCAAAAGACTCTGGTTGTGAAGGTCAACCAGACGGCCTACGAAGCCATGATTAACTCCAAGACCACTCTCCGTACTGCAACAACTTCTGCCACGAGCAAAGTACGCCCAGTGTGGATCCCCAAGACTACTGCACAGTCTGGCAGTTCTGCCACTAAGGCTGCTACGCAATCTGTGGCACAGTCTGCCAGCAAGACTGCTGCGCAGTCTGTCCATTCTGCCACCAAGCTTGGTGCGCAGTCTGCTGTTTCAACTGTTGCATAGTTTGTCTCAACTACTCATGCGCAGTCTGCTACTTCTTATGCTGCCTTGTCAAAGTATAAGACTCCTATGCCCCTGGCGCAGTTAGCAGCAATTCTTTCTGCGCAAACCAACATTCCAGCAACTAGAGTGCATCCTAAACACTCTGAGGCAAGAACTCCTGATGCGCAAACCACAATCTCTGTGGCCAGAACAAGTGCACCCTCTGCTAGAGTTACTCATGCGCAAGTGGCCAGTGCGCCATCAACCCATGCGCAAACCATGCCTGCACAATCCAAAAGAGACAGCCCTTTGGCTAATCTCTCTTCCTCTCACAACAAAGGCAAAGGCTCAGTTCCTCCTCTCAAGCACTCTGTTGTTCCAGCACAATCCACTGGGGGTAGTCTTTTGGCTATTCCTCCTTCTCAGAACAAAGGAAAAGGCCCTTTGGTCTTTTCTCAAACTTCTTTGTCTCATGACTTAGAAGACAACAGAGGGAAACGCTCTTTAGCTAACCCTTCTCCCCAAAACAAAGGAAAAGGCCCTTTGGTCTTTTTTCAATCTTCCTTGGTCTTTACCGTAGAAGATCAACCTGAACGTGCCTTGGCACCAGTCAGTACAAGAACTCCTTCAAACAAGGGTTCTTCTTTCCTTCATATCAAGAGAACTTGTACTGATCAAATAGGTATTCTGCCTACCCGGTAGCAGAATTTCAAGATCTCCCGACTCTCAAGATATCCCGGTCGAAACAGGGAAAATTGTTGGTGTCTCAAACAGAAACCCCTGGGGGTGAATTTGCTGATCTAAGAACTTATCTCAACAGACCAACTTTGGTGAAACGCAAACAGCCAATGCCGAAGACCAAATATCATCAGAAGCAAACTTCCAGGGTCAAGAACCCCGACACCTATGCCAATGAAGTGAGCACTTTCCTGTATACTCAAGGGACAAAACATTTGAAAAACCGGAACCATGTTCCAAATATTGTCAAAGAACAGATCCCTCAATCTTTTGATCTCCGGGAACATCTCAGACAAAAGCGGGATAATGTCTCGACACCTCCAGTTCAATCATCTGATCATCATTGCAATCATAAAGTCATAATCCAGTGCTGTTGTCAAACAACAAAACGATCTGTCTTTGATCGTCTGAACTTTGTAAATCCTGGACCTAAGTCAGAGGATGAAGACGAAGTGTTATACGCTTCTGTCAACATGACCTCTCGAGACACTGAGGGTAGGAAGTGCTCTAAGCACGGCAAGCCTCGCTGTCCTAGTCAACGGTATTTAGATTTACTCCAGGAATCTTCTGAAGGAGTATTTCGATATACCCGTTCCCGAAGCCGAGATACAATCGGTCAAAGAAATCTTCAAGATCCTTCGGGTCATTTTCTTTCTTCTCAGTCAGGAGATGACTCTTTCTCCGACTATGATGCATACAGTAAAAGCTCTGAACAGACAGTATCTTCCACTATACCAAGAGAAGTGACAGCTTATGTTGTCAATGAAGATCCAGATGCTTCAACTTCTGCAAATCAGGAACAGCGAATCGCTGCACTAGAAGACAAGCTGAAGACCATGGCTGAAATGGTCGCCAGTATGCATTCTATTATTGTGGCACAACATACTACACCACCGACTGTACCTGCTATAAGTCCGGAGATCATAGTATCATCGGTGCCTGTTAATGCAGGGCTGGGGGTAGCAGCTCCTCAAGTACCCCTTGTACCAATTCAACCTATACCCAGTCAGTCAGGGGCTGGGGGTAGTGCATATCATGCTGTTCCTCCTCCTAACACCGTGGTTCAGCCTGCTCCTTCTATATCAGTAGAAGATGCCAATGAAGCTGTCAAGCTCCTACGAACTCAGTTCGAAGCTTTCAAGGAGAAGGACAACTTGCAAAGGTTGGGAATCAAGCAGCCCTACCCAGTTGAATGGAAAGAAGTTCCATTTCCTCCGAAGTACAAGATCCCAACTATCTCGATGTTTGATGGCAGCACATCTCCCAGTCAGTTTATTAACCACTTTGAGGTTATGACTGTCCAACTTCAACGAAATGACGCTCTTCTTACCAGAGTATTCGTCGGCTGTTTAGCTGGCGTAGCGTACGATTGGTACAGAAGCTTGCCCGATGGTTGTATCACCTCCTTCTCTGGCTTAAAGCAAATCTTCTTGGAACAATTTTATGAGGGGATCAATGATATGACTATGTCAGCCCTCAATAAAATCAAACAAAAGCACAATGAAACCGCTGAAAGTTTCATCGAACGGTTCCGCCGAGAAGCCTTGAAGATGCCTCCTGGGACTCCGGCTGCTGTCACTATTGATACTTGCAAGGCGAACCTTTTGCCTGTGGACAGGGTCTACCCAGTTCCAAGACTGGCCATCCTTCATTGTCAACGCTAAAGCCGCTGAAGTTAGCGCCGACAAATTCAAGCAGCTAGGGGTACAAATGTCTAACCCCGACCGGGATGAACACCAGACATCAGGTGGTGGCAATCGCCAGAACAACCGCAAAGCAAAAGAAGCTTTAAATATTAACTTGAACAAGAACAAAAAATCTCTAGCGGTTAACGTAGCTCCGCCTACGTCTACAGCCACTCCTTCTGCACCTCCACCAAGGGAACCTTGTCCTAAAGTAGAATATTCCTTTGACGAGAATGATACTGCTAGCATCTTTGATTGCTTGATCAAAAGCAATAAAATCCAACTTCCAGATCCTAAGAAGCCCGATGAAGTCGGTAAGACTGATCCTCCTAAGTACTGTGTTTATCACAGGTTCATCGGACATCCCACTCGAGCATGTTATGTGCTCAAAGGAAAAATCTAGGAGCTGGTCAACGCTGGTGTTGTCACTCTGCAACAAGATGAGAAGACTGTGACTGCAAACATGGTCTCAGTTCAATTTGGTGACTTCCCATCCCAGATGGTGCAGCACGGCGTCATTCCTATTCCCAAAGCTACTCTTGAGATTGAGAATCTCCCTCCTCCACGAAGTGAAGGTCTCGTCCCTTTGTCTCTTGACAACGGCAAGATTATGTGGATTCATCCGGATCTAGCTTCAGAGTTCGAAGTTCCCTCTTTCTCCAAGAAGAAAGGTCGCTCCAAGGGCAAGACAAAGATTTGCAATATGGTGTCTTTTGACCTCATAATTGATGAAAAAAATCCTGCTGGGCACCAGATCAGGGAAAGCCTATTTGAAGGATTACCCCGAAGCTCAAGAGAATCCTGCTCCTTCTTCTTCTGAGCCTGCACCAATGCAGCCTGCTTCCACTGAAGATATTCCTACTGCATCTTCACCAGTTGTAGTGTCTATTCCTCCCAAGCCGACGGTCGCTGACAAAGGCAAACAACAAGTCCGCTTTGACAAACCCTTAAAGAAGTCATCTCCCACAGGACTTGAGAAACCTTACAACTTTGACATCCTAGCTCAGTTGGCCAATACACCGGCCCGGCTGTCCATCTTCGAGCTCTTGCGCCTCTCCGAAGAGACTCGGAAAACTCTGAGTGATGCTCTTATGCAAGCAAAAACCTGTCTAGCCTTGCTTAAGAAACCGGAAGCAGAACCAGCCTCTTGTCTTCATTGTCATAGTGTGTTGGAGTTAATTCCAAACATAACTTTCACACAAGATGACATGTTGATGGAAGACAACAGGCACGATCGTCCTCTCTACTATACAGGATATGTCGACTCGATGAAAGTCGATCGTATTCTGATAGATCCAGGGTCTGCCCTCAGCATTATGCCAAAGACAATGTTGGATGCGCTGAAGATTCCAGTGCATAGTCTCTCCAGTATAATCACCACTATTCTTGGGTTTAACCAGGGAAGGAGTGAGCCTCTGGGCAAGATTCGCCTAAAACTCCAAATAGGCAATCTTCGTACAAAGGTTACCTTCTACATTATTGACAATCACGGTTGTTCTTACAATACTTTGCTGGGAAGACCATTTCTGTACGAGCATAACATTGTCCCTTTGACTCTCCATCAATGTTTTAAATATGTTGATGACAATGGAGAGGTGCAAAAGGAGGTTGCTGATCTCTATCCTTTTAAAGGCATTGAAGCATACTGCAATGATGCACGTATGTACAAGGACGAATTCATGAAGGTTGTCCTGTCTCTGGATACTGAAGAAGAGCAAGAAACAGTACCTAATGACACCCTCATCATTCCTGTCAAAGGGCGTTTTTCCCGTCCTCAATCTTCCAAGCCACTGGCTATTCACTTGCCAGTGCAGAAATAATCAATTGAGGATCAAGACAAAAGGGAGCTCACCTCTTCTGAGCCACTTGTTATCGATTTACGTCGTAACAAGAAAAAAAAGCAGCTCACCTCTTCTGAGCCACTTGTTATTGATTTAACTCATAACAAGGACAAAAGGGAGCTCACCTCCTCTGAGCCGCTTGTTATCAACCTCCGTCGTAACAAAGCCAATCCTCCTCCACGTTCTTCTTGTCCCCCTCTTGTAATCAATCTGACCAAGCCTGCTAAGGCTAAAGGTCCTGCTGTAAATACTAATGTACAGATCAATGAAAAAGCACCTACTTTCCAGTATACTGATGTCATTTATCATGCTAAATGCTATTTGGATATGTTAGATAGCTATCAGTCATTTATAATGGGAGTTGTGCAATCTCTTCAAACAGAAGTTTCAAGTGAACACCCAAAGGATTCATATCGTATTGTTCCCGCTCGTAAGAAAGGTGAAAGTCCAATACTTTTTAGTAAAGGACCGGAACAACAATTCAGTTATACAGATGATAGCAAAGTTAACGACACGGGGCATCTTCAATTTTGTCGTTACAGTCAACAATCAAAAGACATCATCCGAAAGATGGGTTACGACTTCAAGAGTGGCCTCAATTACGGCAAGGGTAGAAAGACTCCTCTCCAGACGGCTGTTCCGAAAGGAAAGTCAGAGATGTATTACAGCAGGACCAAAAGAGGTCTTGGATATGCTTCTCCCCCATTATTATCCCCAGCAGGCTCTAAATCTGATAGTGAAGAGCGTTCTAACTCTTCTGATTCTAGATCATGGGATTCTGACACCAGCATCGGTCAAGTTCATCGGCTGACTGTATCTTCTAACATGGTCTCCGTCGAACTTCCAGAATGCTATGATGAAGATGTTGAAGAAAGTTCTGAAACAGATCCTTGGGCTCAACGAATGGATACCCAATAGGAACTCTGATTCGAACAAAGAGAACCTCCTACCGAAGATCAATTAGTTCAAATTAATGTAGGGGAGAGCGAGTCACCTCGTCCCATATTCATCAGCAAGAATCTCCCAGAGGCAGATAAGCAAGAACTGATTCTTCTGATTAAAGAATACATTGATATCTTTGCCTGGAGTTATGAAGACATGCCAGGTCTAGATCCTAAAGTCGCTACTCATAAATTAAATATCTTGCCGAATGCAAAACCGGTCAAACAGCAACAACGGCGTTTCAAGCCAGAAATGATGGATGCGATCGATGATGAAGTCAAGAAGCTCATTGCTTGTGGCTTTATTCGAGAAGAACAGCATCCTGATTGGGTAGCTAATTTTGTCCCAGTTCTAAAGAAAACCGACAAAGTTCGAGTCTGCATCGACTTTCGGGATCTTAATGAAGCATGTCCAAAAGACGAATTTCCTCTCTCTCTATCACGGACGTTATGATTGACAACACCTGTGGGTTCGAAAGAATATCTTTCATGGACAGATTCTCCGGATACAATCAGATTTGGATGCATCCTGAAGATGAGAAGCATACTTCTTTCCGCACTCCTCGTGGAGTCTACTGCTATACTGTAATGCCGTTTGGTCTCAAGAATACTGGTACAACATACCAACGAGCAATGAGTACCATCTTTCGAGATCATCTTCGCAAGACTGTCGAATGCTACGTTGATGATATTGCTGTCAAAAGTCGTCAAAAGGAAGATCACATCCAAGACTTGAGAACTATCTTCAATCTCATGCGCCAACATCAACTCAAAATGAATCCCACCAAGTCATTCTTGGGTCTCTCTAGTGGCAAATTTCTCGGCTTTGTCATTACCTCTAAGGGTATACACGTGGATCCCGAGAAGATCAAAGCCATTCAAGAGATGCGTCCTCCACGCAACCTAAAAGAGCTACGAGGATTCCAAGGTTGACTTGCGTACATCAGGAGATTTATTTCGAATCTGTCTGGACGCTGCAGACCATTCACTCAACTCATGAAGAAGGGTGTATCTTTCGTTTGGACCGAAGAATGTCAACGAGCATTTGACGACATAAAGCGGTATCTCATGAATCTACCAGTCTTGGTGCCACCAATCTCGGGCACACCATTCTTAATGTATGTCCGTGCTATGGATCATTCATTGGGTGCTTTACTTGCCCAAAAGAACAAAGAAGGTCGCGAACAAGCCATCTATTATCTCAGTCGTACTATGATTGGTGCTGAACACCGTTATAGTCCAGTCAAAAAAGAATGCCTAGCTCTCATGTTTGCTGTTCAAAAGACAAGGCATTACATCATTGGCCAAACTATTCATGTCATATCCCGAGTTAATCCTCTTCGGGTATTGATGAAGAAGCCCAGTACACTCAATTCTCGGCTGGCTACATGGGCCATCCTGCTAGCCCAATATGACATGGTATACGTTCCTCAAAAATCTGTCAAAGGTCAAGCACTGGCGGATTTCTTAGCAGCTCATCCTGTGCCAGAAGCATCCAAACTCTATGATAAAATTCCAGATGAGACATTAGAATCAAATATGATCTCTGAAGAATTTCCTACTTGGCGTCTGTTCTTTGACGGTGCATCCAGAATTGGACCCAATGGTGCCATTGTAGCAGGAGTCGGAGTTGTCCTTGTTTCTCCAGACGGATCGACTATCCAAAGAGCTTACTCTCTAGAAGAACCATGCTCCAACAATGTAGCAGAGTACAACGCTTTACTGATCGGCCTTCAGCTAGCCAAACAACTTGACGTCGAGTATCTTGAAGTCTATGGTGACCCTAAGTTGGTTGTTAACCAGGTTAGAGGGACTTATGAAGTTCGCCATCAAGATCTAGTGCCTTACTTGAAGCGGCAATCAACTTGGCTACATCATTCAAAGCCTTCTTCATTGAATATGTACGCCGAGCTTGCAATACTGAGGCAGATACTTTGGCTAATCTTGCAGCAGTCTTAGCCATCCCCATCAAAAGATAACAGGTGGTGGTCATCTCTAATCGAGAATTGTTCTGCGTCGAAAACAATCGTAATATTGAATTCAGTAATTTTACTGAAGTCAATGTTATCGATCAAGACTGGAGAACTCCTTTTATCGACTTCGTAGTTCATGACATACTCCCCGAAGATCCTAAGGAGGCTACGAGTATTCGTCGACAGTTTCTGCGATTCTATTACAATCAGACCACCAAGACACTCTACCGGCGGACTTATGACGGCTTACTCTTGCGCTGTCTAGTTGGTGATGAAGCAAAACAAGTACTATATGAAGCTCACGATGGTGTCTGCGGAGCACATCAACCTGGTCCTAAGCTACAGGATCGTATCCGACGCATGGGTTATTACTGGCCCTCTATGGTATCTGATGCCATCGAATATGCGAGGAAATGTCGAGCTTGTCAAATCCATGCAGATTTTATTCATCAACCTTCAGAATTCCTGTATCCGACTGCTGCTTCCTGGCCTTTTGAAGCTTAGGTTATGGACATCATTGGTCCCATCAATCCTCCTTCATCTAGAGGACATCGGTTCATACTGGCAATAACCGACTACTTCTCAAAATGGACTGAAGCTATACCTTTGGCTGAAGTCAAGACCAGCAGTGTCATTAACTTCGTCAAACACCATGTCATCTATCGATTTGGTGTACCTCGAAGGATCATCCACGACAATGGACCACAATTCATCAGCCAGAAGTTTACAAGATTCTGCGATGATCATCGGATTGATAATGTTGCTTCTATAGCCTACAATCCTGCCACTAATGGATTAGCTGAAGCTTTCAACAAAACCATCATTAAGCTCCTCAAGAAGTTTGTATCTACTAACAAACAAAATTGGAGTGAAAAGCTTGGTGAATGTCTTTGGGCCTATCGAACTACAGTCCGCAATCCCACAGGCTTTACACCTTTCTCTTTGGTGTACGGCTGTGAAGCAGTTCTTCCTCTGGAACTTCAAATTCCTTCTTCAAGGATTGCCATTGCAAATGAACTCACTACAGAGAACAATGATCTTCTTCGACTTCAAGAATTAGAAGCGCTCGACGAAAAACGGCTATTGGCTCAACAACATATTGAGTTATATCAAGCCCGCATCTCGAAGACTTTCAACCGCAAAGTTAAAGTCAAAGCCTTTCAGCAAGGAGAACTCATTCTAACGGTCAGATGTCCTATGACTATGACTCACTCGAGTAAAGGCAAGTTTGATGCGAAGTGGGAAGGTCCTTACATTGTTAGCAAAGTCTTTTTAAATGGAGCCTATCAACTTTCAGAGTTAGATGGTCGAGTTGCAATGATGCCTATCAATGGCAAATTCCTCAAGAAATATTATGTATAAATGTAACAAAAATTTTTGTAAATATGATCAGACAATTCATAAATAAAGTTTGATTTTTATTTCATCATAAATGATGTTACATGATATCAAGGAAGGTCGCTATCGTCCTTCTCAACATTAGGACGTGGACCACTGTCGTCCGTATCAAAGACATAATCAGCAAAAGAGCCGATAATATCCTTGCTGGAACCCACCAGGAACTTGCAAGCAGCCATCCTCATGGCTTCTTTCACTTCAGTCTTCCCTGGTTCAAGCAGAAAGTCCAGGATATCCCGCAGTGGTTTGGGTGCAGACGAACCTTCGCCTACTTCTGCCTGCTTTGGTTGGACTGGTTCGGCAAGACATTCTTCAGTGCCCGCTTCAACCTTTGGGGTGACTTCAGCTTTCTTGGATGCATCTCCGGACGACATCTTTATGTTGAAAAGTGGAAATGATCATTCCTTCCAGATTTCTGTTCTATTTATAGGCAGAGATTCTCAAAATAATAAAATGACACATTCATCCGACGGTTCGCCCGTTCATTCATTATCATCCGACGGTTCATCCGTTCATCATCATCTGACGGTTCGTCCGTTCACACATCCACTTGACGGTTCACCCGTTCATTATATTCATCCGACGGTTCATCCGTTCATACATTCATCAAACGGTTCATCCGTTCATTCACATTCATACGACGGTTTCCCCATTCATTCATTATCACCTGACGGTTCATCCGTTCATCATTACCTGACAGTTCATCCGTTCGTCACCATCTGACAGTTCACCTGTTTATTCGACGGTTCAACCGTTCATTTGACGGTTCACCCGTTCGTTCAATTTATTTGACGGTTCATCCGTTCATCCCGACGATTCATTTCGTTCATTTATTTCATTCACACATTTTGACGATTCATTTCGTTCGTTTATCCACATCAGCAACTTATCATCCTCGATTAAGTTGTCTATCTGAAATAATAATATTCAACAAATTATATTCTGTCACGTCCACATTACCTCTGAGCAGATATAATGAATATAATTATTTTCTACAAAATTATCAAGAAATATATCATGTCCTGTACCTCTGAATATATTTTCTATCGCTATTATTTGTATCTGAACAAGATATGCAAAAAATAATAGAGCCACAACAAAATGTCTTTTATTGATCAAAATTGAAGATATTACATACATAGCATAAAGAAAGACAAGAAGATACAAGATGTTCTTTCTACTGAGACGGAGGCATCATCAGATTAGCAATCTGTTGTTTCAAAATTTACAACCGTTCTTCGCGAGATGCCATCACTCTCCTCCTGGCCTCTTCCATCCCAGATTCTTCATTAAAAACGGGCATGGTTACCATTCGACGAGTGATTTCCGCATCATGAGCTGCTACATACTCGTTTCTTTCCTGAGTTAGAGCATCAATTTGTTGGACTGCTGTCTGATTCTCTGTAACTTTATTTTCCAGTTCCTCTTTGAGACGAGCAATCTCCACTCTCAGCTCGACAATCCTTCTCTCTCTTCTCTCAGCAGTTGAGATCACCGATTCCAACTTGGAATTATATTCAGCAGATTTAGTAGTATAGGCATCCAAGAGGTTCTGGAGATTCACTCTTTCAATTGCAGCTGCCTGAGCCATTTGTTCAAACTCTGCCTGCACTAAAGGTTCCACTTCCCCTTTGTTGAGATCTTTATAGTTCTTTATGGAGATTTCCAGCTCATTCAATATATGGTCAAGGAGAGTGGCCTGAGCCTCATCACCTTGCTCCCGGATGGCCTTCACCAAGAAAGAGGTCGGACCTCTAACCATGTAAAAATCAGCGTCTTTATTGTCCATTATTCTATTGATCAGAGGTCCCAAGGACTCGAACAAGCATTTGGTGAATGATTGGATGACAAGCTGATTAATCGCCAGAGCACCAGGAGTCGCAGCTACTCCTGTTGATGACGAAGCGGTAGGACGCTCAATTTCTCGTATCTGAACAGCAGGCTCTTTGAATAAGGGAACCAAAGTGGAGCTAGTTGCTCCTCCTGGTTGATCTTCTGCAAAATTAAATATTGTCATTCTGCCTGTCATTTGTTATTGTCAAAAAGAATCGAAAGTGAAAACAGTCTTACCTTGGTTCGATCTAGCAACAGGCCTATCATCTGCAGGAACAGACTTTAGCTGAGCAGAAGTAGCTTCAGACGCTACGGCCTGACTACTTCCTGCTTCAGAGCCACAAGATAAATGGCGGCTGCTACTGGCAATTGTCGTTACCAGTACTATGTCCATACATGTTGGAGGAGCAGAAGAGGATCCGGGTTCTGTATGGATAAAAGTAACGATGTTAGCTATTATTTATTAAAAGAAGATCGCTAATTTTATTACAATACCTTCGGGAGCAGCAATTGGAGTTTCCTCCAAATCCACCTCTTCATCAGCAATCTTCTCCGGAGATCTCGGCACCTCAGCCTCCTTTTCAGGAGTCAGAGTGTCTCGAGGAGATGTCTGGATCTCAACATTCTCTTCCGGATTTCGTGTCTCATCAACAGCTTCTGATGAGGTGTTCTCCTCGTTCTCGCTGTCCTCGGGAGCCTCTTCACTAGCAGCATCAGCTTCTTCTTGATAACCGAAGTCACAGCCATATAAAGCTTCGATCATCAAATGATCTTCTTCCGCAAGGGTTGCTCCCGGTGTGGCAGGAAGATGAGTTTCTGCTGCTGTTGGCAATGGAGATTGCAAAGGTTCATGCTCTATTTTTGCAAAATTGTCTCTAGGCTCTATGGCCTCATCTTTCTGGTCGATCTCTTATCTCTCCTCAATATCCTCCCTCTGTTCTGGACTAGGAGTTTTATGTCCAGCCTCGGAAACAGGAGTTGGAGATGACATAGTGAGCCCAGCTACAGCGCTCGCTACTACCGAAGACAAAGTTTGTCTAGGAGGAGAGACTGTTAAATTTCTTCTGTGGACCAACTTTTTCTTTCTATGCAGAGGTCTCTCAGGACTCTCTACGTTTATTGCCTCGACTTGTTTTTGAACGGAGGTCGGTGTGGCAGCTTCTTCCTGCTGAATTGTCTCGGCCAGCTGCCGAGATTGAGATCTGGTAGTAATCTTTTCTGAAGAATGATCCAAGATCAGTTTCTTCTTCGCAGCTGGGACGGAAGGCTCCTCTCTCCTTCTCTTCCTGGCCGGAGATTTAGCAACCTTCAAAGAAACACGCAGTGGCACGTTAATCTCTTCAGGGAACATAACGTCCCTCGAAACTTCTAAGGGTGCATCCACTGGCTCGTGCACCTCATTATTACCTGGAAGTGACATGATGACTCCTCCCTTCTTCAATCTCGTTACAGACGCGAAGCTATCCGCAAGATTGAAGTTCTCGACAAAAGTGTTCGATGATGTATAAAACACCGAATATGTGAACAGCATACGAGGGCTATGATTACTATTTATCGGCATCGAGAACGTTACTTTCGTATCTCGAGCGTTGTAATAAGCCCAAGCTCGGGCTCCATCTATCAAGAAACCTTTTCCTTGTAGTCATGAGATAGCATTACCTACGTAGAATTGGTCATATCCAAACTGCCAAGCAAACCGGCTGGGAAGATATGGCTCCAAGTAGCGTTCTTCTTCAAATCGATACACCAAGTGGGATGGTCGAATTGTCTTCAACCAATCAAAAGCTGTACGGCTCAAAGGTTGCATCTTTGAGTCAATCATGTTGGTCGGCATCTGTTCATATCTGGCAGGAGGAGAAGTGCAATAGAAGTTCCATCCTTTGCCGAGGTTCAAAGCATATCTGCAATCTCTCAAAGAAGTGTATTTCCACTTACCGTGGGAGAATTTCCGCAAAAAGCTGCCACTGACTGGTCCCATGTCAGGGTCCATCAAAGTAGGATGGAGTAGAAGCAACCACCCGGACAAATAAGTATACGACAATTCTAGCCGAGGAAACTCTTTCTCGCCCTTAGCTTTCAGCATCAATTCGACGTACAGACGGAGACTGGCGTTCATTCTACAAGTCATCGCCAATATGAGATCCAACTTGTAGCCGAAGACTAATCGAACGGCAACAAAAAAAACACCGCGATGGAAGCGGTCTACGGCACTTGATCCGGGAACGACGAATCGGCGGAGCCAATATGTCAAAAAATCTGCCAGTTGGGCTTCTTTTGACATAAATCGATATCTAACTCTCGAGAATGTCTCCTTTCTTTAGAGGAGGACATTGATGATCGTCCTTGATCTTGGTATCCAAGTCCCCACTTTCCTCCATCAACTTCACCACTTCAGTACTGCTCAGTGGTTTAAAGAAGTTGGGATAGCAGTTGTCATATTCCTTGGTTTTCTTTTCTTTAATATGGTTGAGGAACAGATAAGGCAACCATTTGGATGAATAGCAGGTACCAGATGTACCACTTTTGTAAAACAGAGAGCAGATTTTATAATGATACAGCAGTTCTTCGAAGACTGCTACCATGGTTGCGTTCTCTTTTTTAAGTTTGTCCAACTCATCATTAGTTGGGACAAATTCCTCATACGGGGCATCCTCCATCGGCAGGTAAGAGATGTACTGCATCTCGTGAAGGGCAAACCCGATCTCTCCGCAGGGAGTCATAAAAGTCCCTGTCCTGTAGTTGTATCTCTCTATTAGAGCCAGAAATAGATGCAGATTGGGGGCGAAACCGTAAACAGTGGCATGCACTGCTTGATACAAGTTAATCTGCTGAAGTTTGTCTTCAAATTTAGTCAAAATCCAGTTTGCTATACAACTCCATCTCTTATAGTCTGGGTTCACCAGTCCAGTTAATCTGAGGTCATGATCTAGATACCTCCCTTCGACCTTTGCGAACTCATTCGCGAATATTGGAACTCTCACGGGCAATAACAAAGAAGAATTTTCCGACGGAATACAACCGGGCTTTAAACCTCTGAGCAAGACACTGTATCGTTCCGAATAGAACATGTCTTTCTTGTTAGGCCCCTTCTTCACATAAATCTTTTCTGGACGGGCATCCTGAAAAGGTGTGAGATTCTATTCCATTTTCCTCGGATAGCTTGCATGAGCATATCGAGATAAAGGGAGACAGCGGGAGACATTTGGTATCGAGATTGTCTTATCTTTCTGTTGGATAATCCGTTCTTCTATCCGTGGCTTCGGCTGAGAGCTCTTCTCAAAAGCTTCGCCAAACAGAAATATGGGCTTCTTGTGAATGATGGCATCTGCCGACTCCAAAGGTTGCCCATTCATCAGACATAACAAGGTTTCATTATCTTGGGTTACCAAGATAGCTTGGCGGGAAGCTGGCAGATCATACTGTGGAAAGTGCACATGGGATAGGTCCTCTTTAAATTCCGATTCTGAAAGAGTCCCTACAAAGTTCTCATACCCAGGATCTTCTCTGGTGTCAACTGCATCCAACAGAAGAAAGCAGAATTTAGTATAAGTCAAAGTCAGAAAATTCTGTCATCAGATTGCGCAACCATCAGATTGCACAACCATCAGTTTGTGCAGCATCAGATTGTGCTGGCAATCTTGCACGAATCAACAGATTACGCTGACTTTTGCCAGCACAGTTCAACCGATTGCGCAAGAAGTTATTCTTCATAAAAATAAAGAATAAACTATTTCGTGCAAACTAAAACCCTAAAAAGGGTGGCGCAGTATGATCACATCTCTAAAAAGAGATGGATTCTGAAAATCAGTGAAGTCGAAAAAAAACCTAAAAAGGATTTTTCGATTGGGTCATCTACCTTGCAAAGCAGGATGTGCAGTCTCATGTCGAGAAGGACGTCGTGCAACCCTAGCCGAAGGCTCGGCGGGGGCCTTGCCCTTGGCAGCGGCGGAAGAACGCTTGGGAGCCATGGAGATTCGATGGAGAAGAAAGGAGGAATAAGCTCGAGATTTCTTTCTTAAATCACAAAAGCAAAGTAAAGAATGAAATGAATATTGAAGAGAACTATTTATAGTTTTTCAAAGAGTAACGGCTGCCTCAGACTGCGACGAAAAAGTCGGATCGACTCATCCGATTGTGCAGACAGCTCATGCGAAACTTGATTTTAAATTTTGAAATTCAAAGTATTTCAAAACTTTGAATAAATTCAACTTTCGAAAACTTTGAAGGGTGTCTTGTAGGTCCTAAAAAAAGTTAAGTTGCACCTATCAACAAAGTCAGAAAAATAAAGAAATACAACTTTCAAATAAACTGCGCAGACATCATATTGTACATCATTCCGATTGCGCATACCGGACTGCGCACACTTTTAACTATGCAGGCTGACGTGACAATATCATCATTATCTGACAAAATCAAATCTTTCTGACAGCTGACAGCACAAAGAACGAGGAGACTGCTCGTTTATTGTGCCGCACAGCGCTCGAGGACAGCTGTACATGCAGCGCAATCCAGTGCCTGCGTAATATAGTGCCTGCGTAATCTATGTCAGCGCAATTCGAAGTCAGCGCAATTCATGTGGCACACTTCATCACGATAACTGACAAAAGTATACGTGGCACTCATGTCATCAATTGCTCATTACATGGCAATCGTCTTCACACGATCATGCGTATTTCAATCAAATGATGCCATGTGTCCAAGACAGTCAGTCCATGACCAGACAACTGCCTGTGCAGTCTGATGCTGCGCAATCCAGTTCCTGCGCAATCCAACTTGCGCCATCCAGAATAACTAAAAAGTAGTTATTTCCAGAACTATATAAATAGAGTTTCAAGTCTTCATTCAAGGGGGATCACAGATCAGAGATCAGATAGAGAGATCAGACATTTAGAGTTCAGAAATATCAGAGAGTTCAGGAGTTCTTGTCCAAGTGCTGCTGCATTCTTCCGAGGCTTTTGCCTTCAATTCTCCGAGGCTTTTGCCTTCAAGTCAACTTCCGAGGCTACCGTCTTCAAAGTTCATATCATCCAAGGGATAAAGCAATCGTCTTCTAGATTGGATTCCTACAGTTGTACCTTTCCCAGAATTCTTGTAATCTTTAAAAGTTTATATCAATAAAGTTTTATACTTTCGTTTTTGCAAACAGCCGCATAAGGATGGCCACGTGTCGAGGCTGCCTAAGAGTGGCCCCCTGACTATTTGGACCGTATGGTAATTTGAGCCGCATGAGTGTGGATGGCCATATGAGTGAACCGCATGGAGATAGTCTTCGTGAGCCGCATGGATCTAGTCTTCGTGAGCCGCACGGGGCTGGTCTTCGTGAGCCGCATGGGGCTGGTCTTCGTGAGCCGCATGAGGCTGGTCTTCTTGAGCCGCATGGAGCTAGTCTTCATGAGCCACATGGGGCTCGTCTTCGTGAGCCGCATGGGGGAGCCTCCGCTTGGGCCGCATACAACTGTCCACGTGTCAAGGCCGCATGTCAGCTTCCGACTCTCGGGGGATCGTGTCAGAGATTTTCTTTGCTTTCCAAGGAGTTCGTCATTATGAGGGAGTCATAATGATATCTTTGTATCAGAACTGTCAGAGATGTCAGCCGTCAAGGCATTAAATGTAGTGAGAGAGCTGTTTGCATGCCACGTGGCTCCTCTTTGAGCCGCATAGGACTTTCTTGAGCCGTATAGATCCTTGATCCTCATGGATCCTTGAGCCGCATTAATTCTCTGAGCCGCATGGGGCTCTCTGGCCACATCGATCTTTCTTTATTATTTTTTATGCTTCTACAAGACCCCCTTCAAAGTTTTTAATTTGTAAAATTGAAATACTTTGAATAAGAAGCATGGCCATGTATTCTTCTGGCCGCATATGATGTCTCAGCCGCATGGATGTCTCGGCCGCATGGGTGACTAGGCCGTACGGATGTCTCGGCCGCATTGAGTCAATCAGCCACAGGGACTTTTGGGCCGCATAAGTATCTCAGCCGTGGGGTCTTTTCGCCACGTCATCTTGCCACGTATGGAGATCTTTTGCATTAAATGTTGTTGATTTGCTGTCAGTTTTGAGGTCACTTTTCGGGGCGGGATCCCAGGAGTCTGGCCTTCATTCTAGGCGGCTTGTCTCGACAACCGAAGAGTTGGTTTTCGTTCTGCACGAGAGTCGAAGCGCCTTGGTTTTTGTTTATAAATATGGATGAGTTCAGTCGGAGGGATTTTTTACTTTCTCCTTCGTCCCCAACTGTTATTGTCTTTCTTTTCTTTCCCTATTTCCATTCTCCGACTGTCGAAGATGTCCCCCAAATCTTCCAAGATCGCCTCCGCTGCTGCGAACGGCAAGAAGGCGGCTTCCTCGTCGGCCGCCGTGCCCGAAGTGCATCCTGATGTTCGCCCTGCTTTCAAGGGTAAGAAATGGATTTGAGTACTTTGAACCCCAAAGACCCATGGCTCTGTTGCATAACATATGCACAAGCCTTCATCCTTCGTTTTTATTGAACCGCCCAAGCTCGACCATGATGGAGCCGCATATGTTGCACGGGCCGCATGACCCTCTCATATTCAAACCGCATAGGGCATGCCCTATGTTTGAGTCGCATTGAGAAAGATTTGAGCCGCAGGAGTGCTTCCGGGTTTGAACCGTATGGAACCTCCTTTGAGCGGAACCGCATATATCCCTGACAACCTGGCCCGCATAGAAGTTTGCTGAATCGTGCCGCATAAGCTCCTCTGCGAGATAGAACCGCATAAGCTTTAATCCGAGCCGCATAAGCTATCGAATCAGTGTCATATGGAACTCCCAACCGAATCGGGCCGCATGAAGCTGTGTTGACCCGAGCCGCATAGGCTCTACCAAAGCCGCGCCGTATGAAACCCAGCTGAATTGGGCCGCATAAGGCTTCGTCGATCAGAACCACATAGGCTCATAGAAACTTCTTTTTGAGAAACTCTAAGTGGTTTCGTTTTAACCTATTTTTTAATCATGTTTCTTTTATCCTTTTCCAGTGAACATTCCAACCAACCCGGCCGGAGAGCTTCTGGTGGGTTCAGCTCAGTTTGCCGTGGGTGTGCGGCTTGACGGCCTAATTCGCCATATAACAGATCAACTTCCCTCTAATGAGCCTTTGGAGAGGGTGGCTGCCATCAACAACTAGCCTTTCCATTTTCTTTGCACTATGATGAATTCGGGGAAACTGGACGGAGAATATCTGAAACTAGCTTTTCTTTTTGGAGATGCTTTATCCGTAAAGAACTCCCGAATGCTGGACGTTTCTGAGAACTGGGACTTCACTTTAGACGGGGTGGATATCCATGTTCCCGAGATGGAACGACATTTTCCCCTCTCATGGTTTAATATGGTGCCGTTGAGCAGGAGAATGGCGGGCTCCCTAACTCCCACCCAGCAGGAGATGTTCGTGGGCAACATCCACTATAATATGAGTATTAGGTCAGCATGTGCAAATAGGGAGTCAGTCAGCCGGAGTGTGATGGGGCTGCTTCCTGGTACTTTTATAAACGTGTCTGGGCCCAACTTCACTTTTACTCGAGCTGATACCTTCCTGAATCAGCTCGCTCGTAAGGG
This sequence comes from Iris pallida, assembly GCA_029216955.1. Taxonomy (NCBI): domain Eukaryota; kingdom Viridiplantae; phylum Streptophyta; class Magnoliopsida; order Asparagales; family Iridaceae; genus Iris; species Iris pallida. Next base: position 384,847 of record JANAVB010020600.1, on the reverse strand, counting down.
ATCTTATCCTGTGGGCAGGTTGTCGCTGCTGAATTGGATAAACCCCATTCCCACATGGGCTAATCTTTTCTCGTGGATCTTGAAGAACTACGAGGAACTTCTTCGGGAGATTGACCTTTATTATGCCATTCGGGGCACCTGTTACGGATTGCCCATTAACAAGCCGCTGTTCATGGCCCTTTTGGAGATGTATAGCCGGCATACGGGGACTTTTTTGCGCCCGGAGGGGAGTTGGGACTTGCTCTTCATGAAATGCATGCTGTTTCTAAGCTGTCGTGGGGAGACGAGGCCTTTGAAGTATACACCCCAACGAACGAGGAATTCGATGATCTGGATCGACGATTTCCTGGTTTCGTTGCTGTGTACCGGGAGCTGCTGTGCCACCATAGCATCTGTCACCAGACTGCTATCAAGAAGAATAATAGCTCGGAAGGGAATGCCCCCCATACAACGGCCTGGGTCGCGTATCTTTTCAAATTACGTCCTTTCGGCCGGGTTTCTTCTCGAGGTCCTCAGACCCAGACGGAGGTAAAGGATCTGATGTTGACTGCCAAATGGTCGAGGTCCACTCGCGATAGATTTGGGAGCCGCACTAACTCCTTCAGTTATTTCTACTACGGTATCCGGCAAATGTCCGAGAAAGCAATCTTGGCCGGGTTCTTGATGGTATGGCTACAAAATTGCGTAGTCTCGGGAGGGGCAGGTTCTACTGAAAGGATCAGCCGCCACTTCATTCTCCCGGCAGTGAAGCTGGTCTTCAAAGTAAGACTGGCCCTTCTTCCGGCTATGATGTGTAGCATACACCACGTCCTCCGTACCTTTTCTTCCAAAGTCATATCTCGCGAGACGACGCTGGACTTTGAGCGGATAGACCTACCATACCACTATCTCATGGGGTGGTTATTGATGCATTCGCGGTCATTGATGAGGCCCGGGACAGAGGATGATGTCACCGCTGATGACGTCTTCCTTTTTCGATACCGCCATCAATCTTGGGAGTATGACACCATGCCGACTTGTCGGAGGGCATTGGCGAGAGTTGACGGGCCCGACTTCTTTGTATCTCTTCCTCAGTTTACCCCTAGAGAAGTGAGAGAGTACACGTTGATGGCATTGAACCTCCCCAGCTCTTATCTGAGAAGATGCTTCTATGGCTGCACAACATTCGCCCCGCGTACCTAGTATATCGTTATCGAAATAACGTATACTTGGAGCCTTATTTACCTAGCAGGTTTTCTCGTCAATTCGGATATAGTCAGCTGTTCTTTGACTGCCCCAGTGCTTGCCTGGGCTTCGAGGGCAGTGTCCTTGATGGCATCCGGGCGTGGCACTATTACAATGCTGTTCATACTCGGGCCAGCTTCTCAGTCCCTGACGCTAATACGCAAGGGGATATTCTGTACATGGTAGATCTTTATCACGTTGCGGCGAGCAAATCTCCCATGAATTTTGACATGAACACTAACTTCATTGTCGGGACCGGCTTGTCAGAGAAGCCCGAGGGGTCCAGGAAAAGGAAGAAAAAGGCGAATACGGTTCCTGTGCCGGACTCAGAGTCCACGGTGACGTGCGAAGAGGATGATGGGCAGGATGCCGACGATTCGTCCCATTCCTCAGACGAGGAGGCGGGGGATCATCTACCTACTGTGCCGAGCGAAGAGGTGGAGGATCAACCACCTGATGTGCCTGGTGCTTCGCGCAAACGAGGCATGTATATGTCCACTGACGATGGCAGGACCTATTCCACGAAGCGGGCTGCGGTAAGACGTCGCAGGCTGTTTATTGATGACTTTGACGCTGTTTTTGAGGTGATTGGAATTTCCTTTTCCTTCTTTTTCTAAACTATGGCTTAATCATCCTTCTTTTGCTCTTTGTAGGCGTCAGAGGAGTCTGCTTCTCAGGACCCGATTGCCGAGGTTGATCCGGTCTTGTCCAATTTGGTCTATGATGTGTGTACTGCTATCATTTCTGCCGGGGTTCTTCCGGAGGCAGCCGAGGAGTCTCACCTTGCTGAGACCTCCATCCGTGGGGATGGGGGCTCTACTGTGCCTGTCCCTGAGACATCTGAATTTCAACAGGATGACACTGACTTGGCTGGTTCCCCTTCAGGGGTAGCTGGGGCAGATAAACCAGTTGAGTTTGAGTTGAAAGCTGCGGTTGGGGAGACCATACCAGCTTCGAATGAGCTGCAGCCTCCGGGCTCTTTTCCTGGTAAGATAAACCAGCTTCTTGACTTGTGAAGAGGCCTATTTGTTCTATCATCCTGTCCTTCATGGATTAATGATTGCTTTGGATGTGCAGGTCCCACCCCTTTATTGCCGGTGACAGGCATTGCTCGGACGGACTTTACCGGAGGGGATCTGATGGAAGCACATGTGCCTCCTTCTTTTCCAACCTATACTGAGGGGCCTCCAGCTGGGTCAAGTTCGGGAGCCTTGGTGATAGCATAGCTGGAGCAAGGGACGACGCTTTTCGTGCCATCCTCTGCGAATAGGATTTCGGGAGTTAACCTTTCCGCTCTACCAAGTATCCAGGCTCTTCGGGTGGCGAAAGAGGAGCTAGCTGCCATCCATGCATCTTTTCGCACGGAATTCGTTTCCCTAGTGGCAGGGACGGCAAGTTCTGAGGCTACTCCTTCGGTACTGCCTGCCACACTCCTTTTGACGCCGTCCTCTACAGAAGTTTTAGATAAAGTATCCCAGGATATGGTCGACAGCTTCCACCGCCACCTGAAGAGGGGGATTGAGGCAGCTGTGGAGAGGGGGACTCCCTTTGCTATGTCCCGTCAATACGCCGGTGGCCAAATTAATATCCTTAGAACACTTTTCGGTGGGGCAGGACTAGCGGCGCTTCTGGAGCCTAAGCTGTTAGAGACCGATCGTCTCGTGGCCCAGTTTCGCGTACTACGACAAGCTGATCTATCAGTGGCAATAGATCAAGAGCATACTTTCCTTGCAACCGTGGTAGAGAAGGTGAGGATTGCTCGGGAATCGCTCAAGCCAGCTGTATTGAAGTATTGCCGGGACCTGACTGAGTTATACGACCAATGGAGCCGTCGTACTGAAGATTGCGCGGCTCGGGAAACGACTGCCTTCCACGGGGTAACTGACACCCGGGAGCAGATTCTCGAGCTCCAGAGAAAGCTGGCTTTCCTGGAGTCCGAACTCGAAGCTGCTCGTACTGAGAAAGGGGTTGTTTTTCAGGAGGCTGACAAATTTAGTAGAGCTTCGACCAATCTGGAACTTGCTTTGAAGAAGATAGAAAATGATTGGCAGACATATATGTACTTGAATGATGCTGAGCAGTTGTCCCAAGCGGCCGAGCGCCGAGCTAAGCAGCGGCTTGAGCGAGGGACTGTATTGGTGAAAAACCGCCTCTTGGAGCTGTGTAATGCCGAACTATAGTCGGCCTTTTTTTTCTTTTGTTCCTGTTTTCCTTTTCTTTTCTTTTTGGGAGGGACGTGGTCCCCAAAACATGTAATGCTTTTTTCGTCCTTCAAATAAAGAGTACTTTCCATTCTACCCTTCATTTATATTGTTTGTTTGTGCCTGTGGTGTTGTGGTGATGTGTGCCCCGCATGGGGGACTTGTTTGTGGACCTGTTACCCATGGCATACCTTGGTTTTATGTACGGATAACAAGTTTGATTGGGGATACTTAGAACAGTTCCACGGTAAGGGGGTCGTACATGTTCGGGGTATCGGAAAATAGAATGCCATAGAGCAGCTGGGCTCCCGGGGCATGATGAGGATGAATGGGAACCAACATACTTACTCAGAGGTAATGAGGACATGGCAGTATGAGGGTTTTACCGTGGAGTCTTCCTACTCAGAGGTAATAAGGACATGGCAGGAGTGGACTCAACGGAGGATATTTGTGGTCAACAGAGGACATTTGTGGTCAACAGAGGACATTTGTGGACCTATTACCCTTGGCGTACCCCGGTTCAGGGTACGGGTAATAAGACGAGAGAGGACCAACATACTTACTCAGAGGTAATGAGGACATGGCAAGTACGGAGGTTTTACCGTGGAGTCTTCCTACTCAGAGGTAATGAGGACATGGCAGGAGTGGACTCAACGGAGGATATTTGTGGACCTATTATCCTTGGCGTACCCTGGGGTTTTTTGTTTTTTGGTACAGATAATAAGTCGAGGGGGGACCAACATATTTACTCAGAGGTAATAAGGACATGGCAAATATGAGGGTTTCTTCGACGGAGCCTTCCCACTCAGAGGTAATGAGGACATGGCAGGAGTGGGCTCAATGAAGGAGGGTACATAGAACGACTCAGAGGTAATGAAGACATGGAAGTTCTATGTAAAGGGGTGATTTATTTTTGGCAGAAGTGAAACGACTCAGAGGTAATGAGGACATGGCCGTTTTGGAAATTTGTGGATCGATTACCCTTTTTTGTGCACTGGGAGTGCGGGTAGTGGATCATGAGGGAGGATCTCTTCCAGGAAGAAAGTTCAGAGGTATGGTTATACATGACTTACTATCTGAAAGAGTGACCGAAATGTGAGTTCAGAGGCACCTGCGGGTACATGACTCGATAATCTGGGAGATTGTGAGTTCAGCGGTACGGAAGGGTACATGACTCAATAATCTGGAATGTGGTGGAAGTGAGTTCAGCGGCACCAGCGGGTACATAACTCAAAAATCTGGAATATTGTGGGAGTGAGTTCAGCGGCACCAGCGGGTACATAACTCGATAATCTGGAGTGTTGTGGGAGTGAGTTCAGCGGCACCAGCGGGTACATAACTCGATAATCTGGAGTGATGTGGATATGAAAATGAGTTCAACGGTACCAGCGGATACATGACTCGATAATCTGGAACGAGTGGTTGTGAAAATGAGTTCAGTGGCACCAGCGGGTACATGACTCCATGATCTAGAAAATGTCATTTAGACATAATATTTCTTCAGGAACTTGCCGTTGACGGGCAACATGAGCAAGTCTCCATTTTGCTTTGCGAGGCGATAAGCACCGTTGGAGAATACAGCCTCTATGATGAATGGACCTTCCCGTTTTGGCTGGAACTTGCCAGTGGTCTTGTGAGTCATGACCATCGACCTCCGGACTGCCAGAACGAGATTGCCTACTTGGAATGTTCTGATTTTAACCTTCTTGTTGAAGGCTCCAGAGATGCGTGCTTGGTATAGCTCGATCCTTTGCTGAGCCGGGAGGCACTTTTCATCTAAGGCCTCTAACTCTTGCAGTCGGCGACGGTAGTTATCATCTGTCGTCAACTGATAAGTGAGGGCGACACGGAGTGAGGGTATTTGAGTCTCCAATGGGAGAACTGCCTCACTCCCCTACACCAGGGAGAATGGTGTGTTCCCTGTGGCCGTTCGGACTGTGGTACGGTACGCCCATAAGCATTCACCAAGCTTTTCGTTCCAGTCGCGTTTATTGGACGACACGAACTTCTTGAGTAACTTGATGATGGTTTTGTTGAATGCTTCTGCTAACCCATTTGCTGCTGGATTGTATGGCATTGAAGCAATATTCTGGATGCGGTGCTTGTCGCAGAACCGATAGAAGGCGTGACTTGCAAACCGTGGACCATTATCGTGGATGATCCTTCGGGGCAGTCCAAAGCGATAGATGACGTGATGCTTAAAGAAGCTGATCACGTTTAAAGTTTTGACTTCTGCAAGTGGAAAAGCTTTCGTCCATTTGGAGAAGTAATCTGTGATAGCAAGTATGAAGCGATGTCCTCGGGAGGAAGGTGGAGTAATCGGACCGATGATATCCATTCCCCATACTTCGAACGGCCAGGACGCTACTGTCAGATGTAGAAATTCGGATGGTTGGTAGATGAAGTCCGCGTGGACTTGGCAAGCTTTATACTTTCTAGCATAGTCTATCGCATCTGCTACCATTGTGGGCCAGTAGTAGCCCATTCGGCGAAGACGGTCTTGCAATTTAGGACCAGGCTGATGGGCCCCGCAGACACCATCGTGAGCTTCTCGTACGGCTTCTTTGGCTTCTGCGTTTGACAGACATCGAAGCAATAATCCATCATAGGATCGACAATACAGCATTTTCGTCTCTGTATCGTAGAAGAATCTGAGAGAACGCCTTCGGATAGAGGTGGCCTCTTTTGGGTTCTCAGCTAGGATGTCGTAGACTACGAAGTCAATGAATGGTTATCTCCAGTCTGGCCCTTTATCGATCGTCTGAGCAGAATAACTCGCCACGAATTGAACGTTGTTCTTGGGACAGACCAGTTCGTGGCCTATCACATCTACCGATTGATGAGTATGATTTGGCACTGCTAGGGAAGCGGCCAGACCTGCTAAGGCATCGACTTCGATATTTCGGAGTCTGGGAACGTGCTCGATGAAGAACCCCTCAAACGACGAGATGATGTTGATCGCTATTTGGTGATAGGGGATCATGTCGTCGTGGCGGACTTCGTACGAGCCCCGGATCTGATTGACGATTAACTGAGAATCGTCGTATGCTTCAAGATATTCTACCCCCAGCTCTCTTGCAAGTTGGAGGCCGATGACCAAAGCGTTGTACTCGGCCACATTATTAGAGCAGGGTTCTGTGAGAGAGTAAGCGCGGTTGATCACCAATCCGGAAGGAGAAACCAGCACCACCCCGACTCCGACGACGATGTTGCCCTTGGGTCCAGTTCTCGAAGCACCGTCGAAGAACATTTGCCATATATTATCGTGGGAGGTTGCATGCGAGTCGACGACCTCATCTGGGATTTCTTCATATATTCTGGACGACTTCGAGCCTGGGTAGGCTGCCAAAAAGTCTGCCAGGGCTTGACCTTTAACAGTCTTTTGCGGGACGAAGATCATATGATAGAGGGATAGCAATATTGCCCATGTAGCGAGGCGAGAGCTGAGTGCCCCTAGTTTAGTCATGAGGACCCTAAGAGGGTTGACTCGTGAGATCACATGTATGGTTTGTCCAGTGATATAGTGCCGCGTCTTCTGAATGGCGAACACCATGGTGAGGCATTCCTTCTCCACAGCGGTGTATCGGTGCTCTGGCCCAATCATTATTCGACTGAGGTAATATATGGCTTGTTCGTGGCCTGCATCGTTGTTTTGTGCTAGCAGAGCCCCGAGGGAATGTTCCATTGCTCGTACGTAGAGCAGGAATGGTTTTCCAGCGACCGGGGCCACCAGGACTGGAGGGTTTGACAAATATTCTTTGATGCTGTCGAAGGCACGCTGGCATTCTTCATCCCATACGAATGAAACACCTTTCTTCTTAAGATGGGTGAATGGTCGACATCGCCCGAAGAGGTTAGAGATGAACCTCCTGATGTAAGCTAGCCTCCCTTGAAGGCCTCTGAGTTCGCGGAGATTTCTCGGGGACCCATCTCCATAATTGCTTTTGTCTTCTCAGGGTCTACATGAATACCCTAGGCGGTGATGATAAAACCCAAGAACTTCCCACTGGATACACCCAGGAAGGACTTCGTAGGGTTTATTTTTAAATTGTGTGATCGCATCAGGTTGAATACCGTCCTCAGATCCTGCAGATGGTCTCCCTTACAGCGACTCTTGACGGCGATATCATCCATATAGCACTCCACCGTCTTGCGTAAGTGGTCTCTGAAAATGATACTCATGGCTCTTTGATATGTGGCGTCGGCATTCTTCAAACCGAAAGGCATGACTGTGTAGAAGTGTGTGCCAATTGGTGTTCGGAATGATGTATGCTTTTCCTCGTCAGGAGACATCTTGATCTGGTTGTACCCCGAGAAGCCATCCATGAATGACATACGTTCGAAGCCGCAAGTGTTGTCAATCATGATGTCTGTAATAGGGAGGGGGAATTCATCTTTGGGGCATGCCTCGTTCAGGTTGCGAAAGTCGATGCAGATTCGAATCTTCCCATTCTTCTTGAGGACGGGTACTATGTTGGCGACCCAATCAGTATGTTGCTCCTCACTAATGAAGCCGCTGGCTATCAGTTTGTTGACTTCGGCTTCGATCGCATCCATGATGCCCGGGCGAAAGCGTCGCTGTTGTTGCTTGACTAGCTTTGCATCTGGCCGAATGTTGAGTTTGTGAAGAGCAATATCGGGATTTAACCCCGGTATGTCCTCATAGCTCGAGGCAAACACATCAATATATTCTTTGACAAGTTCCAGCAGCGATTCTCGCTCTTCGTCTGTTAGGCTTTTACTGACGAAGATCGGTTTTGGAGAAGATTCGCTGCCGAGATCCACTTGTATGACCTCATCTTCAGTAGGAGGTTCTCTCTGTTCGAACCATTTTTTCTATTGTGCATCCAACTATTGGGCCCACGGCTCTAGCTCGAGGATTTCCGGAATGTCTTCATCTTCTTCAGAAGCGTCGACGAATGCCATATTGACTGACAGGACTTGTCTGAATACGTCTCCGATGCTGGTATCCGAGTCAGAAGTTGGTGACCCGGTTGAATGTGAATGCCAGTCACACTCTTCATCTGAACTCTCAGGGGTCGTCGTGGGTGTTACATACCCTAATTCACATCGAGTTTTGCTATAGTAGTCCCGTGGTTTGCCAGCCGGGACCGGTGGCTTCAGAGGTAGTCATCGTCCAGTACCGTAGTTTAAGCCTGGCGTTGTCTCCAGATCATACCCCTGCTTTTGCATGAGATATTTGGATTGGGGGCTATAACGATATAGAGGCAGTCTCCCGGCATCTGATTCAAGGTCGACTTCTTCTATAGTGAAGGGATGCGGATCGTCTTTCCGGTCGAAGATGATTGGATGGTCCCCTCCCTCAATTATGTAGTAAGCGTCTTACACTGGAGTAAGCTAGATTGCGGTGTACACATTTGTCACCTGTGTGTATAGGTGAGCGCCTATACCGTGTTCCATAGCGTACATTGTACAAAGCTTATTAAGCTCGAGGTAGTTCAAAGATAGCCCTTTATTGATGAACTAAAGTATCTTTTCTAGAGGGATTACATCATCTACTGAGGGAACATCAGTATGGGCAGCCACATACTTGGCTAGCTTCGGTTCCTCTTCGGCTACCCCCTGCGTAAATGAAGACTGAGAGGACGACCTGGGCAGCTTGATCGTCAGGGGTATAGTTGACAGAGCAGAATGGAGAGTTGTTGGCAGACTAGCGACCCCCAGTCTGGTACTCGATGCTGGGCGGGGGTGGTTGGTTCGCTAGAGGTTCCAGGCCTTGCATCGGATTGACGACCCTTCTTGGGAAGGCGTATCGTCATTGGTTTGTCAGAGGGATTGAGCTTCTCTGTTTGTGGCTGACCGACTCTCGGCAGCCTGATTGTCAGTGGCTCCGTTGTGGGTCTTGGCACTTGGCCGGACCTTGGCAGTCGGATTATCATTTGCTCTTCTTGTGCCGAGAGGCTGATCGCGTCCTTACGCAGAGTGGCGGTAAGGGGTGCGGACTTGCCGGGTTTGCGAGCTTGGAGGTGGATCGTCAGAGGTTCTTCTGATCCTATGGCTGTCTGAGCTTGTATATCTCGTTCACCAAGGTGCCTCTTCGACTTTTCGTATAGGCAGGAGTCTGAGTAGTAGGACTCGACCCCTTTGAAGGGATCGATGTCGACAAATTCTGTCCTTACGAAGCCGTATTTGTCGACGTATTTGAAGTACTGGTACAGCATGGAAGGCACGATCATATAATCGTGTATCCAAGGGCGCCCCAAGAGGATGTTGTAAGAAGTGTCTGCATCTATGACGTAATAGGTGACTTCCGACTGGAGATCGCCAATTTGACACTTAAGACGAATCTTCCCAATTGGGTAGCTCCTGCCCGAATTGAAACCGCTGATGGCGGTGCATATAGGCGTCAGGCGATGCATAGGGATACGGAGATGATGTAACAGACCCTTCGGAATAATGCTTATGGAAGAGCCAGGATCTATGTGCATCCGATCCACCTTTACGTCGTCGATGTACCCAGTGTAGTATAACGGGCGATCGTGCAGGTTGGTTTTCATGAGCATGTCCTGCAGAGTGAAGACAATGTTGGGCATCGCTCCCGTGCAAGCGCTGTCTTAGAGATCTGCAGGCGGGTTCTCTCCCGTGAGGTTGACCTGAGACAGGTACGCGTCGGCATTTTAAAGTGCATCGCTCAAAGCCGCGCGAACATCCTTTGAGAGTCTCAGAACCTCGTATAATGATAACTTGGCCGGTGTGTTGGCCAATTATGCTAAGATATCGAAATTGTAGGGCCTCTCTAGTCCCTGTGGTTCCTCTTTTCTGAGGGATTTGTCAAAGCGAGTCTCCTTCGGCCTAGGCTTGTCGGTCGTCGGAGGCTGAGCCGATCCCGGAGCGTCAGTTGTAGCGGGCTGATGATCTTCAGCTGAGTTATCAGCCACAGGTTGAGATTGTGCCCCCGACCGAGAGACGACGGCTGTAGCTTCTTCGATATCTGCCGAGATTGTGCGGCAGGATCTGACTTTTCTGCTCTTTTTCTTGTCGATAGAAGATGTTATGGGCTGAGTCACTTCAGATACCAAGTCTGGATGGACCCACATAACCTTCCCTCGTGATGTGGTGAGGGGTACTAGACCAGCAGCCTGATCTCGGGGAGGTGGAAGATTAGCAATCTCTATTGTCGCCAGAGGGATGGGGACCACACCGTCTTGAGTTTCCGTCGGAAGGAAGCTGCCGAATTGTACCGACACCATATTGGCTGCCACGGTTACCTCTTCGAAATCGATGGCGAGAGCGTTCGAATCGATGAGATTTTGAATGTACCGTTTTAGCTGGTAGCAGTCATGTATAGCATGGTGGACGTAGCGGTAGTAATGGCAGTACTTCGGGTTCTCCATCTCTGCCAGCCGAGGTTCCCGTCTTGGTGGAAGAAGCTGAATTCTGTCTCCATGTATGAGCATGTCCAAGATGGGCTTGACGTGACCGTCTTCGAAGGAGTAAGTGATTTGCGGCCATTGTTTGTCTGCCGGCTTTGGCTCAGGGTTCTGTGCTGTGTCGGCCACCATAGCCTGCTTGCCCTTGTTGTCCCGATTGTTGGAGGAGCTACCCCCATTGTTGGTGTTGGCGGTAGGATGTCTGCTCTTGTCCTCTCCTTCTGAGATGTGCAATCCCAGTTGGCGAGCCTTCTTTAGTCGTTCTTCGGCGCTTGTGGCACTGATGATAAACGTTTTCCAGTCCTTGAATTGACTTTTGCCCATCCAGAGACTGATTGTTGGGAGCAATCTCTTTTGGCAAATTTCAATCAAGGAAGAATCCGGATTTCCAGACGGCAACTTCATTGCGATTTGGCGAAATCGCTCGATATAGTTCCTTGTCAGCTCTTTCTCTTCTTGGACGACGTCCATGAGGGTGGACATGGTGATGTCCTGCCCTACTTCGTAGAATCTCTCCAAGAACATGCGCTTAAAGCCAGCGAAGGAGTGGATGCAGTTGTCCGACAGATTGCGATACCAGTCGAAGGCGACTCCTTCCAATGCCCCAATAAATAATCGGGTGAGGATGGCATCATCATGGGGCAAATGGTCGGTGGTGACCTCGAAGTAAGTGATATACCGACTTGCGGAGGTCTTGCCATATACGGGTTGATGTTGAACGGTTTATATCTTGGTGGGAAGGGGACATCCCTCCATTCAGCAGGGTATGGTTGCCGTATTCTGAGGTCTTGAGAGTTTTTTCGAGCGTGAAACATGGCTCGGAGCTCCTGGACCTCTCTTCTCGCTTCTCGGGCCTCATCCACAGCGGTGGAGGCCGTAACTTCAGGAGGATTGTTACCCAGATTTGGTGCTGCTGAATTCGAGTTCGTATTGACCGTGGGACCCGCGCTTGTTTGGCCAGGCGTCCCTCCTTGCAGAGTGGGGAGGGCCACTTTGATCTCGTCCACAGCCTTGACCAAGGCAAGCAGTATGGCCTCCAGAGTGTCGATGCGTTGGCGATCACTGGAACCCCCTTGGCTGCTGTCTGTCATGAACACCGTCTTTACATGAGGAGAGATGGACGGAGCAGTGGAGGAAGCGCCCTCCGAATCATACCCCTGTAGTGAGAAGTCATTGGGGTATGTGGGAATGTTCTCCTCTGGTTCGGACTCAGAACGAACAGGACCCCCAGTTTCCGAGTTCGTCTCGTCTTGGGAATTGTGGACGTCGTTGGGGACGTCGGGGCTTGCTGCATCTGATGGGAGAGTTGTTACCCCCGGCTCGTCTTCTTGGAACATCGGATTGTCGTGGAGGTTCGGAGGAGTGCTACCCCCAGTCCCAGCAACCTCCAGTGGTATGGACGACGAATCTCCCACTGTAGCAGATTTTGTCTTAGAACGGGTGCCTTGGAAAACTTCGGTGGTAGGCACCCGCTTAGACGACAGTCTTTTGGTCAAAGTGGTTGAAATCTTCGGGCTAGGAGTACTGGTCTTCTTCCCTCTCCCATCGATAGGGACTTTCTGAGCAGAGTTGCAGGAGACGATGGGAAGTGCCTCGTCTTCTGAAGACGGCTGTTGCAGTCTTTGAAAGACGGACTGTCGGTCTTTTCGCACCGTCGTACTATTGCAGCAGCAGTTGATGATGACTTGAGTGCAGTGACGTCCGTGGGAGGACTCTTTGTACCCCGATGCATCTTATCTTTCCTATCGTTTGTGGAGGATGGCCTCACGCAAGTCAGATGAGTCTGGATCGACCATGTTTGCTCCCTGGATTTTGGGAAACTTTTGTGAACCTCTCTGCTCATTTGTCGCCGGGGGCTGGACTCGAGTGGTTCTGTACAACTTCCCATCTGAGGCCCGCATAACGGTATACGGGACACTCGGATGGTCAGAGGTTGGATCAGCGGGCTGAACTTGCCAAGCTCGCGCTGTCCTAGACTTCTTCGCTCTAGTGCGTAAGGGCACATAGTAGAAAGAGTCTAAGTGATACTGGAGAGAGTTAGACATGTCTTCTTGGGAGCACAGGAGATCAGGACCATAAGAGAGGCGGTCGAAGACAGAGCCGCGTGGAGTAGGCGTCATGCGGCTGTCATCAACAATCTTCATGCGGCTGGCAGACGTAGCCGTATAGGTTTTTTTCATGCGGCTGGGAGTCTCAGCCGCATGAGTTTTCTTCATACGGCTGGATGATCTGGCCGCATAGACTTTCTTCATGCGGCTGGCAGATTCACCCGTATGAGCCTCCTACATGTGTTTGGCGAATTTGGCCACAGGAGTGTTCGGCTTCTTCTTGGGGTGCATAGAATCACTCTTTGTCCCTGAAAGTCCAGCATCGTAGTGCTTTCCTCTGCCGGACTTAGGGACAGCAGAGTCCTCTACGGCTCGAAGTGGAGCCGTATGAGAATCGCCTTCGCCGTCTTGGGTAGCAGAGAGTACCCCGTCCAGAGCTTGTGGAGGAGCAAATGATTTTGGCCTCCACTCGCAGCGAGCTTTCTTTGTGCGGGTTCGTTTCTGGATCGGGCCAGCACTTCCTTCAGAGAGCATTTCTTCAAACGCCTGTTGGTCGAAGCGGACGACCATCTTCTGTTGCGTGGAGCCAAGTTTGGCTGCATCCGATTGCGTCACCAACTCCTCAGCCGTGGAGAAGTTTGTCCCCAGCAGAGTCGCCATCGTGTTTGCCATTGATTGTAAAAGAACAGAACAATTATCGGAGGACTAAACTTTAGACTCACAATACAAACTCGCTTGTACAAAGAAAGTCTAGGGACGAAAACCTAGGTACAGCAATCTAAGTACAATTGTTTATTTTAGATTCTGGGGGGTGACGGTAGAGGCTCGGAAAAGCAACGACAGCTCTGCCTTACTCCTTGGATGATCGGTTGCAACCTTGGCTCTGTAGAAGAACTGCAGGGCGTTGATGAATAAATGCTCTCTCTTCAGGCTCTCTGGCTCTCTATGTTTCTCTCGGTATATCTCTCTCTGTCTCTCTCTGTATGTATCTGTGTATATTTGCAAGGGAATGGCACCTTGCTATTTATAAGAGTGGGGGGCCTCATTAGGGTTTGCAATGATTGCCCATTCTGGAAAGTCGACGGCTAAGGATCATTGGATCTGGGCCGTTCATCGAGATTTGAGCAATAAATGTGATTGCATCAAATCTTTTGTGGGTAATTAATGCTGATTGACATAAATCCTCCTGATTTGTCATGCCAACCTCGGATTCTTCGACACGTGTCTTTAATTGGCTTATTTACAAATGATCTGATTTGATTCCAATATTTTATTGGGATTTGTTGAGGGATTTCGATCGATCTGATGCCATGTGCCCTGCTATCATGTCACGTGTCATAACAGCAGAAATCTGAGCCACAGGAGAGTTGCTCCTTATTGGGCCGCATAAGGATGGCCACGTGTCGAGGCTGCCTAAGAGTGGCCCCCTGACTATTTGGACCGCATGGTAATTTGAGCCGCATGAGTGTGGATGGCCATATGAGTGAACCGTATGGATCTAGTCTTCGTGAGCCGCATGGATCTAGTCTTCGTGAGCCGCACGGGGCTGGTCTTCGTGAGCCGTATGGGGCTGGTCTTCGTGAGCCGCATGAGGCTGGTCTTCTTGAGCCGCATGGAGCTAGTCTTCATGAGCCGCATGGGGCTGGTCTTCGTGAGCCGCATGGGGGAGCCTCCGCTTGGGCCGCATGCAACTGTCCACGTGTCAAGGCCGCATGTCATCTTCCGACTCTCGGGGGATCGTGTCAGAGATTTTCTTTGCTTCCCAAGGAGTTCGTCATTATGAGGGAGTCGTAATGATATCTTTGTGTCAGAACTGTCAGAGATGTCAGCCGTCAAGGCATTAAATGGAGTGAGAGAGCTGTTTGCGTGCCACGTGGCTCCTCTTTAAGCCGCATAAGACTTTCTTGAGCCGCATAGATCCTTGATCCGCATGGATCCTTGAGCCGCATGAATTCTCTGAGCCGCATGGGACTCTCTGGCCGCATGGATCTTTCTTTATTATTTTCCATGCTTCTACAGATATTGCTGATCATTCATGAATACTGATACAAATTATTTATTGAGTTGTGCACACTCAATGAGGAGTGTTACAAACTTTCTAACTAACTATAAGGGTATGCTTGGATTGAGGGTAAAACGAGTTAAGAAAAAGTTAAGTGAGGGAGAAAGAAAACCCTGCTTGGTTTGAATCTGGGGTTTAGGAGGAGGGGAGGGGGTCATAGAGGATTAAGTAAGAGTATATTTAACATTCTTTTGTCCATTTCTTCAACCTCCCAAATCGGAGTGTTAACAAGGAAAGTGAGGGGTTGTTGTTTAAAAAGTAAAAAATATCCATTGTTTGTCATATAAAATATCATGACATTCTCCATAAATTTTTGTTTTCAAACTGTTGTTCCGTTATCATGACTTTCAACCTGCTGCCGTGTAGGTGCGTCGTCTCTTCTCACTTTCACTTATCTCTCATCGTTAAAAATTATAAGAAACAAAACCATTGGCTATGTTTTTGATGCATCTATTGAGTTGATGACCACATATATTTGAAGCGTAAAAAAATTCGTCCAAGTGTATCAAAAAATTGAATGAGAGAGAGTTGATGACCACACATATTTTATGTATTTGTTAAGTTAATGATCACATATGTTTTGCGCAATTTATGCCACATCTAATAAAAATATTTTGGTAACTATTGTATTTTTACTAATCCTCTCATTCAAAACCCCAAATCCAAACAAGAGTTATTAAACACATTACACTTAACTCTTCCTCCAATCCAAGCAAGGTTATATATATTGACTCACCTCCCCCTCACTTAACTTTTCTTCACTTAACCCACTTAATTTTGCTTAATTATTTTTCCTTCAATCCAAGCAGATTCTAAATGATCGTGCTCAACTTAATTAACAGAGTTCCTGAAAATTCCCTGTCTTTTAAACTACAACAGCTAACACATTGAATCAATCTATACATCTTCCACTATATAATGAAGCTTCAAAATGACTCAAAAGTAAGCCGTCTAAGCCGTAATTATATTACGGTCCATTTTATTTTTAAAAAATTAAATTATTGAAAAATTTGTTAACTTTTTTTAAAATTTGTTATATATATTCAACATGGGAAATCGAAGTCAACCAAACAAGAAGAATACCTCCCACCTTAACCGCATGAGTTAGAAGAAATAATTGACTATAATTGGATGATATTTTTATTATACGTTATTATGCATGCAAAGTATGTGAATTTACTAGTACATAGAAAATTAAGCTTGCTCCACAAACCATCAGTACATATAGAGTTTCTCAGAGTAAGCAACTCAATATTTCCTGTAGCAGGATTTGAATATGTTTTAATTGGTCTGGAAGAATTAATCCAAGACTCAAGAGAAGAGTAGTATATTGTGCAAAATTTGGTGGGCACCTATAGTGCGTTGCCTGCACTAGTGCACGTGTAGGCATCATCCTAGCCAAGAGACAGCTCTAATGGTTTCATGACCTAGTTTACAATAATCCTGGTTCTCACTGTTTACCTATTCTTTTCATGCCCAACTCAAATGTGCTAATTATAGAGATACCAATCTATACACCATTTACCTGTTCTTGTCGTGCGCAAGTCAGATGTTCTAATTCCACACATACCAATCTATACAACCCTAATAGTTGAGAATGTTTGTAACTCAAAACTCTTCCTTCTTCTTCTTCTTCTTCTTCTTCTTTTTCTTCTTTTGCTAGTAAAGATGTTACATGTATTTAATAGTAATTACCCTCATAAGTTATTGGAGATTTAAAAGTTTTATGGTTCAAACTAATCAATGAATTTAAAGCTTTGATTCTGTATATATATATATATATATATATATATATATATATTGTTATTCCCGAAACAGTTCGTTACATGGAAATCTCGATCTCTTACTTCCAGAGAGGCGAAAAATTTATTCTCCTAAGAGAGAGATGAAAACTCGTTCTCAACCGTAGTTGATGAAATGAAAATGAATATTTGTTCTCAGCCGAAGTTGATGCAACGAAGATGAATATTCGTTCTCAACCGAAGTTGATGCAACGAAGAAGAATACTCGTTCTCAACTGGAGTTGATGCAACTGTTGGCCCATTGGTCATGGTCAAACCTGATTTTAATAATTGATCAAACTCTGTCTCGATATCAATACAAGTCAATTCAGATGTTTACCTACGACATTTTGGACACTGCTCAACGATAGATATCTACTATGTTTAAGACCGAAGCTGTTTGCCATTCAGAATGTATTTCCTTCAAAGCAATATAATTTTTCATTTTATTGAGTCTAGGAATACATTGTACACCAAGTTGTACTGGCAAATAGGCTGTCCGGAATCGTTTTTCAAAATCATCCTATCCTTTTAAAAATGACCTATGTTTTTGAAAAAATATCATTTTTACAAAAAGCTTTTGAAGGACTTTTCAAAAAGCCAAAATGATTTTTCTCAAAATCAACTGGCAGAACCCTAGCAGAACTCGGCCAGAGTTCGGCTAGAGTTCGGCCAAGTTGAACGTTATGTGAATGTTTGATTTTGAACTTGGTCTCCCTTCAGTTGCGGTTTGTTACAAAGAGTTCTGTCCGAATTCTGCCCGAATTCTGTCAGAGTTCTGTCTTTGGAAAAACTATAAATAGAGAAGGATTTCGATCATTTCATCACCAATTCACTTTCAATCTCTTCTCTTCTAAAGCTTACATTTCTTCCAAAGAGTTATAAAAGCTTCCATTTTCAAACCCCAAGCCAGTTACAATCCTCTAGTCGATTTGCCAGTGTGGTGCGGTCTAGAAGTTTCAGAGTGATTGTAATCAGAGGCTTGATTGAAGAAACAACTCTTCACAATTGAAGTTGGTCGAATTCTTCGTATCAAAGCTCGCGTCTGTAGAAGTTGTAAGGACTTCGTATGAAAACTTGCGGGATTTTCCAATAGTGGATTCAACTGGAAGCTAGAGTTATTCCGACTGGACTAGTCCTCACAAGAGGAAAACCAGTATAAATCTCGGTGTTTGCGTTTGCTTTCTGATCACTCTTTTATTTCTGTCATTTAATTTGTGATTATTATTATATTTGTGATCTAACTGCTAACGAGATTTTTAATTAGCAATATTCCGCTGCCTACTATTCACCCCCTCTAGAGTATTCTGCTTTGCGATTTCGTTCCTACAATTGGTATCAGAGCAGGCTCTCCATCTAGAGGTATTATATTCTGATCCCAATTGTTCCTACAATTGGTATCAGAGCGGGTTATACAGATAAAGCAAGGTAAAATTACAGTTATATTCAATTGTTATATAGATCACATCATTACACACGGCAACTGTGAAATTCACAAGTAAAGGCCAAGCCACAAACAGACCTCCACTGTTTGACGGCACAAACTACACTTATTGGAAAACACGTATGAGTTTCTTTCTGAAATCTCTTAATTTTGACTTATGGTCTGTAGTTATTGATGGCTATAGAAAGCCCCCTCATATTAATGTTGATGGTATTTTAGTTGAAAAATCCCATGACAAATATATAGAGGATGAAAAGAAAAAGGTTAATCTTGACGCACGTGCTATTAACGCTCTATTTTGTGCTTTAGACAGAACTGAATTCAACAGAGTGTCTACCTGCACAACATCAAACGAGGTGTGGAAACTTCTCGAAGTAACCCACGAAGGAACAACACAAGTCAAGAAGTCAAAGATCAGCAGACTTACTCAGGAGTACGAGGCGTTCAAAATGAAGCCAAGTGAATCAGTCACTAAGATGTTTACAAGATTCTTGGATATTGTAAATCCTTTGTCTTCACTAGGCAAGGATTACAGTAACCATGAGAAGATTCGCAAACTTCTATGAGCCCTTACAAAGAACTGGATTCCAAAGGCTACAACAATCAATGAAGGGAACGACCTCTCAACAATGTCTCTGGAAACACTCATGGGTAAGCTACTCACTCACGAGTTAGAACTTCAAGACTTTGAAGATGCTACGCCAAAGGAGAAGTCAGAGAAGTCGATCGCTCTCAAGGCCCAACATAGAAGAACCATCGAAGATGATTCTGACGACAGCGACTCCGACTCTGAAGATCAAGCTCTTCTGGTAAGAAAATTCAAAAAGTTCATGAGATTTAACAGAAGAACAAAAGACAGAAAAGACAACAACAACAACAACAACAACAACAACGAGGAAGATCCTATTTGCTACGGATGCAAGAAGAAAGGGCACATGAAGAAAGATTGTCCCACCGTATCATCATCAAAGAAAAGCAGCAAATGTGACAAAGGCTACCTGAAGAAATCTACATCAAGAAAGTACGCCAACACAAGCATATGGCATAAAAGTGAAGCCAGCGACTCAAAAGACGAACAATCAGATGACGCTGCAAATGTATGCTTGATGGCTTGCGATCAGGTAATCACTAATCCTCTATTTGATCCTTATGATGATTTCACCTTTGAGCAACTTGGAGAGGCTTTCAGTGACCTGCTAAATGATTACAGAAAACTGCGTAGTAAATATGAAACCTCTAAAAAGGTACTCAAAGAGTACAAAGGTAAAATAGGAAGACTTACTGACCAATTAGATCATGTTAGAAATAACGACTCTTCAAATGTGTCTGGTGAGCTTTCTTCTATTAAATTGTTGTTACACGAGACTGTTAAGCTATCCGAAGAAAAAGACCAAACTATTATCCAGTTAAAGGAAGACCTATCTAAGGAGAAAAAGAGTCTCCAGTGTGCACAGGTCAGATTAGAATCACTCACATCTGACTATACTAGATTATATGACACTTCCAAAAAGTTGAAAATTAGTTTAGGAAAATGGCCTGAAGTTGCTGCTTCCTATTCTAACACGTGTCAATTACCGAATCATAGGAACATGCCCAACACTGTCAGACCAAACCATACCAAAACTATGCCTAAGAAGACAAATAGGCTTGTATTCTTCTATACTAGAAAACCAAAACCTACCAATCATGCACCTCACACTACTTTCAACACTCAACATGCTTAATGTCATTATTGTGGCCTCATTGGTCATATATCTTCTGCATGTAGAATCAGAAAGTTAGTAGATTTAAATATTTATGCATGGATGCCAAATACTAACCAGTCAGGACCCTACAAGAAATGGGTACCAAGAGTTTTATCTGCAAATTATTTTGTAGGTAGGATACCCTTCACATGCTAGGAGCAAATGGATCCTCGACAGCGGTTGCTCACGGCACATGACCGGTGACGCTTTACTATTCGCAACACTGTCGAAGAAGAATAAAGATGGATATGTCTCCTTCGGTAATAATCTAAGAGGATACATAATCGGTATCGGTGATATTGGTAAGGCTCCCTATCCGGTGATTAAAGATGTTTGTCTAGTTACTGAGTTAAAACATAATCTGCTCAGCATAAGCCATTTAGCTGATCACGATTATGGTATTAACTTCGTCAAAGATAAATGTACTATAGTTGATAGTTCAACTGGTAGTACTATATTTGAAGGTATTAGAGAAGACAACATATATATTTTCTATTTGTTGGAAGATGCTAACAAAGCAGGTAGGTGTTTGTTGGCCAAAAGCATCGAGAGTCAACTATGGCATATGAGACTCGGCCATGCAAACATGGATACAATTTCAAGACTATCTACAAAGAAGTTGGTACGCGGCTTACCGGATATTTCTTTCAAGAAGGATACGGTATGTAGTGAATGTGAAAAGAACAAAGCTACCAAATCTGCATTCAAATTCAAGAACGTTGTAAGTACCACTAGACCTTTACAACTGTTGCATATGGACTTATTTGGACCCAGTAGAATTGCTAGTCTAGGTGGTAAGTTATATGCATTTGTCATTATAGATGATTTCTCTATATATACATGGATTTTTTTTCTTGCACACAAGAACGATGCATTATCAGAAA
Organism: Iris pallida; assembly: GCA_029216955.1. NCBI lineage: Eukaryota > Viridiplantae > Streptophyta > Magnoliopsida > Asparagales > Iridaceae > Iris > Iris pallida. Next base: position 364,067 of record JANAVB010020600.1, on the reverse strand, counting down.
TCGTCCCTTTTGCAAGAAAGTACAGAATAAAAAAGGGTTCATGATTACTCGCATTTATAGTAATCATGGCGAAGAATTTGATAATACAGAATTCAAGCAATTTTGTGACACACACGATTATTTGCATGAATTCTCTTGCCCTAGGACTCCGCAACAAAATGGAGTTGTGGAACGTAAGAACAGAACTCTATCTGAAATGGCTAGAGTAATGTTAAACTAGTTTAGTCAACCTAGATACTTTTGGGCTGAAGCTGTAAATACAACATGCTATATTCTTAATAGGGTTCTAATTCGACCTATATCGAAGAAGACTCCCTATGAACTATAGTTTGATAGAACACCAAATGTTTCATATTTCAAGATTTTTTGATTATAAATATTTTATTCTTAATATTAAAGACAATTTGAGTAAATTTGATGAAAAGGCCAATGAAGGTATATTTTTAGGTTATGCAGCAATGAGCAAAGGATACAGAGTCTTCAACAAAAAGAACCATGATCATCGAAGAATCAATCAATGTCAAGTTTGATGAGCTAAATCAACACTTAGACGATGATGATAATGAAGACAGAATCATACCAAGTACAGCTACTGCAAAACCTTCACACAAAGATGCAGAACTATCACATCAAGCATCAGATGAACCTCCAAGCAAAGAAGCCGAAACTAGCAATACGAAGACTACACCAAAAGAGATGAGATTCTTTGCTAATCATCCAAAGGACTTGGTAATTGGTGAGATTACCAAGGGTGTAAGTACTCGTTCCTCTAATAAAGATATAGCTTCTTGTGTTGCTTTTGTTTCACAGTTTGAACCCAAAATATTGAAGAAGCATATAGTGATAATTTTTGGATAGATGCTATGTAAGAGAAATTAAACCAATTCGAAGGAAATCAAGTTTGGAAACTTGTTCCCAAGCCCATTGATCATCTGGTCATTGGCACGCGATGGGTATTCCGAAATAAACTGAACGAGAATGGTTTAGTAACTCGTAATAAGGCTCGACTCGTAGCTCAAGGATACAATCAAGAATAAGGTATCGACTACGATGAGACTTATGCCCCAGTTGCGAGATTAGAATCCATTCGCATGTTATGTGCATTTGCATGTTTTCATAATTTTAAATTATTTCAAATGGATGTCAAAAGCGCATTTTAAAATAGTTTTATAAAAGAAGAAGTTTATGTAGCTCAACCTCTTGGTTTTACTGATTTCAAATTTCTTGAATATATTTTCAAGTTGAAGAAAGCCTTATACGGTTTAAAACAAGCCCCTCGTGCTTGGTACGATCGCCTAAGCTTTTTTCTACTTGATAACGGGTTTTCAAAGGGAAAGGTTGACACTACTTTGTTTATAAAATCTTTGAATAACAACATTCTTTTGATTCAAGTCTATGTAGATGATATTATTTTTGGATCTACTGATGAATCTCTTTGTCAAGAATTTTCAAAGTGTATACAGAATGAGTTTGAGATGAGCATGATGGGAGAGTTATAATTCTTTCTCGGACTGCAAATCAAACAAACCAACAATGGGACGTTCATAAATCAAGCAAAGTACACAAAGGATCTATTAAAGAAGTTCGACATGGAAGCAGTCAAGCCACTTAGCACTCCAATGGCGACTTCAACCAAGCTTGATATTGATGAACAAGGCAAACCTGTCGACATACGTAAGTATCGAGGTATGATCGGTAGCTTACTGTATTTAACTGCTAGTCGACCAGACATTATGTTTAGTGTTTGCTTATGTGCACGCTTTCAAGCTAATCCTAAGGAATCACATTTGTGCGCAGTTAAGCATATCTTCCGATACCTTAAAGGCACTTCTTCTGTCGGCTTATGGTATCCCAAAACCACATCATTTGACCTAACCGGTTATTCTAATATTGATTTTGCCGGATGCAAAGTAGATAGAAAAAGCACTAGCGGCACATGTCATTTCCTAGAAAAAGCTCTAGTCTCTTGGTTTAGTAAGAAGCAAAATTCTGTTGCATTATCAACAACCGAGGCTGAGTATATCGCCGCATGACGTTGTTGTGGACAAATTTTGTAGATGAAACAAACTTTAGAAAGACTATGGATTGTATTTTACACACATACCCATTTTCTGTGACAACATTAGTTCTATTAATTTGACTAAGAATCCAGTATGTCACTCTCATACTAAACATATCGAGATTAGACATCACTTCCTTAGAGATCGTCAACAAATTGGAGATATAGACCTTGTATACATAGACACACAGAATCAATTAGCTGACATACTCACAAAACCTCTAGCGGAAGATCGTTTCAATTATTTACGTCGAGAATTAGGAATTTTAAATGTCAATAATATTAATTAATTTTGTTTTATTAATTATTTATTCGATACTCAATAACTGTTTTCGAGACAAGCCTAAAAAGAGTCTGTCTGTCACCACGACTACGGTCGAAGCGAAGCGGTATTTAAGAGTTCTCCGGTAAACCTCCGTTAGCTAGGAGAGTACTCCTACAGCTAATCTGAGACAGATGCTGAGTAAAGAATATTAATTTATAAAATAATATTAATTATATTATTTTGAGATTTAAAATTACTAAATCTGAATAAAATATTTGAAACGAATTAATGAAAAAGATGTGGCCTCATTATTATATATATATATATATATATATATATATATATATATATATATATATATATAGCCAGGCAACCCTTGGCGAATTCGGCCCGAGTTCGGTCCGAATTCGGCCAGAGTTCGGCTGGGTATATATATGTACTAGTCAGAACCCGAGGCCCCCTCTTCTTCATTTTTCCAAACATCATCAAAACAGCAGCAGCCGTGCCCCCTAAACCCTAGTTCGTCTCCACATTCCTTCTTCCAATCCACGTGGAGATCTTCGTCCAAACTTTGGATTCGTGCGGAGAATTTCGTCCTCTACAGCATATCCAATTCTCAGAAGGTATAATTCCTTCTCTCCTCCACTTTCCAATTGTTAGGGTTTCTAGATTTTGGGATAGAATGCCTAAGGGATTCAATCCTTTCAAGAGGATGTAGACCAATGCCAGTGAAGAGGCATCGTCTTCGGATCCGCATACGGATTCCCTCTTTTCTCCGGTCCAATCGGATGACAGTGCATCGGACGAGTTTTACTTCAAAACTCCCGACTAAGCCCTATTGTGGTATGTCGATTTCATTATGCGTACTATTTGTACCAGATCTCCGATCAAATGGACTGTCTTTCCCGACCACCGTCCTTACTTTGAGGCATTAGGGTTACAACACTTTGTTTTTTTACAATTCCCTATTGTCACACCCCGCTCCCGTAGGAGCGATCGTCCTCGCTAAGGCGTGATGCCGCACGAGCCTAGATTGCGCTCGTGCAAGGCAATTCCATAACGGTCGATTTCATCGGCGGCGACGGGGTCGTCGCACAGAAGTCCCAAGCAGAAACATTGAATACATTGCAGCAGAATATAAAGAAGAACACATGAACACAAGTCATTCAAAAGAAACTCTTTTATTGATATTGAATGCAAGATTACATTTGTGGGCGCAAGGCCAATTTACAATGTCTCTCGTGCTCACTTTTCTCTCGTTTACAAGTCACTCTGCTCTCTCTCATCTCTCGATACAATACTTGAATCCAGCGGAAGCTTCGGAAGGCGATGTCCATACATTATGTCCTGTATAAGTCTTCAATCCACACGGCCGCACGCTTCGACTCGCCAAGGAACTCCGTGCCTCGACGCATCCAAGCGAGCTCCGCGCCACGAGCTTCTACCTGTGCCTGCACATGAAACACTATGTGGGTGTCAGTACCACTGTACTGGTGGAGTGAGCTTCTCGCCCACCCATACAAAACCTACACGTTCATTTACTTTGTGCAGATTAAATCCCTTTCGATTGTCTTTCTAGTCTTGCCTTAGGATCAGTTTTAGGACCGGCGCCTTAGCGCAACTTGTGTATCAGAACCATCCCGTGCTTGTAATGTCAATGTTAACTCATTCTTTGCCTCTAGACTACTCCTCGTGCCAACAACGTTAACCTATCAAGTCGTGTTCGCCTTACGGCCAAAATCAGAGACGCAACTACACGAAGGACTCCATTTCCTTGCTTGCATTGTCGACGTACCGACTTATACTTATATTTTGTGCCAAACTCTGGGACGTAATGACTCGGTCGTGCCATACTCGATTCGTGCTTCAATATTACCGAGGCAGTGCCTCCTCGCTTAGTCTCGCCTACACTTGTGTTGTGACAACGCGGCCGTACCTCATATTTCGAGGCCATGCCCAATAACTCACGTAACTTCAAGAAACCTGCCCTACGGCCCTTCTTGACTTAACTCGCAACAGTTCAAGTCTAACTCATGCACTGACCCAGGCATTGTGACTTCCTTACTGCATACTGCATACATATTCAACCCAACTCAATTCCAAAGGCATACACGCGGTTAGCCGCTATCTGCCGACATCTATATGAACTTGGTCACTGGCTCCCAGAGCCATCGTGGACTTCTCTTTCCTTTATTAGACGGGCGTCCCTTTCAGCACAAGGTAGCTAGCCCCGCTGTAAGTCCCCGCCTAACCCGTGCAAAGCACAGTTTATCTTTTGTTTCCCAATGCCCGCAACGGTCCCGTGGCCTCGGGCTTGTCGTACGGGGAAACTTTCACCCTGTCGACAAGTTGTATGTTTCCCAATGCCCGCAGCGGTTCCGAGGCCTCGATTTGCCGTGCGGGGAAACTCACTTTGTCGACAAGTTGTCCAATGACCATGCAAGACGCGATCGACACTTTCCAAATCTGAGTCCGCCACGACGACCTATAGTCGCGGGCATTCTTCTTTCTTCTGAAACCGCCTCGACGACCTATAGTCGCAAGGCCTCGCCGACCTGTAGTCGCGAGCATAATCCTCTCTTGCCCCTTTCTCCAAACTTAATAAATCAATCGTGGCCCGTGCCTTAAAACACTAGGACCGTGCCATCGTGCCTCAATCCGACTTCTGTTCTACGTGACATTATCGCCCAAGTCATACTTTATATGACGGGCCTTGGGATCGTGGGACTATTTAACCTGTCAACCGCAGAATGAGCGGGACAGCACTTGGAATAACTTAGGTCGACCGGCATAACTTTGTCTAACTTACTCAGCCTACAACTTAACGAGCAAAGGCTGCGTCGAGCCTTGCTTCGAGGGAACGTGCCGTACACGTACTCAACTTTGGACGACCAAGTCATTAGGGTGCTTAGACTTACGCCAGCAGTCATGCGACGCAACTTAACTCTTGGGCAAGCCAGGGCTATGCCAAGCCCTGGACGATGAGACCGTGCATGCTTATGAAGCATTTATGCGGGCGACGCCTATGACTTACGCTGCGATCATAACTTGCCTACTCAACCAACTTCCTTCTCCCAAGCCACGGGACGAAGGACCGAGTGTCATTTTTAAAGCACGTCGTGCACCAACTCTAAGCCGACCGTGGGACGTTTTCCATGTTCTAACTCGATTCAAACCGTCGGGATTATTCCCTTAGCTATGTGGATGCGTAGCTTTTATTATCAAGCCTAACTTGTGCAAGTTAAAAATACGATTTATTATGTGAAGGCAAAGATGAGGAGAGTTCACCGAAACTACCCCACCTGAGCGATGTCTTCAAACGGCCGTTACAAGGCCAAGTCCGAACGCCGTCGGCGTTTCGATTCCTCCGATTGACTGAGCGGGACGGGGCACTACACCTATAGCTACTAATGCCAATAGATTATTTTACTGTAATTTTGTGTTAGACATTTTTACCGCGAGAACACATATCGGAGGGATAGATATCGAGTTTACTGATAAAACGTTAGCGAAAATCCTTGGTATTCCAAATAAAGGTGCCCCGCTCGATGACATCACTGATTTCGATTTCCCCGATGGTACGACTTTCGTTAGTTTCAAGAATGAGCTTTGTGCGCCCGCACGTGCTCGTCCTGGAAAGTTCAAAGCCAATAACTTGAACTTGTTTAACTACGAATTACACTGCATCATCTATTCTACTTTATTTCTAAAATCCACTTCCAAAGATGATGTCACTGCACTTGAGCTATCTTCTCTATATCGCATTCTTAAGGGGATTCCTTCCTCTGACCCTAAGACTATCATTCAGATGATGGGTAAATGTCGTGGAAGAGACCGCAACCTCTCTTATGCGATGATCATCCCACGCATCTTTCAGAGATTCGATATTGACTTATCCACTTGTGCTCTGGACCCTGAGCCCAAGTTCCTAAAACTCTCTCGTCGCAGCATTGCCACTGTTCCTCCACCTACTGCACCTGCTCCTCCTGCACCTACTTCCACAGCACCTGGTCCTCCTCGGTATTACCTTATGACCTTTGAGGGTATTCATCATCATCTTTCAGATCTGCAGTCATTTTATGTTGACACTTCCAGGGAACATGAGTTCCGTAATGTGACTCGATTCCAGGCTATTGCCAACTCCTTCGCCTGTATGAGATTTGCACAGACGGGTCACTCTGCTAGCTCTATAACTCGAGACCCTTCTGTTTCTGGCTACCGCATTGATGATGAGGCGGTCCACTCTCTGTTCCATCCTGGGAACGCCTACGATTGGTATCGTACTTCTGGTGCCACTCCTTATACTTCTGGAGCTGGTACTTCTGGAGCAGATCCATCTGGACAAGCTGGCGCTATAGCCGATGATGATGATGAGGAGGATGATGATGATTTTTGAGATGTTACATATTGAGACTGATATTTTGTCTTATGTTTACTTGAAAATGCTCCGACATTCCAAGATATTATCAGTACTCTTATTTTCGTTATGCTATCTGACTTATATAGACAGTTGTTTTTTTATGCCTCAGTTTGGCTTAGTTTATTATTCAGCACTTTTTTGTTTCAGCTTTCTTCTAGCATTATCTTTCTTTATGCTTCATATTAACTGCCTGTGACAAATACCATACCTGTGTTATTTTATATCTGTCTATTTTATTCACTGTTTATACCATGCATGTGATGAATGTTCTTATATAATTTTATTTGTATTTCTTCACTGTTTGTTACTTATGCATTTATTGCAGGAGAGCTTTCTCTTTTGCAATTATTTTGCTAAGTGACAACGGGGGAGAAATAAGATCTAACATCTTCATGAATACAGATACAGGTTATGAACAATTTTTTTTTATACATTTTTGAATTGATCCAAACTTAGATGTTATATCGGCAAGGTTTGTCAATTATCAAAATGGAGGAAATTGTTGGCCCATTGGTCAAGGTCAAACCTGATTTTAATAATTGATCAAACTCTATCTCGATATCAATGCAAGTCAATTCAGATGTTTACCTACGACATTTTGGACACTGCTCAACGATGGATATCTACTATGTTCAAGACCGAAGCTGTTTGCCATTCAGAATGTATTTCCTTCAAAGCAATATAATTTTTCATTTTATTGAGTCTAGGAATATATTGTACACCAAGTCGTACTGGCAAATAAGCTGTCCGGAATCGTTTTTCAAAATCACCCTATCCTTTTAAAAATAACCTATGTTTTTGAAAAACATCCTTTTTACAAAAAGCTTCTGAAGGACTTTTCAAAAAGCCAAAATGATTTTTCTTAAAATCAACTGGCAGAACCCTAGCATAACTCGGCCAGAGTTCGGCCAAGTTGAACATTATGTGAACATTTGATTTTGAACTTGATCTCCCTTCAGTTGCGGTTTGTTGCAAAGAATTCTGTCCGAATTCTGCCCGAATTCTATCAGAGTTCTGTCTTTGGAAAAACTATAAATAGAGAAGGATTTTGATAATTTCATCACCAATTCACTTTCAATCTCTTCTCTTCTAAAGCTTATATTTCTTCCAAAGAGTTCTAAAAGCTTCCATTTTCAAATACCAAGCCAGTTACAATCCTCTAGTCGATTTGCCAGTGCGGTGCGGTCTAGAAGTTTCAGAGCGATTGTAATCAGAGGCTTGATTGAAGAAACAACTCTTCACAATTGAAGTTGGTCGAGTTCTTTGTATCAAATCTCGCGTCTGTAGAAGTTGCAAGGACTTCGTATGAAAACTTGCGAGGTTTTCCAATAGTGGATTCAACTGGAAGCTAGAGTTCTTTCGACTGGAGTAGTCCTCACAAGAAGAAAACCAGTATAAATCTCGGTATTTGCGTTTGCCTTCTGATCACTCTTTTATTTCTGTCATTTACTTTGTGATTATTATGATCTTACTGCTAACGAGATTTTTAATTAGCAATATTCTGCTACCTACTCTATTCACCTCCTCTAGAGTATTCTGCTTTATGATTTCGTTCCTACAGCAGCGACTTTGCTGGGGTGATAAGGATCACCGTTGCTCAAAATAAGATTTGCCCTGTTACAATCTGCTCCCAAGAACCAGCAAGTTCGAAAGAACTTCTGGAACGCTCGTTGTCACCTTATTTCACGAACTTAAAGAACTCCAATGGCAGCGGCAGCACAACTCTCTTCGTCTCTTTATTTTAGCGTAAGTCCTCAATGAAGGCACTAAGAGAGTATTTATAGAGAATGGTCGAAATCCTAATCCTAATCTTGGCCGTTACTGATTGCAAAAAGGTAGGAGCGAATAATGGAAAGATATGAATGAATTAAATTTAAATCCCACAAAATATGGATCTGAATAATTGACTCAACCTTTCCATGACCGTTCAGACCTTCCAATAAGCCACATCGAGCGCCACCTGCACCCCTTAGCCAACTTAGCCCGTCAGCCCCGCGTACATTCGTGTAGCAGCATTGCAACGCGGCAACACCACAAGTGCACAGGCACAAAGCAAGTGCACAGGCGCGCAGCATAGTACCGTACGTGTGTAGCGCATCACCTTAAGCACGCAGGCGCGCAGTGCAGTACCGCAAGCGTGTAGCTGCGTCGCAGCCTCACGACTCCTGCGCAAATCCTGTGCGTGCACCTGTACGGCCCCAGCACAACTCCTATACGTGCACCTGTGCGGCCCCTGCGTATGCCCCAACGCATGTGACTCGCACAGAAAACGAGCGCACGAGCGCATCAACTACGCACAAGGTGCCATGCACCGATGCTGACGTGCTAAGTGCAAAGTGTGCCAACAAAGTGCCACTTTGTGCCCTTGAGCCCGAGTCCGAGTCCTAGTCCAAGTCGCTAAGCCCCTTCGGGGCTTAGGTCCATAGAAAAAATATCCCATTAGCATGACAAAAAGCATTAATGCTTCTTTGTTGGTTTAGCCTTCTGTTCACTAGAAAAATGCCCCCACATAGCACCCATGTGCCTCTCTATACTTCATGTGATCTCTCAACACAAGCAAAGCTTTATATAGAGATATCATCCATTTGGTTTTTCCAATGTGGAACTATCTTTCTAGTTTCTAAAGCAAAACACCAACAACAAGAAGCAAAAACACCAATAATCCCCCATATATCTTTATATATGGGTTGAGCGTTCTCCACAGTGACTGTCCATCGTGCATTAGGATAGATGTCACTACGACTTGAATATTCCCGTATGGGTTAAATGACAACATGATACAAGAATGGACTAAACCTTGAATTATGTACCATAACTACAATTCTTTTCACTCACATAATGACATCAACTGCGCTTCTGGCTGCACATTAAAGGCCTTGTGCCAACCTAGTTTCGGAGTATATATCTTACGTGTCTACAAAATTTTCTTCAAGAGACGACTTACATCTCTATCCATACACTTTAGGTAAGTTCTTTTAAAGAGTTTTTGTCATGAAGCCTTTTGCTTCCTTGCGGTGCTACACCGCTATGACATGGCCCGAAGCCGAGACCTTGTCTCATGTGGTGTCATACCACCTGTAGCATGAGGCACAGCCTCTTTGTAGTGCCAAACTATCCAGCATGAAGTATTTTGCTTCTTTGCGGGGTTACGCCGTCGTGACATAGGTTACAAAGCCGAAGCACTGTCTCATGTGGTGTCACCCACTGTAATATGAGGCCCAACCTCTTTGTAGTGCTGCCTACCACTCTTTATCGTACAACATTAGGCCCTCTTACCTATGTGCGATGCTACACCACTGTGACTTGGCCTGAAACCGAGGCTTTACCCTCACTAGGTACCTCATGTGGTGTCACCCTACTGTAGCATGGAGTACTACGTTCCTTTGTAGTGTGCTTTCTATAAATCATGCTAGACATCCTAGATGTCCGAGAACTCATTAAGGCTTCCACGCCATCCTCCCACAGGACTTTGTTCCTTGTAAAGATCAATCAGTAGACAATGGTGGTTCTGGGTTCTTAACCCCAAAACATTCCAAAGGACTGCCCACTATTCCTGATATTCTTCCAGTCAATGGTCCTTCTTTGAACTAAAAGCTAGATGTCTAGTACATTTCTCTTTGAACTAATAGCATAAAGCTTTGTAGTATAATTACAAAGACATAATATCATAGTGTCTTAAAGCCCATCGTACCTGCCGTGTCTTCAACTAGCTAGCACTTGAGACCTTTGGTGAATGGATCTGCTAGACTTTTCTGACTCCGAACATCCGGCAATGACTCCTCTTTTAATAAGATTATTTACCGCCATGTGCCTTAGACGTACAGTCCTCTGTAGAAGCATGGAAAAGAATAAAGAAAGGCCTATGCGGCTCCGACAGAAGGATTCCCATGCGGCTCAGGAGTCCATGCGGCTCAAAGATCCATGCGGCTCAGTGGCCTTCAGCAGTTCTTCTTTACATTCAGCTACATTTAATGTCCTGACGGCCGCTCTGACAAATAACAGCTATGACAGCCCTGACATAAGGACATAATAATGACTCTGATATGGTGGCGTGATCTTAGGAAAGAGGAGAAAATCTCCTTACAGCTGGCAAAATCTACCAAGTCCCGAGGCCACTCCATGCGGCTGCCCATCTGCATGCGGCTGCCTATTTGCATGCGGCTGCCCATCTGCATGCGGCTGTCTATCCCCATGCGGCTGCCCATACGCATGCAGCTGCCTATCTCCATGCGGCTGCCCCTCTGTATGCGACTGCCTATCCCCATGCGGTTGCCTATCCCCATGTGGCTGTCCATCCATGTGTGGCTGCCCATCCTCATGCGGCTGCATGCGGCTGAGAGGACCCCCCATATGCGGCTCGGCCAGGACGGTCTAGTTGAGACACGTGGCGCTCTTCGCTGCAATTGAGACACGTGGCAGTCTTATCTTCCCTGGAATTATGGGTGCTAACAAATCCTAACAAAATCAGATTTGTTGCGATCGTCATAATTGCCCAGATCAAATTGAATCAAGCAAATTGGACACGTGGCAAGCTATCACAAATCACGAATATTCATGGCAATCAACATTTATTGCCCACTGACATTTGATGCAATCACATTAATTGCTCAAATTTATTATATTCAAGATGAATGGCCCAGATTAAGTGATCCTTAACCGCCGACTTCTGAAGGAGGTAATCATTTGTAAACCCTAATGAGCACACCTCATTCCTATAAATAGTAAGGTGCCATTCCCTTGCAAGCAGCAGCGAGAGGAGGAGCAAAGAGAAAAGAGAGCAGAGAAAAAAAAAGAGCACTACAGAGACATCCAGAGATCCAGCAACCGAAGGCGCAGAGGAGTCTCCCCACACGTCCAAGAGCATTTCTTCACCAGAGCCAAGGCTGCGTCCGATCGTCCAAGGAGTAAGGCAGAGCTGCCGTCGCTTTTCCGAGCCTCTACCGTCACCCCCCAGAAAAACTAAACAATTGTACTTAGATTGCTGTACCTAGGTTTTCTTCCCTAGGCTTTCTTTGTATGAGCGAGTTTGTATTGTGAGTTTTAAGTTCAGTCCTCCTATATAAATTTTTCTGTACTTTCACAATCAATGGCAAACACGATGGCGACTCTGCTGGGGACAAACTTCTCCACGGCTGAGAAGTTGGTGACGCAATCGGATGCAGCCAAACTTGGCTCCACACAACAGAAGATGGTCGTCCGCTTCGACCAACAGGCGTTTGAAGAAATGCTCTCCGACGGGAGCGCTGACCCGGTCCAGAAGCGAACCCGCACAAAGAAGGCTCGCAGGGAGTGGAGGCTAAAATCATTTGCTCCTCCCCAAGCTCTGGACGGAGTACTCTCTGCTGCCCGAGACGGCGAAGGCAACTCTTATACGGCCCCACTTCAAGCCATAGAGGACTCTGTGTCCCCAAGTCCGGCAGAGGAAAGTACTACGATGCTGGACTTGCAGGGGCAAAGAGTGATTCTATGTGCTCCAGGAAGAAGCCGAACATTCATGCGGCCAAGATTGCCAGCCGCATGCATGATGTCCATACGGCCAAAACTGCCAGCCGGATACAGAATACCCATGCGGCCAAGATCTCCAGCCGCATGGAGAATACTTATGCGGCCGAGACTTCCAGCCGCATGAAGAAAGCCCATGCGGCTACGATTGCCAGCCGCATGAAGACTGTTGTTCCAGCCGCATGCTGTCTACTCCACGCGGCTCAGGCTCAGTCTTTGATCGCCTCTCCTATGGTCCTGATCTCTCATACTCTCAAGAAAATATGTCTGACTCTCTGCAACACCACTTAGACTCTTCCTACTATGTGCCCTGACGCACCAGAGTGAAGAAGTCTAGGGCGGCGCGAGCTTGGCGAGCTCAGTCCGCTGTCCCGACCTCTGACCATACGAGCGCTCCATATATTTTTATGCGAGCCTCTGATGGGAAGTTGTACAGAACCCTTCGAGTCCAGCCCCCGACGGCAAACGGACAGAGTGGGTCCCAAAAGTCTTCCAAAACTAAGGGAGCAAACATAGTCGTTCCAGACCCATCTGACTTGCGTGAGGTTATCCTCCACAAATGCAAGGAAAGAGAAGAGGCCTCGGTGTGCAAGGAGTCCTTCCACGGACATCACTGCACCTAAGTCATTGTCAACTGTTGTTGCAACAACGGGACGGTACGAGAAGACCGACAGTCCGTCTTCCAAAGATTACAACAGCTGAGCTCAGAAGATGAGGTGCCTCCCGTCGTCTCCTGCAACTCTACTCAGAAAATCCCAGCCGATGGGAGAGGAAAGAAGATAAACGTTTCCAGCCCGAAGATTTCAACTACTGTGACTAAGAAAATATCGTCAAAACGGTTGTCCACCACCGGAGTTTTCCAAGGTACCCGTTCAAAGACAAAATCTGCTGCAGTGGGAGATTCATCATCCACATTACTTGGGGTCGCTGGAACTGGGGGTAGCACTCCTCCGAACATCTACGATAATCCGATGTTACAAGGAGACGAGCCCGGGGAAACAACTCTTCCATCAGATACAGCAGGTACCGACGTCCCCGAGGACGTCCACGACTCTCAAGATGAAGCAAGCTCGGAAGCTGGGGGTACTATTCCTTCTGAGTCCGAACCAGAGGAGAATATTTCCACATACTCCGATGACTTCTCGGTACAGGGGTATGATTCGGAGGGTACGTCATCTACCGTCCCTTCTACTTCTACTCATGTGAGGACGGCATTCATGACAAACGACGAACAAGATGGTCCCAGTGATCGCCAACGCATCGACACTCTGGAGGCCATACTGCGCACTTTGGTCAAATCGGTGGACGAGATCAAAGCAGCCCTCCCTACTCTGCAAGGAGTGACGTTTGGCCAAAAAAACTTGGGTCCCGCGGTCAATACGGACTCGAACTCAGCGACACCAAACCTGGGCAACAATCCTCCTGAAATGACGGCTCCTACCGTCGCAGACGAGGCCAGGGAGGCAAGAAGAGAGGTCCAGGAGCTCCGGGCCATGTTCCATGCCCGAGAAAACTGCCAAGACCTCAGGATACGACAACCGTATCCCGCTGCGTGGAGAGATGTTCCCTTCCCACCAGAGTATAAACCATTCCACATCAATCCATATGATGGGAAGACATCTGCAAGCCGGTACATCACCTATTTTAAAGTCACAACCGACCATCTGCCCCATGACGATGCCATCCTTACACGATTATTCATCGGGACATTGGAAGGGGTCGCCTTCGACTGGTACCGTAACCTGCCAGACAACTGCATCCACTCCTTTACCAGCGTCAAGCGTATGTTCTTGGAGAGATTCTACGAAGTAGGACAGGACGTCACGATGTCCACCCTCATGGACGTCGTTCAAGGGGAGAAGGAGATGACAAGGAACTATATTGAGCGATTTCGCCAAACCGCAATGAAGTTGTCGTCTGGTAATCCGGATTCCTCCTTAATTGAAATTTGCCAAAAGAGACTGCTCCCAACAATCAGCCTCTGGATGGGCAAAAGTCAATTTAAGGACTGGAAGACATTTATCATCAGTGCAACTAGCGCCGAGGACAGATTGAAGAAGGCTCGCCAACTGGGATTGCACATCTCGGAGGGAGAGGACAAGGGCAAGCGCCCTAATACCAACAACAACAATGGTGAAAATGCCTCCAACAATCGGGACAATAAGGGCAAGCAGGCTATGGTGGCCGATACAGCCCAGAAGCCTGAGTCAAAACCGGCAGACAAGCAATAGCCGCAAATGACCTACTCCTTCGAAGACGGCCATGTCAAGCCCATCTTGGACTTGCTCATACAAGGAGATAGAATTCAGCTCCCTCCACCAAGACGGAAACCTCGGCCGGCAGAAATGGAGAGTCCGAAGTACTGTCATTACCACCGCTACGTCCACCATGCTACACACGACTGCTACCAACTGAAGCGATACATCCAACATCTCATCGATTCGAAGGCTCTAGCCATTGATTTCGAAGAGGTGACCGTGGCAGCCAATATGGTGTCAGTACAATTCGGCAGCTTCCCTCCAACAGAGACTCAAGACGACGTGATACCCGTCCCTCTGGCGACAATGGAGATTGCTAATCTTCTACCTCCTCGAGAGCAGGCTACTGGTCTAGTACCCCTTACCACATCACGAGGGGAGGTCATGTGGGACCATCCAGACTTGGTACCTGAAGTGACTCAGTCCACACCACCCTCCATTGGCAAGAAAAAGAATGGGAAAGTCAGATCCTGCCACACAATCTCGGTAGATGTCGAGGAAGCCGCAGCTGTCGTTACTCGGTCTGGTACTCAATCCCAACCTACACCAGATAACTCGACTGAAGAACATCAGCCGGCTACTGCTGATGCTGCGGGACCTTCTCAACCTCCGATGACCGACAAGGCTAGGCCGAAGGAGACTCGCTTTGACAAATCCCTCTGAAAAGAGGCATCTTATGGGCTAGAGAGGCCCTACAACTTTGACATCTTGGCACAATTGGCCAATACACCGGCCAAATTGTCATTATATGAGCTCCTGAGACTCTCCAAGGATGTTCGCGTGGCTTTGAGTGATGCACTCCAGAACGCCGACGCATATCTGGCTCAGGTCAACCTCACGGGAGAGAGCCCGCCTGCAAATCTCCAAGACATCGCTTGCACAGGAGCGATGCCCAACATTGTCTTCATGCCGCAGGATATGCTCATCAAAACCAATCTGCATGATCGTCCGTTATATTACACTGGATACATCGGTGACGTAAAGGTAGATCGGATGCATATTGATCCTGGTTCTTAAATAAGCATCATCCCGAAGGGTCTGTTACATCATCTCCGCATTCCTATGCATCGTCTGACGCCAACAAGCACCGCCATCAGCGGTTTCAATTCGGACAGGAGCTACCCGATTGGGAAGATTCGCTTGAAGTGCCAAATTGGCGATCTTCAGTCATAAGTAACCTGTTACATCATAGATGCTGACACTTCCTACAATATCCTCCTGGGGTGCCCTTGGATACACGATTACATGATCGTGCCTTCCATGCTGCACCAGTGCTTCAAGTATGTCGACAAACACGGCTTAGTGAGGACAGAATTTGCCGACATCGATCCCTTTAAAGGGGTCGAATCCAACTACTCAGACTCCTGCTTATACGAAAAGTCGAAGAGGCACCTTGGCGAAGGAGATGCGCAAGCTCGAACTGAGACAGCCACAGGATCAGAAGAACCTCTGACGATCCACCTCCAAGCTCGCAAACCTGGCAAAACTGCACCCCTTACGGCCGCTCTGCGTAAGGATGCAATCAGCCTCTCGGCACAAGAGGGGCAAATGATAATCCGGCTGCAAGGTCCGGCCAAGCGCCAAGATCCACAACGGAGCCACTGACAATCAGACTGCCTAGAGTCGGCCAGCCACAAACGGAGAAGTTCAATCCCTCCGACAAGCCAATGACGATACGTCTTCCCAAAAAGAATCGTCAGCCCGATGCAAAATCTGGGGCTTCTAACGAGCCAACAACTCCTCACCCAGCATCAGGTACCAAACTGGGGGTCGCTAGTTTGCCAACGACTCCACGTTCTGCTCTACCGGCAGAACCCCTGATGATCAAGTTGCCCAAGTCATCCTCTCAGTCTTCATTTATACAGGGGTGGCCGAAGAAGAACCAGAACTGGCCAAGTATGTGGCTGCTCACACTGGTGTTCCATCCGCAGATGATGTAATCTCGTTAGAAAAGATACCTTACTTCATCAACAAAGGACTATCTTTGAACTACATCGAGCTTAATAAGCTCTGTACAATGTATGCTATGGAACACGGTATAGGCACTCACCTACACACACCGGTGACAAATGTTTACACCACCAATCAACTTACTCCCGTGGACGATGCCTACCGTATAATCGAGGGAGGGGACCATCCAATCATTTTCGGTCAGAAGAATAATCCACAGCCCTTCAAGATGGAAGAAGTTGGGCTCGAACCCGACACCGAGAGATTGCCCCTTTATCTGTACAGTTCCCAATCCAAGTACCTTATGCAAAAACAAGGATATGATCTGGGAACTACACCAGGCTTAAACTTCGGAACTGGACGACGGTTACCCTTACAATCGCCTATCCCGGCTGGGAAGCCACGAGATTACTATAACAAGACCAGACGTGGGCTAGGTTATGTCACACCCGTAACAACATCCGAAAGCTCAGACGAAGAATGCAACTGGCACTCACACTCAACTGGATCACCCACTTCCGATTCGGATATCAGTATCGAGGACATGCTCAGGCAAGTCTGGTCCGTCAATATGGCACTTACCGATGCCTACGAAGAAGACAAAGACATTCCCGAACTTCTTGAGCTAGAGCCATGGGCACAACAACTAGATGCGCAGTGGGAGAAGCGGTTCGAACAAAGAGAGCCTCCCACCAAGGATGAGGTTGTACAAGTTGATCTCGGTGATGAATCCTTTCCAAAACCCATCTTCGTCAGCAAGAATCTGACTGATGAAGAGCGAGAATCACTACAGGAACTTGTCAAAGAATATATTAATGTGTTCGCCTGGAGCTATGAAGACATGCCAGGACTAAACCCCGATGTTGCTCTTCATAAGCTCAACATTCGGCCAGATGCAAAGCCAGTCAAACAACAGCAACGACGCTTCCGCCCAGGCATCATGGATACGATCGAAGCCGAAGTCAACAAACTGATAGCCAGCGGCTTCATTCGTGAGGAACAATATCCAAACTGGATCGCCAACATAGTACTGGTCCTCAAGAAGAATAGAAAGATTCAAATCTGTATCGACTTCCGCAATCTGAACAAGGCATGTCCCAAAGACGAGTTCCCCCTCCCTATCACAGAAATCATGATTGACAACACCTGCGGCTTCGAACGTATGTCGTTCATGGAAGGCTTCTCGGGGTATAACCAAATCAAGATGTCTCCCGACGACGAAAAGCATATATCATTCTGAACACCAATCGGCACATACTGCTACACAGTCATGCCTTTCAGTTTAAAGAACGCTGGCGCCATCTATCAAAGAGCCATGAGTATCATCTTCAGGGACCACTTGCGCAAGACCGTGGAGTGCTATATTGATGACATCGTCGTCAAGAGTCGCTATAAGGGAGACCATCTGCAGGATCTGAGGACGGTATTCGACCTCATGCGAGAGCACAACATAAAAATGAATCCTACCAAATCCTTCTTGGGTGTATCCAGTGGAAAATTCCTGGGTTTTATTATCACCTCCCAGGGTATCCACGTAGACCCTGAGAATACGAAGGCAATCATGGAGATGAGTCCTCCGAGAAATCTTCGAGAACTCCGAGGCCTTCAAGGGAGGTTAGCTTACATCAGGAGGTTCATTTCTAACCTCTCCGGGCGATGTCAACCATTCACCCACCTCATGAGGAAAGGTGTCTCATTCGTATGGGATGAAGAATGCCAACGTGCCTCTGACAGCATCAAAGAATACTTGTCGATCCAGTCCTGGTGGCCCCGATTACTGGAAAATCATTCCTGCTCTATGTACGAGCAATGGAGCATTCCCTTGGCGCTCTGCTAGCACAAAACAACGATGCATGCCATGAGCAGGCTATATATTACCTCAGCCGAATGATGATGGGGCCGGAACACCGATATACTGCCGTGGAGAAGGAATGCCTTGCCCTGGTATTCGTCATTCAGAAGACGCGACACTATGTCACGGGGCAAACCATATATGTGATATCATGAGTCAACCCCCTCAGGGTCCTCATGACGAAACCAGGGGCACTCAGCTCTCGTCTCGCTACATGGGCAATATTACTGTCCCCCTACCATATAATCTTCATCCCGCAAAAGGCTGTTAAAGGTCAAGCTCTGGCAGACTTTTTAGCAGCCCACCCAGGCTCGAAGTCGGCCAGAATATATAAAGAAATCCCAGATGAGACCGCCGACTCGCATACGGCCTCTCACGATGATATATGGTGAATGTTCTTCGACGGTGCTTCAAGGATCGGACCCAAGGACAACATCATCGTCGGAGTCGGGGTGGTGCTGGTTTCCCCTTCCGGACTTGTGATCAATCGCGCTTACTCCCTCACATAACCCTGCTCTAATAATGTGGCTGAGTACAACGCTTTAGTCATTGCCCTCCAACTTGCAAGAGAGCTGGGGGTAGAATATCTTAAAGCATACGACGATTCACAGTTAATCGTCAATCAGATCCGGGGTTCGTACGAAGTCCGCCATGAAGACATGATCTCCTATCACCAAATAGCGATCAACATCATCTCGTCATTTGAAGGGTTCTTCATCGAACACGTCCCCAGACTCTAAAATATCGAGGTCGATGCCCTAGCAGGCCTTGCTGCTTCCCTAGCAGTGCCAAATAATATTCATCATGTGGTGGACGTGAAAGGCCATGAACTGGTCTGTCCCAAGAACAACGTTCAATTAGTGGCGAGTTATTCCGCTCAGACGATCGACGAAGTACCAGACTGGAGACAACCATTCATTGACTTCGTAGTCTACGATATTCTGCCAGAGAATCCGAAGGAAGCCACCTCTATTAGAAGGCGTTCTCTCAGATTCTTTTACGATACAGAGACGAAAATGCTGTATCGCCGATCCTACGATGGATTACTGCTTCGATGTCTGTCAAACACAGAAGTCAAAGAAGCCGTACGTGAAGCTCATGACGGTGTCTGCGGAACCCATCAGCCTGGCCCAAAATTGCAAGACCATCTTCGCCGAATGGGCTACTACTGGCCCACGATGGTAGCAGATACGATAGACTATGCAAGAAAGTGCAAAGCCTGCCAAGTCCACGCGGACTTCATCCACCAGCCATCCGAATTTCTACATCCGACAGTGGCGTCCTGGCCATTCGAAGCATGGGGAATGGATATCATCGGTCCGATCACTCCACCTTCTTTCCGAGGACATCGTTTCATACTCGCAATCATGGATTACTTCTCCAAATGGGCAAAAGCTGTTCCGCTTGCAGAAGTGAAGACTTCAAACGTGATCAGCTTTCTCAAGCATCACGTCATCTATCGCTTTGGACTGTCCCGAAGGATCATCCACGATAATGGTCCGCAGTTCATAAGCCATGCCTTCTATCGATTCTGCGACAAATACCAAATTCAGAATATTGCTTCGACGCCATACAATCCGACAACGAATGGGTTGGCAGAAGCATTCAACAAAACCATCATCAAATTGCTCAAAAAGTTCGTGTCATCCAATAAACGCGACTGGAATGAGAAGCTTGGTGAATGCTTATGGGCGTACCGTACTACAGTCCGAACGGCCACTGGAAACATACCATTCTCCCTAGTGTACGGGAGTGAGGCAGTTCTCCCATTGGAGACTCAAATACCCTCGCTCCGCGTCGCTCTCACTTACCAATTGACGACGGACGATAACTACCATCGCCGGCTACAAGAGTTGGAGGCCTTAGATGAAAAGCGTCTCTTGGCTCAGCAACGGATCGAGCTATATCAAGCACGCATTTCCGGAGCCTTCAATAAGAAGGTTAAAATCAGAACATTCCAAGTGGACGATCTCGTTCTGGCAGTTCGGAGGCCGATGGTTTTGACTCACAAAACCGCCGGCAAATTCCAGTCAAAGTTGAAAGGGCCATTTATCATTGAGGCTGTATTCTCCAACGGTGCTTACCGCCTCGCAAAACAAGACGGAGACTTGCTCATGTTGCCCGTCAAAGGCAAGTTTCTGAAGAAATATTATGTCTAAACGATATTCTCCAAATCCCAGAGTATTGAGTTATGTACCCGCCGGTACCGCTGAACTCACATTCTCCAAATTCCAGATTATTGAGTTATGTACCCGCCGGTACCGCTGAACTCACAGTCTCCAAATTCCAGATTATCGAGTTATGTACCCTCCGGTACCGCTGAACTCACATTCTCCAAATTCTAGATTATCGAGTTATGTACCCGCCGGTACCGCTGAACTCACATTCTCCAAATTCCATATTATTGAGTTATGTACCCGCCGGTACCGCTGAACTCACATTCACAAAATTCTAGATTGCTGAGTTATGTACCCTCCAGTACCGCTGAACTCACATTCTTCCTCCAAATATCCCAGATTGCTGAGTTATGTACCCGCAGGTACCTCTGAACTTATATTCCGGTCACTCTTTTAGGTAGTAAGTCATGTATAACCATACCTCTGAACTTATTCTTTTGAAAGAGCTCCTCCCTCATGATCCACTACCCGCACTCTCAGTGCACAAAAAGGGCAACGGATCCACAAATTTCTAAAACGACCACGTCGATGTTACCTCTGAGTCGTTTCACATCCGCCAAAAACAAATCACCCCTATACATAGAACTTCCATGTCCTCATTACCTCTGAATCGTTCTGTGTACCCCTTCATGGAGCCCACTCCTGCCATGTCCTCATTACCTCTGAGTGGGAAGGCTCCATCGAAGAAACCTTCATGCTTGTCATGTCCTCATTACCTCTGAGTAAGTATGCTGGTTCCCTTTCGACTTATCTGTACCAAAAAAAATAAACCCCAGGGTACGCCAAGGATAATAGGTCCACAAATGTCCTCTGTTGACCACAGATATCCTCCGCTGAGTCCACTCCTGCCATGTCCTCATTACCTCTGAGTAGGAAGATTCCGCGATGAAAAACCCTCATGCTTGCCACGTCCTCATTACCTCTGAGTAAGTATGTTGGTTATATCTCGTCCTATTATTCGTACCCTGAACCAGGATACACCAAGGATAATAGGCCCACAAATGTCCTCTGCTGACCACAAATGCTGTACTAAGTTTCCTAGTACATGCACATCATTTCTCATCATGCCCCGGGAGCCCAGCTGCTCCATGGCATTCTTTCTCCCGATGCTAGGAACGTCCATGACCACCTTACCGTGGAATTGTTCTAGGTATCCCCATCAAACTTGTTATCCATACCTAAAACCCAGGTATGCCAAGGATAACAGGTCCATAAATAGTCCCCCAAGCGGGACAAACACCACCATAACACCACAAGCACAACAAGCAGTACAAATAAAGGATAGAATAAAGCATACTCTTTTATTTGGAAGGCGAAAGTACTACATGTTCTAGGGACAATGTCCCACTAAAGAAAGGAAAAGAACGAAAATAAAAAGAAGGAAAAAATCCGTCTATGGTTCGGCGTTACAAAATTCCAGGAGACGGTTCTTCACAAAGATGGTCCCCCGCTCAAGCCGCTGCTTAGCTCGGCGCTCGGCCTCCTGGGACAACCGCTCCGCATTATCCATGTCCATGTGTGCCCGCCAGCCGTCCTCCAACTTCTTCAGGGCAAGCTCCAGGCCAGCAGAAGCTCGATTAACTCTGTCAGCCTCCTGGATAATTAGCCCCCTTTCGGTGCGGGCAGCCTCAAGCTCAGACTCCAGAAAAGCTAACTTTCTCTGAAGATCAAGGATCTGCTCCCGCGTGTCAATGACCCTACGGAAGGCAGTCACTTCCCGAGTCGTAACATCTTTACTCTCGCGGCTCAACTGATCATATAGCTCAGACAGATCGTGGAGGTTCTTCTGTATGACCGGCTTGGTCTTATCCCGAGCCGCCCTTATCTTCTCTACGGCAGTTATGAGGAAACCGCGCTCTTGATCTATAGCAGCAGACAGATCAGCTTGCCGCAGCACCTGAAGCTGGCCACCAGCTGATCAGCCTCCAGTAATTTTGCTTCCAGAAGCGCAGCTATCCCCGGCCTACCGGGAAGAGTCTTAAGAATATCCATATGACCCTGGGCGCATTACCGGGCTAAGGCAAAAGAGTTCCCTCGTTCCACAGCAGCCGCTACCCCTCTCTTCAAGTGGCGATAGAAGCTGTCCACCACGTCCTGTGATGCTTCATCCAGAACCTCCATAGAGGACGGCGTCAAAGGAAGCGTAGCTAGCAATGTCGAAGGAGGCACGCTAGAACTTGCCACCAGAGAGACAAATTCTGAGCGAAAAGATGCGCGGATAGCGGCTAACTCCTCCTCCGCCACCCGAAGAGTCTGGACACTCGGCAAAGTAGAAAGGTCGATTCTCGGAGCCGTCCGAGCAGAAGAGGACGCAAGGACCGTTGTCCCCTGCCCCGGCTGTGCTGCCACCTGACTCCCTGAACTCGAGCCAGCGGGAGGCCCTCAAGACGAGCCAGAAGAGGTAGGGGCACGCTCTCCTCCACCAGATCCCCTCTGGCAGAGCCTACCATAACAATATCTGTCATCGGCACTGAAAGGGCAGGACCTGCATGTCCAGAGCAACTATCAATCGACGTAACCCGAAGGATATGGTGATAAAGCGAATGGGCCTCTTCATTAGTCAAAATTTGACTTATCTTACCAAGGGAGGATCGCGGAGGCTGAGGTTCATTCACAACCACCATATTCCCCTTACCAGTACCCTCCAAACCGAATTCGGCTGGCTCTTCTGCCCCAGCCACCCCGGAGGGAGGTACGACTCGATCAGCGTCATCTTGATGAAATTCAGCAGTTTCGGGGACAGGTTCATCGAAGCCTCCGTCATCTCGAGTCACGACCTCAGCAACTTGGGATTCCTCTTCTTCTGATACCTATGAGAGGGAAGGAAAGTGATCAAGATCAAGACTAGAAGAAAGGAAGAACTAAATAAAAATAGTAGTAACTCCTTTTACCTCCGAAGCGGGGTCGACTTCCTCGCTTCTCTTCCTTATAGCTAGCTTGCGATGTCTGGTCGCAGCCTATTTTCGGGAGTGAGGAATACCGCCAACAGGGGAGATTTGCCTGCTACGCTTCCGTACAGGACCAGGTGCAACAGGTGGCTGATCCGCCACCATCTCATCTGACATAACAGGAGGCTGATCCGCCCCAACATCTTCCACCGGAAGGGAAGAGTCATCTGTATCATGCTCGTTGTCCTCATCATCCGCAGTGGTGGAGTCCGAGTCTGGCACTTCGACTCTATTCTTCTTCTTCTTCCTCGTCTTGGCCCTCTGGGGCTTCTCATCCAGGCCGGTACCAACAATAAAACTGGCACCCGGGCTAAAACCGATGGGGAGCTTGTTTGCCATAACATGGTACAGAGCCGCCATATACAAAATCTCTACCGATGCCTCAATATCAGGAACGAGAAAGTGGTACGGGTATGGAATGTATCATAGTAGTGCCAGGCCCTGATATCGTCAAGGAGGCTACCTTCAAAACCCAGACAAGAGTTGGGACTGTCCAGAAAAAGCTGGCTGTATCCAAACTGTCGGGCAAACCTGCTGGGCAGGTAAGGCTCCAGGAAGACAGCATTACGGTTGCGGTATACCAGATGGGCGGGGCGGATGTTACGCAACCACAGAAGCATCTGGCCGTCTAGAAGCTGAGAAGGCCCAATACCGTCAAGATGTACGTCCACTATTTCCTCAGCAGTAAAACGAGGGACGGATACGAAAAAGTCGTACCTATCTGCTCTTGCCAGCGCCATCCGACAGACGCGCATGGTCTCGTACTCCCAAGGCTCGTTCCGATAGCGAAAGATAAAAGTGTCATCAGCAATCACCCCATCTTCAGAACCCGGCCTCATCAAAGACGGACAGTGCATCAGCAGCCACCCCATCGGATAATGATAGGGCAGCTCAGTCCGTTCAAAGTCTTTTGCCACATCGCAGGCAATGACCTTGGACGTAAAAGTACGGAGACCACGGTGTATGCTACACACCATGGCCGGGAGAAGAGCTAGTTTGACTCCAAAAACTAGCTTTACGGCAGGGAGGATAAAATTACGGCTGATCCTCTCAATAGAACCAGCTCCTCCCGAGACTACGCAATTCCGCAGCCATACCATCAAGAATCCTGCCAGGAGCGCCTTCTCTGACAGCTCTTGGGTATCCTGATAAAAATAACCAAAAGAGTCGGTTTGACTCCCAAATCTGTCACTGGTGGTGGCCGCCCTCTTGGCCGACAACACCAAGGCCTGAACCGCCTCCCGGGATTGAGGACTTCGGGAAGTAACTCGGCCTGAAGCTCCCGTCGAGAAGAGATAGCTCACCCAGTCCTTAGTGTGGGGAGCATTCCCTTCCGAGCTGCTATCCTTCTTGGCTATCTGCTGGCACGTGCTATAGTGGCACAATATCTCCTGATAAATAGCCACGAAACCCGGATACCGTTCTTCCAGCTCTTCGAACTCCTCATTCGTAGGAGTGTACACCTCAAAAGCTTCATCCCCCCAAGAAAGCTTGGAAACCACGTGCATCTCATGGAGTGCAAGCCCCATTTCCCCTACAGGTGTATAGAAGGTTCCCATACAGCGGTTGTACATCTCCAGCAGAGCCATGAATAATTTCTTGTTTACGGGTAAGCCATGGCTGGTACCCCGAATAGCGTGATAAAGACCAATCTCACGCAGAAAAGTCTCACACTTTCGCGAGATCCACATAGACAGATTGATCCATGGGGGGATGGGGTGTATCCAACTTGGGAGCGTCAACCGGCCAATTGGATAGGAGCCTTTCCGAGCAAGCTGGTTCAGAAAAGTGTCGTCTGCAGAGAACGTGAAATTGGGACCCGGCACATTCAAGAAAGTATTCGGGGCCAATCCCATTACATAGCGGCTGGCATGCACCTTGTCCGTACACACTGACTTCATGCTGTTGTTGTAATAGATGTCGCCCACAAACATTCCATTCCGGATAGGGGTCAAAGACTCTTCCATTTTCCTGTCCAGCGGGAGCATATTAAACCAAGATAGTGGGAAGTGACGCTCTATTTGAGGGATACGGATCGCCATCCCGTTAGAAATAAAGCTCCAATTCTCCGACACGTCCAGAACTTGACTGTTCTTCACAGTCAAAGCGTCTCCGAAGAAGAACGCAGGCTTCAGGTATTCCCTTTCAAATTTCTCCGAATTCATCATGGCACATAGTAAGTAGAAGGGTTGGTTCTTGAGGGCATTCAACCTCGTCAAAGGCTCGTCACTAGGAAACTGGTCCGCCATATACTGAACTATCTGGTCGTACCTATAGTCCATAGCGGCTTGGGCACGACCCACCAGAGGTTCCCCCGCAGCATTAACTGGGAAATTCACTGAAAAGAGGACAAAAGAAATAAGTTAAAAAAAGAGATAGACAAAGAGAACTGATTGGTGTTTTCGAGCTTATGCGGCTCCAATTTAATAGAGTCTCATGCGATCCAACTCAAAAAACACTTATGTGGCTCCGTCCAGCGAAGGTCCATGCGGCAGTGTTCTCATATGGCTCTGTCTAAACGAAGTCCCATACGACAGAGTTCGGATGAGTTTATGTGGCTCATGCGACAAACAAATTCTGCGAGCCTATGCGGCCCAGCGCAGCTTATGCGACCCCGTTGGCGAAGTGCTTATGCGGCCACAGTAACAATTCTCATGCAGCTCGGACATGGAGCATACCCCATACGGCTCGGACAAGAGACATACATGCGGCACACATGAAGATGAAGGCTCGCGCATAAAGCATGCGACATAGCCACGACAGTTAGGGTTTCAAGCTCACACAGCGTCCTTACCAGCAATAGTGGGATGGACATCAGGGTGAACTGCGGGCACGTCGGTTGGCGGAGGGGCTGCCACATTATCATTCGTCGTCGCAGCCGAAGTAGAAGCAGCTTTCTTGCCCTTCGTCGCCGCAGCCGACGAAGACGCCGCCTTCTTACCCTTCGCCGCAACAGTCTTCTTGGGAGCCATTGGTGATCGAAGAAGAGGATGACAGTTAGGGTAGGAAAGGCTTGAGTTGAAAGAGAGAGTAAAGAGATTTCTTCTCTTAATTACTCTTATTTATAGGAGAACAAAAGGGGGAGAAAGTACGTGGACTGATAGAGCGCTTTGAGTCGTGTGCTGCAGGCAAAACCGACTCCTAGGATTTTGCCCCCTATCATAAAGGAGATTCATCCAAAGAAATAAGCTGACTCTTGGGACTCTCCCCCAAAAGACGGCTCAAATCAAAGGCAATCAATGCAAAGATTTGCACACATGGCATAAAGACGTGGCAAGGAGCCTATGCGGCCAAGAAGCCCATGCGGCTCAGATGGCCATGCGGCTGAGGAGGCCATGCGGCTGAGACATCCATGCGGTCAGAACATCCTATGCAGCCCGAAGAGTTTTTACATGGCCATGCTTCTTATTTAAAGTATTTCAATTTTGCAAATTGAAAACATTGAAGGGGGTCTTGTAGAAGCATAGAAAAGAATAAAGAAAGGCCTATGCGGCTCCGACAGAAGGATCCCCATGCGGCTCAGAAGTCCATGCGGCTCAGGAGTCCATACGGCTCAAAAATCTATACGGCTCAGTGGCCTTCAGCAGTTCTTCTCTACATTCAGCTGCATTTAATGCCCTGACGACCGCTCTGACAAATAATAGCTATGACAGCCCTGACGTAAGGACGTAATAATGACTCTGACATGGTGGCGTGATCCTAGAAAAGAGGAGAAAATCTTCTTACAGCTGGCAAAATCTACCAAGTCCCGAGGCCACTCCATGCGGCTGCCCATCTGCATGCGGCTGCCTATTTGCATGCGGCTGCCCAGCTGCATACGGCTGTCTATCCCCATGCGGCTGCCCATCTGCATGCGGCTGCCTATCTCCATGCGGCTGTCCCTCTGTATGTGGCTGCCTATCCCTATGCGGCTGCCTATCCCCATGCGGCTGCCCATCCACGTGTGGCTGTCCATCCTCATGCGGCTGCATGCGACTGAGAGGACCCCCCCATATGCGGCTCGGCCAGGACGGTCCAGTTGAGACACGTGGCGCTCTTCACTGTAATTGAGACACGTGGCAGTCCTATCTTCCCTAGAATTATGGGTGCTAACAAATTCTAACAAAATCAGATTTATTGCGATCATCATAATTGTCCAGATCAAATCGAATCAAGCAAATTGGACACGTGGCAAGCTATCACAAATCATAAATATTCATGGCAATCAACATTTATTGCCCACAGAGATTTGATGCAATCACATTAATTGCTCAAATTTATTATATTCAAGATAAATGGCCCAGATTAAGTGATCCTTAACCGTCGACTTCTGAAGGAGACAATCATTTGCAAACCCTAATGAGCACACCCCATTTCTATAAATAGCAAGGTGCCATTCCTTTGCAAGCAGCAGCGAGAGGAGGAGCAAAGAGAAAAGAGAGCAGAGAAAAAAAGAGAGAGCACTACAGAGACATCCAGAGATCCAGCAACCGAATGCGCAAAGGAGTCTCCCCACACGTCCAAGAGCATTTCTTCACCAGAGCCAAGGCTGCATCCGATCGTCCAAGGAGTAAGGCAGAGCTGTCGTCGCTTTTCCGAGCCTCTACCGTCACCTTCCAGAAAAACTAAACAATTGTACTTAGATTGTTGTACCTAGGTTTTCGTCCCTAGGCTTTCTTTGTATGAGCGAGTTTGTATTGTGAGTTTAAGTTCAGTCCTCCTATATAAATTGTTCTGTACTTTCACAATCAATGGCAAACATCCTCTTCTTGTCATTGAGGATGTCATTTGATGCCACCGCTGCAGTCATCTGGTTGTCATAGTATATCGGTACCGTCGATATCTACGTACCAACCATTGGAAGATCATATAAGCTCCCGAAGCCATTCAGCTTCATCTGTTGCAGCCGCCAGTACATAGAACTCAGATTTCATAGAAAAGTGAGACAACATAGTCTGCTTCTTCGACTTCCATGATATAGCAACTCCACCCATGGAGAAAATATATCCTCCTCTGGACCTTTTACTATCTACTTCTGAGCACCAGCTTGCATCTCGGAAGCCCTCCACTACTTTTGGATCTCCGCAATAGTACAGTGCATACTTCTGAGTCCTTTTGAGGTATCTCATGACCCTCTTCACAGCTTTCCAGTGCTCCATTCCTGGATTGCTCGTGAACTGACTCACTATTTCTACGACAAAAGCTATGTCAGGACTTATGGCAGTAGTCGCATACATTAAACTCCCGATGATGCTTGAGTACTCCAGCTGTCAGACTCGTTTTTTTTGGATTTGGCTTCAATTTCTTGTCACACCTATATGGCGTATCAATTCTTGAAAGATCCTGATACCCATAACGTGTGAGCATCTTCTCAATATAATGAGACTGTGATAATGCCACTCTAGTTTTTGTTCGAATGATCTTTATTCCCAGGATAATATCAGCTTCCCCTAAGTCCTTCATGCTGAACTTAGATGAGAGAAACTTCTTTGTCTCAGTGACACTTGCTAGATCTGTATCCAAGATCAGCATATCGTCTACGTACAGACAAACGATAACTCCTCTCCCATCAACGAACTTTGTGTACACACATTTGTCCATCTTGCTGACCCTATAGTCGTTTGATCTTACGACTTTATCAAACTTCTCATGCCACATCTTGGGAGCTTGCTTCAGACCATACAGAGATTTCACCAACTTGCAGACTTTGTCTTCGAAGCCCTTGACGACGAATCCTTCTAGCTGTTGCATATAAATCTCTTCGATCAATTCACCATTCAGGAAAGCAGTCTTAACATCCATCTGATGGATTACCAGCTTGTGAATTGTGCTCAGAGCAATCAACATCCTGAAGGTCGTCATCCGAGATACTGGAGCATATGCGTCAAAATAATCGATCCCTTGCTTCTGAGAAAATCTCTTGGCAACTAACCTTGCCTTGAACTTGTCAACAGTTCCATCAGCCTCCATCTTCTTCTTGAAGATCCATTTACATCAGATTGGTTTTGCTCCTTCAGGCAGATCGACAAACACCCACGTGTTATTAGAGATTATCGAGTCATACTCATCATTAATAGCCTCCTTCCAGAAGATAGTATCTCTGGTCTTCATCGCCTCATCATAGGTAAGCGGGTCTGCTTTCATATGATAGGTGAAGAAATCCTTTCTGAAGTCCTTCTGTCTTCTCACTTGCTTAGATACAGGTTCTGCGATTTTCAGTTCAATAGTTGTTTCTGCAGCAACAACATTTTTTAAACTACCTCTTCGTAAGAAACTTGAGCCTCCTATGCATTCACATTGTTCTCCAGAATGCCCACAAGAACAATGTTCTTATACCTTGCAAATTTATCTTCAAAGAATTCTGCATCGCAAGATTCAATGATATGATTTGAATCAATATCAAGAAACCTCCGTACATCACTCTTATCAGCATAACCCAGAAATATAGTCTTCGTAGTCCTGGTTTTCAGCTTCTGAATCTTCAAATCCGGAAGCTTCACATACGCCAGACACCCCCCCCCCCCCCACTCGAATAACATTGAAGTTGGGTCTGACCTTGAACCAGAGTTCATGTGGAGTGACTTCTGAAGTTGCATGCGGCACTTTGTTCAATATGAACGTAACCGTAAGCACTACTTCATCCCAGAAGCAATTTAGAAGACCTACAGTCAATAGCATTGAGTTTATCATCTCTATTAACATTTTGTTCTTTCTTTCTGTAACACTATTTGATTGAGGAAAGTACGGAACAGTTGTCTCATTGATAATTCTATGTTCTCTACAGAACGATACGAATTTATGAGACCTATACTCGCCACACTGATCACTTTTGAGTCTCTTGAGTTGTTGTCCGGTTTGACACTCGGATTCAACCTTGAAGTCCTTAAACTTCTCAAACGCTTCATCTTTAGATTTGAGCAGATAAACAAACGCGTACTTTGAGAAGTCGTCGATGAAAGTAATTAAGTACTTTATCCTGGCCTTTGTGAAGAACTATTTGAAGTCACAGATATCTGAATGTACCAACTCCGGAAGATCTATACTTCGGTTTACCCGTGTGGTGCCCCGTTCCGCTCAGTCAATCGGAGGAATCGAATCGTCGACGGCGTTTGGACTTAGCCTTGCAACGGCTACTCGAAGACATCGCTCGGTCGAGGCGATCGCTCGCTCAGGTGGGGTAGTTTCGGTAAACTTGCCTCATCTTTGCCTTCACATAATAAATCGCATGTTTTCAACTTGCATAAGTAGGCTTGATAATAAAAGAGACGAATCCACATAGCTAAGGGAATAATCCCAAGTTGGGTCGATTGAGTTAGAACATGGAAAAATATCCCACGGTCAGTTTAGAGTTGGTGCACGGCGTGCTTTGAAAATGACACTCGGTCCTTCGTCCCGTGGTTTGGGAGTAGGAAAGTTGGTTTGAATTGGCAAAGTTATGAACGTAGCCTAAGTCATAGGCATCGCCCGCATAAATGCTTCATAAAGCATGCACGGTCCCATCGTCCAAGGCTTGGCATAGTCTTGACCCGTCCCATGAGTTAAGTTGCAATGTACGGCTGGTGGCATAAGTCTAGGCACCCAAATGACTGGGTCGTTTGTAAAACCCCTAAATTTCTACTATTTTTTTATAAATTTGTTGCTGATTTTTAAATTTTGTATTTGTACGTCGCGTAGTTGCATGGTACGTCGTGCGTGAAATTTTATTTTTGTAATTGCTCGACGAGTACGAATATGTGCGAGCGTACATATTTTTAGAAAAATATTTTTCTATTTTTTTATAGTTTCAAAATAATATATATATATAATAATTATTTTAGCTATCATACAAACATTTCCAAGTCCATTATTTTATTTATTTTATTTATAAAAAGTCTTTCGTTAATAACAGTTATTAATAATAAATAATATTCTTTGTGCATACATATATATTTCATAAATATTTTATTAGTTTATTTTTAAATAATAATATAATTTTTGAAATTATTATTATTAGTATTTTAGAAAATATATTTTTTAAATTATTGTGGCAATTTAAATCTTTGATTAGATTTTATAGATTTAATTTAAATAGTTTAAAGATAGAAATTATATTTAATTTGAGTTTAGATTATCTAGATTTAAATTGGAATTGAATTTGAATTTAGATTTGATTTTATTGATTTAAATTTAATAATTGAATTATCTAATTAGGGTTTAAATAAATCATAATCCTTATCCAACTGGAAATTTCCACCTCCTATATAAGGAGAGGAACTCATCCATAAAATTCTAGCATCTACAAATTCTCTCCACAAAGGTGTTGTGTACCGTGTCGGTGACCATCATTTCTACTATGATCGATTTTACATATACATTGTTTCTCCTCCCCGTGTCCACACCTCGGACACGACAACCCCATAAACCTAAGCCTACGGAAATGCTACCACAGCCACTTTTTCGGCCACCTTTGGCCGCCATCATGGACTAAACCCCTTCCAGCAATACCCGTCCCGATCCCTCGCCTCCGGCCACTCCGACCATTACCACAACCGTAACCACCGAGTTTTCGCCTGGTCCTAACCACATCCACCTTCCCAACTAAACATCCACAGCCCTACCGTCGCCACCATTAGCAACACCACCATAGAAAGCCACCGCCATCCTCACCAGATCTCCTCCCTGGAGATCCCATCCTCGACAAAATCGACACCAAATAACCACCGCTCACCACCAGACTTTCCGACCTCAACATCACACAAACCCAGCATGCCACCACCGCGGCCACCGCCACGACAGCCACATCCGCTTCCTCCATCCAATCGAAAAAACCCCAAACCATCACACAAAAACCCTAAAATATCGTACATGTCCTCCGCTCGCTGCCCTACCGACCTCCCCGTGGCCGCCGGCCGGATTCGAGCGTCGCCCGAAGCATACGACTCTCGTCGTCCCACGTCGTGACCTCCGGAGCCGCCGTCGCGTGCTCGCACAATGGAGCTTCCGTGCGCGTGGCCGCCTTCCCCCGTGCCGTCGCCGTCCTCGGATCTCCCGGCCAGCTCCTTCCGATGTGGAGCCCCCTCGCCTCCAACGCTCAAGCTCCGCCACGCTTCGACGAGGCATCCTCCCGCCCGTCGACCGAACTAGTAAGCCCTCACTCTCCGTCTCAGCCTTCGACCCCCGCATCCGTCGAGCGCCCAGCCCACGGTCGTCGACGTGCATGGGCCGAACCCCTGCTGGTAACCTCCCGCACCCACTCTCTTCCTGGGTCTCTCTCCGAACCCCCGACTCTCTTTCCGGTCATCCCCGCTCTCCGCTCCTCTTTCTTTCTCTAATTCACTCTATTTCTTTACTTTTAAATATTACTCTAATTCACTCTCTCTCATTCTCTCATTTGTTCTTTACTTTTATGTATTATTATTGTTGTTGTTTGTGTTGTTCTTCTCGGGAAGAGGTAACAACAGAGAGATTATTATTAGCAAACATCAGACAATTCACTCTCTCTCCAATGTTTCTCTCTTTCCTTCCTTTAATTTCTTTTCCATCCCAAGTCCACACGTTGCTGCAGGCTGGTCGTTGAGTCATAGCATTGGGAAGAGTGGAAACAGGGTGATACTTAATATGTAAATTTTACTAATTATTATTATTCCTTATAAACTATATATATTAAATATTAATATTTATTATCTAGATTTAGATTAGAATATCTAAAATATATATTATTATTATTATTTTTGTTGAAATTTAATTACAGTTTGTCATAGAATTATAGTTAACAAAATAAGCTAATTTTTGGGTTTCTAAGTATTTGTCTAAAGATTATTTCGATTAGTTTTGAAAATACATATATATAATTAAATATCTCAAAAAAAATATTGTTGTATTATTTATGGTAGTTTAAGTATGATTTTTGACCTTAAAAATTATTATCCTAATACTTTCCAAAAATTAGGGTTTTAACCCCGTACTGATTTTCTATGTTTTCTTAATATTTATTAAAATTATTTTGATCAGTAAAATCATTGTTTTAAACTCATATAATTACTTCTAGAAAGTTATTAAATATTTTGACTATGTAAATTATATATATATATATATATATATATATATATATATATATATATATATATATATATATATATATATATATATATATATATATATATACTATAGTTGTTATAAATATTTATCCCCAAATCCTCTTCGATAATTAATTCTTGATCATAACTATCTAATTATCCCCTATGTCCTTCGATCGAATTCTGTACTACTTCATGTCGACTCTAACTAATTTGACCGTCCTGGACCCGATGGAACCGTCCATGCCGTTATCCGAGGTCACCTTGCATAGTTATTACACCGAAGTCATAACTCCATGCCAGCATTGATCATTGCAGTACACCAGGCGTCCTACTCGGCAAGACACCTTACCATTTGTTGTTTATTTATTTTAGCTCATATTTCATGCATTATTCATTATTTTCTTTATGCAAAATAAACTGTGATACATGGCATAACCTGTTAGAACTTACTATTCAGTTATATTTCTTGCTATGTATTATTTTTCTTATACATTAAACCTAGATTTAAGGGACCACCTTGTGTATTGTATTCATTAGCCTTGACACGTTGTACCACGAAGTTGTGTGTCGTATGTAGAACACGGACGTGCGTGATTGGCTAGCCATCAGAACGTACCAGTAGTGCGATAGGATTAACCACTAATGGAATTGCATGCTAGTTTGACTTAGCGGTTATAGAGGTTTACTGTTGTGGATACAACATAGTAGGCATTGGGCGGGGAGGACAATTCCTTTGCGTATGGGCTTCGATGCACTTTTCCTTGTGACCCGGAAGCTCCGCTGGAGATACGGGATTGATGACCCATGTTTACTGACGGCCACTAACGTTCTGCGAAACGTTATGCTCTTATTGATTGGGCCTCTGGTGCCCCAAGAGGGGACCATGTCGATCCCATTTTAGCCAGGGCCCATACGTAGGAAGGATTGTTCTTAACTACATTTCACATAGAATGTTTAGGCACCTTTATCCGTTAGGTATGAGTACTTTTGGTTTGGGTACTTGTATCTGACCGTGGCTTGGAATAATAATTTGTCGCGGATTAGTTCGTCACATCTTGTCCTTGTTTGGTTGTAGGTGTGGCTTACTACATCGATGAGAAGGTATTGAACATTGTTGGAGTTCGGATACCATATTGGATTCATAGCATGGAAAGATATGTCATCGTGAATTAGTTTACCGTCTCATGTCCTTGTTTGGTTGGGAGGATGGTAAGCTAGTTCAATAGGTGTGTATTGGACCATGTTATAATTTAATTTACTTATTTATTTGAGCAATTTATATTCAGTTATATTGGCATGATATTATGTGTCTTGTTACGTCCCTCTGAGGACCTGGTTATCTCGCCAGGTGTGTGCTCTTGTCTTTCGCAGGTGTTCTAGCCGTGGCCATGATCATCTCTATTTCTTCGAGGTTGATTGCACTTTGATTGTCTTCGCTTCGCTCGCCAAACTTTTTCTTTCATTATGTATTTCTTTTCATAGTTGGTAGTGAATTTGTCTCCGCCTAACTACATGTACCAATGACAATTCATAGTTGATTATATGATATCTTTTATTCTTTTATTTTGTGTGGATGAGATTAGTCATGGTTCTACTGCATTTTACAGCTTACGTATATTTATTATACGGCTGGCATGTCTACGTTCCTAGTCCTACATATTTTGGGACTGGGGCATTACATCATTCAAAGTTGAATGCATGCACGGCACATTCCCACGAGCAAGGCTTGACGCAGCCTTTGCTTGTCGAGTCATTGTGCGATTAAGTTAGGCTAAGTTTTGTTAGACTATCGGAGGCATTCTAAGCACTGTCCTGCGTATTCTGCGGTTGTCGAAATTACTTGGTTTCATGATCATAAGGCATGTCATATAGAGTATGACTTGGGCGGTGGTGTCGCATAGAGTTCAAGTGGGTCTAAGACACGATGCACGGACTTTGTGTTTAAGACAAGGACCACAATTGATTCAACGTGAATTTTGGAGAAAGGACTATCAAATAGGAGTTCATGAGTTGAATAAAATAATAGAATAACATGGAAAGACTGCTCGCGACCGTGGGTCGTCGAGGGGTCTCAAGGATAGAAGTCTTGAACTTGGTTTTAAAAGAGATGTTAACACTGAAAGAATGATGACTGTGTGAGACGTTAGTTTGAGTCGAGTCTTGTATGGTCATGGACAACTTGTCAACAAGGGCGATTTGTTTCCTCGGACGATAACCTGGGGCCACAACAGGACCGTTCTGGCCTAGGAGGAAACTGTTGGTGAATGTGAGCGGGGTAGCTGAGCCGAAAGGCAAGTATTCGGTGGACGCTCATTGGGGCTAGCTACCCGCTTTGACCGGTTCATCCTATACCAGCTATGTGTCCAGGATAGCTTGTTATTGTCACGCCCCGAGTTGATAAACCGTTCGTCCTCGATGTTATTTTGCCGATTCGATCGTCCTTGCTAAGGCGTGATGCCGTACGAGTCTGGAATTGCACTCGTACAAGGCAAGAACGTTACGTTGCTTTTTGTATTAATATACCAAGTTGAAACTTCACAAATCACATCAGAATATAAGACGCAGTATAGAAAGATAGAAATTTGCTTTTCATTCATAGCTTGCAACGAAGTGCAAGTCGTAATTACATTGGATGTCGTTGCGGCTACATTGATTGAAAACTCTTTACATTCGACAAGTTACTTCATAGCTTGCAACGAAGTGCAAGTCGTAATTACCAGAACTAACGCTTGTCGTTCAATACATTTGTCCCTTTATACGTAAGCTGTCGATTGAACTGGCTTCAAAATACTTCAGCATAGGAAGAGCTTCGAAATGCCTCTTCGTACTTCAGCTTCAGTTTAGTTTCGAGCGCCCGTCGCACCTGGGGAAATTAGGGAAAGGGATTAGCACACTCGCTAAGTGGACGAGACGAACCCACTCGTCTAAATCGACTCTGATTGTTAGTGTAGGCATGCTTTAGAGTTGTCTTTCTATTAGAACTAAATGAATTCAGTTCATATTCGATAGCCATCTTTGAGTAATAAAGCATACAGTATAACATAGCAGTTTATCATATTTCTTACCACGGTCGTGTTCGTCCCTGCATAAAAATAGAGATAATATTTACACCTGCATAAGACAATAGGTGAGCATGGTACTATCTTATATGCACGATCATTGATGTTACACATCACGTGGGACTATCTCAACGGTATTTCGGCCCATTCAGTCTAGGTTGCAAGCCTGACTGACGGTCCCGCAATGCATCAGTGCCGAAGCACGATTATTCATTCCCCCTAGGTCGATTCGATTCCGATGCCCCGGATATCGATTCGAAGAAAATCAACTTGTGCACAAGCTATCCATGACCATGCCAATGCGTGAACAGTTTATATATGCAAACCGTTTTGTATAACACGGACAGTATTGAATGACATTATCATTTCTCCCAACTCATGCAACGATTCATTTTCCCCAAGCCGTACTCCCGATTTAGCATCCCGTGGGCACCAAATTGTCCGAGGCATCATAATCCATAATCGACGTTTCGTATTATTTTGCAGCACTTGAAATAGTCTATCTTTTTACTGGAACCTTAAACTTTCTGGTTTATGTGATAAACTTGTATTTTTCAGAGTAGATTACTCTAAATCGATACGTTTTTTCCGATTTCTTGACCTTAGTGGATTGGCATGCAATTAACTTGGCATCGTTCGACTTGAATGAATTCGAGGCAAGGAATTAGTTTGCAGGACAAAGTAAAAAAGAAGGGGCCGAATCACCCACCGATTACTTTGCTCGTACCGATCGTCGAAGCATTTCGCAACGTCAAGTTTTAGTTACGCGAGCTCCTGCAATGGCACCTACACTTTGTTAGAATTCCTTCTTTTCCCCTTGCTCAAAATTTGTAAATTGTATCCAGGAAAATAACGCGAAAGCACTTCATCAAAACCCAGCGGCAAAAGCTCCAAGAAAACCATACAGCGGTTCGGTCCCGTCGAAGGGACTCTTATATAGAGCTCACTCACCGAGACGCAGCCCGCTGTATCTAGGACTTATTCCAACAGAAGTCGTTCCATTAGTTGGATCGATTCTCGTAACGTCCGTCCGAATCGATTTGATCGATGCCACAAGGTGTTATCGTTTACCAAGCTTAGCGATCGAGTCAGATGGCCATCTAGGTTCCCAGCCGATCTGACTCGGCGCAAGCATATTATGAAGTCCGTCGCCTATCGAAAGCGGGGCGCTACATAATATACCACTAAGAAAAAGTTTCATCCCGAAACTTAAGAACAAGGGTCTGACCTTAATTTAGACAAACAATGCAGGGTATTTCTCTTTCATCTCCGTCTCCATCTCCCACGTCGACTCTTCAACTGAATGGTTCCGCTAAAGCACGCGGACCAAAGACATCGACCGATTTCGTAGCACCTTCTCCTTACGGTCCAAAATTTGAATAGTCTTCTCCGAGTAAGACAAGTCGGTACGTAGCTCCAACTGATCGAAGCTAACCACATGACTTGGATCATGCATGTATTTTCGATGTTGTGAAACATGGAAAACATCATGCACATCAGCCAAGGCTGGAGGTAGTGCGATCCGATAAGCAACCGTTGCAACTCGCTTGATGATCTCGAAGGGGCCTACAAATCTCGGGCTCAACTTGCATGTAACGCCGAACCGCATCACACCGCACATGGGCGTTACTTTCAGAAACACATGGTCCCTGACCAAGAACTCTAGCGGTCGTCGACGAAGATCTGTGTAGCTCTTTTATCGACTTTGCGCGATACGGAGTCTATCTCGAATCAAGCGGACCTTTTCGACGGCCTGCTCCACCAGTTCCGGTCCAAGCACTTGTCGCTCTCCGACTTCGTCCCAGCATATTGGCGAACAACACTTTCTTCCGTAGAGCGCTTCATATGGAGCCATCTGAATGCTCGACTGATAACTGTTGTTATATGCGAACTCCGCAAGCGGCAAATGCGTATTCCAACTAGTCTTTAGGTCGATCGCACACAGACGTAACATATCTTCTAAGATCTGATTTACCCTCTCCGTCTGACCATCTGTTTGGAGATTGTACGCAGAACTAAAGTTCAGTTTGGGCCCCATCGCCGCTTGTAGGCTCGTCCAGAAATGCGCTAGGATTCGCCCATCTCTGTCCGAAATTATTGAGGCCGGTACCCCGTGCAGTCGAACAATCTCGTCAATATAGATTTGTGCTAACCGATCGACGCTCCATCCTACTTTAATTGCGAGTGAGCCGACTTGGTCAATCTATCAACAATGACCCAAATTGTATCATTCTTCCGTGACGTCTTCAAAAATCTTACAATAAAATTTATCGAGATGTTGTCCCACTTCCACTCGGGAACGGCGATGTTCTGCAGCTCTCCGTCTGGCCTTTGGTGTTCCGCCTTCACTTGCTGACACGCCATGCACTGCGAAACGAACGTAGCCACGTCTTTCTTTATATCGTGCCACCAAAAGTTTGTACACAAGTCCTTGTACATCTTGGTGCTTCCAGGATGTAACGAGTACTTCGCATAATGTACCTCCGTCAAAATTTCTTTTCTGAGTTTGGCAGTTTCAGGAATACAGAGCCTTCCCTTTAGTCGCATCGTCCCGTCTCCGTCTTTCGCAAAGTCAGTCGCCCTTCCTGTCGAAATCAGCTCGCACATCTTCTTCAGGAATGAGTCGTCCTCCTGTGCGGTCTTTATCTTGCTAAGCAGGCTCGATCCTAACTTCAACTGAGCTAGGTGCAGGTGTCGGTACTCAATTCCAAGTTCGATACCCATCGCTTCAAGGTCTCGTCGTATCTTCTTATTTATGGCTAGTGTTCCCATAAACATTCTGCTAAGCGCGTCGGCCACCACGTTTCCCTTGCCCGGCGTATACTCGATCGTTAGCTCGTAATCTTTTATGAGTTCGAGCCATCGTCGCTGTCGTAGGTTGAGTTCTTGTTGCGTAAACAAGTATTTCAAGCTTTTGTGATCGGTGTAGATTCTGCAAGCCACACCATAGAGATAGTGCCGCCAGAGTTTCAACGCAAACACGATCGCCGCCAATTCTAGATCATATGTCGGATAGTTTTTCTCGTGCTGCTTCAACTGCCGTAAAGCATAGGAGGTGACTTTGTCTCTCTGCATGAGTACGCACCCGAGGCCAGTTCCTGATACGTCGCTGAATATCTGAAAGCCTTCTGGACTGTCTGGAAGTGCAAGGATTGGAGCTGAGACGAGCCGTTGCTTCAACTCTTGAAAGCTGGATTCACAGTCGTCACTCCATTCAAATACTACTCCCTTCTGGGTGAGGCGAGTCAGAGGCGACGCTAGTTTTGAAAAGCTTTGCACGAATCTTCGGTAGTAGCCCGCTAAGCCCAGGAAACTCCGAATATCGCTAGCCGAGGTAGGTCGTTTCCAATCTACCACCGTATCAATCTTCTTTGGGTCCACCGCAACACCTTTGGCAGAGATTACATGTCCAAGGAATGTCACGCTACTCATCCAGAGCTCGTACTTACTCTGCTTGGCGTATAATTTGTTTTCACGTAGAATCTGCAGTACCATCTTCAAATGTTCCGTATGCTCTTTTCGATTCTTTGAGTAGACAAGGATATCGTTGATGAATACGACTACAAATTTATCGATTTGCGGTCGGAAGACTCGGTTCATCAAATCCATGAACGCGGTGGGGTATTCGTCAAACCGAACGGCATGACTAGGAATTCGTAATGACCATATCGAGTGCGGAAGGCAGACTTCGATACGTCGTCGGACTTGATCTTCAACTGATGATAGCCTGAACGAAGATCGATTTTTGAAAATATTGCCGTGCCTTGCAGTTGGTCAAACAAGTCGTCAATTTGCGGCAAAGGATACTTGTTCCGCACGGTCGCCATGTTGAGTTCCCGATAGTCGATGCATAGCCGGATCGACCCATCCTTCTTCTTCACGAACAGTACGGGAGCTCACCATGAAGAGACGTTAGGGCGAATAAATCCGCAGTCTAGCAACTCTTGTAATTGCACCTTCATCTCCTTCAGTTTTGCTGGAGCCATTCGATAAGGCGCCTTTGATATCGGCCGTGTATCCGGAAAGGTGTCGATGCTGAATTCTATTTCTCGATCCGACGACATCCTGGGCATCTCGTCAGGAAAAATATCGAAAAAATTTGCCACAACATCAGTCTGTATTGTGTTTGTATTATCCTTCCGCGTGTCTCGAACTGATGCCAAGTATCCCGCACAGCCGGAACGCAGCATACGCCTTGTCGAGATTGCCGATACCATCATCGCCGTCTTTGAGACCGTACCGTACGAATATGAGAACTCTGTCTCGCCAGGAAGACGAAACACCACTCTCTTCTCCGCGCACTCGATCGTTGCATGACAAGCGCCCAACCAATCCATGCCCAGGATTATGTCATACTCTTTGATGTCTAGTACGACGGCATCCAAGGATAGATATCTTTCCCCGATGCAAATGTGGCCATACCTACAAATAAAGTTCGCAGGCATATCGACTCCCGACGGAGTGCTAACGCTAATATTCATATCTAGTGATTGCATGGTTATTTTATTTTCTTTCGCAAAATCAGCAGATATAAAGCTATGCGTCGCACCCGAATCAAATAGTACTCGAGCAGGTATATTTTTGTAGAGTAATATACCTGTTACAACAGTATCGGACGCAAACGCCTCGTCCCGAGTTAAGGCATAAACTCGGCCTTGACCTCCGTGGCGTTGATTCTGCGGGTTAACGGGCACCGCATTTGCGCCTTACAGTATCGACGCTTTGTGTTGATTCGGAATGTTCCTTGGTGGGTTATATTGGTTTGGAACTTTTTACGGGCAATATGTAACCATATGTCCTACCTTGCCACACTTGAAGCAAGACCTTGTCACACAATCGGTGGTTCGGTGCCCACGCCTATCGCATCTACTGCAGCGTTGTCCGCCATGGCCCCGGTTATCAAATGTGTTCGGACGTTTTGATACTCCCGATCCCCCGGCGTTGTTAGGACGTTTGTTGAAGTGGTTACGGATGCCTATTTGCGACATACGGTCAAAGATACGCTCACTATCGAGAGCGGCATTGTAGGATTTACGGTATGTTCGGCACCTTTTGTCACGACCCGCACCCTGAAGAGGGGCACGAGTACGTGGTTACGTCCAGCCTACGCCGCAGTATCGGCGGTAGAACGCTGTATATAGGGTCTGTAAATACTACGACTAAAATAGATAAATGTACATGTACAGTATATACTCTCCGAATGGAGGTGACATAGCAATACAGTCTCAATCACATATATCAAACTAAGGTAGATAGTATGGAAAAGGAAATATGATAGATGAAGCAAGAAATAAGTTCGAGATCCACACAAGTCCAAAACTAAACATAACATCACAGAATAATATATAATACTACATTCTAAAATCCAAAGCTGGATCGCAGTCCAGTCAAGCCTAACAAGTGCTAACTACTCAGGGAGTATAAAATCTAGTGGCCAATCTATCAGGCCACTGCCCTGGTCTGAGTCTCCATCTGTCTCAGAAATATCTGTAAAATATCATAACGGTATCCTGTCAGGAAAATGAGCAAGTACAAACACCAACAGCAGTTCCATGTGAATTGACAAATACTATAAGAGACAGTATAATGAAGTACAAGACAAAGATATAGGCGACTTGGAAACCATTCGAAAGTCGAGTTATAACTCTTAAACCAAATAAGGACCGGGGTTGTAACCCTTCTTTCAAACAGGACTTAGTCTCAAATCATGGTACAGTATAAAGGCAGGTAGAGCATGTGAGTAAATAAAATCATAGCATGGTGAGAAGTACAGAAAGTAAAACTGAACTGGAATATAAGATACGACAATAAGTGTAAAATGTGATTTGAATTATTAGAGCGATATGTGATCGGCTAGGGAGTCAGGGTAGGGTTATCCACTTGGCCCGATAATCATAGAAAAATCTCTGGAAAAGGTCATGCCGGCCAACCTGGATAATCCGGCAAGGGGTGTCTGCTACACCCTACGTGAGGTGAGGGTGGCGCTAGCAAAATAGTGACAGGGAGGCTTTGATCACATAACCCCTAATAATTTCCCCATCCCCGAAT
The DNA here is from genome assembly GCA_029216955.1 of Iris pallida. Taxonomy (NCBI): domain Eukaryota; kingdom Viridiplantae; phylum Streptophyta; class Magnoliopsida; order Asparagales; family Iridaceae; genus Iris; species Iris pallida. The sequence continues at coordinate 321,492 of JANAVB010020600.1, read as the reverse complement.
AGTAACATGGATCCGGACATGGCACGTCATGACACGGATTCAAAAGCAGGTGATCAGCCCACTTCCAAATCAATGTCTATATAAGTACATGAAACATGGATATCACACACCAATATACCAAAGAAAATCCAGGAATAACATCTCATGACAGGATCCGACGTATACTAGTCCGTGAACTATCGTGTCGAGAATCAAGTAAGACACTACAACTGAATCGGATATAGTAGATATCAAGACAATAAAAACTATCAGTGAATGTACTCGCCTGTTGTCCTGAGCTGTAGGGTATATCAATGCTCATAGCGGTAATCAGGAACCTAAAGATGAGATACTGCATGTTAATTTAGGTTTAAACAAGTTTAAGAATGATTCACAATGAATGATATGCAATCTAGGTCAAACTAGGTCTCACTGAGTCACACTAAGTCCTGTCAAGTCAATCTAGGTCAAATCAAGTTATATCAAGTCAATCTAAGTCAGACCAAGTCAACCCTAGGTCATACCAGTCATCACAGGTCAAAACAAGTTGAAGAAAGTCAAACGGGGTCAAGAGTTGGCATATAGTTGACTTTTGGTCAACTGGTCAACCCTGGTCAACTCTGGTCAACTCTGGTCAACTCTGGTCATCTCTAGGTCAATCCTAGGTCAATGGTGACTAATAGTTGACTTTCGGTCAACTACACAAGTCTAATGGAATTTGGGACTAAATTGGGTAAAGTGTTGACCCGTAGTTGACTTTCGGTCTAAAAAGTCAACCGTGGTCAACCGAGGTCAAGACTAGGTCTAGGCGACTATTTCTAACTATTACCAACCTCTACAACCCATATCCAAGTCCATCTTGGACTTTGAAACCCAAATCTTGGCCGTAGGCCAATATCCTATTTTACCCTTAAAAATGATAAAATTCTAGCTTAGGCAATTATCAAGTTAGCCTACCTACGCTTGATATTTTGACCCGATCTCCCTAGGGTAGTAAGATACTATCCTATAGGTTCATTACCTACCAAAATACCTAGGTAAAGTGGACATCCAGTCCATCTTACGGCCCATTGGCGATATCTTGAATATTTCAAGATACGCAATGGTACGGCGCGATACCGGCACCCTACGACCCCGATTTTCACTCGGAAGCCTACCCGCAAAATCTAATTCGTATTATCTAGGCCTACCCCAAGTTTCATCGCGTTCCGATACTCGGAGCTCGATTTCACTCTCTAATTCGATTTCCTCAAAAACCCTCTTCTAGCTCTTATTCTAATTCTTCTTCTTAACTCTTCCTCTAACTTCTTCTTCCTATTCCTCCTCTAATTCTTCTTCTAACTCCTTCTTCCTATTCTTCTTCTAATTTTCTAACTTCTTCTATGTAAAACCCCTAAATTTCTACTATATTTTAGTACTGAATTTTTTTTTGGTATTTATACGTCGCATAGTCGTATTGTACGTCGTACGAAAATTTACGTTTTCATATTACTCGTCGAGTGCGAATATGTGCGAGGTACATACTTTTAGAAAATTGATTTTTTATTTTTATTATCGGTAAAGGGTTTCAAAATAATATATCTATAATAATTATTTTTATTAAAGGCAAGTTTATTATTTATTTATAAAATGCTATCTTATTGACTAGTGATAATTTAGAAAACTAGAAAATTATTTCATATTTATTTTCAAATGTTATTTTTATTACTTATAATAATTTATTTAGTAAAGAGGTATTTTAAAGATTTGATTGTTTATGTCTAATAATTGTTTTATCTAAATTATTAAATGTAGTTTAAAACTATTCATATTAATATTTATTGTGATTTTCGAAATATATTTAATATTAATATTTTATTGTTCGAAAAGATATTTAAAAATATTTACTATTTTCGAAATTATTATTAATGGTATTTTGAAAAATATATTTGGAAGTTATGGTGGCAATTTAAATCTTGATTTAATTTTTAGATTTATTTAAATAGATTAACTCAATAACTACATTTGGAATTTAAATTATCTCAATGGGTTTTAAATAAAAGATGGATTTAAAATTATATTTAAATTGGATTTTGTTTGGATTTGAATTTATTAAATTGGTTTAAATTAATAGATGAATTATCTAACTGGGTTTAAATCCTAATCCTAATCCTTATCCAATGGGTATTCCCACATCCTATATATATAGGCAGGTACTCTTCCATGAACTCTATCATCCAAAATTTTCTACAAAGGTGCAGGTGCAGGTGCATCATGTCTGTGTATATCCCTTCCTCCATTATTTTCAATTACACATACATCACATCCACCACCGTGTCGGACACACCCGACACGGCCAAATCCAATCAAATCCTAACCCTACAACCTCTCAATTTTTGGCAAAGCTCCCCGCTATCTCTCACGACCACCATCTTCGTTGTCACCACCACCCGCATCACTTGCACCACCACCATGGTTCCCTCGACTGCCCTAGTCCACGCCCAACCCTTTTTTCGACTCCCCCTGACCGAACACCCCCAACACCCCCGACGCCATCACCACCGTCATCCCCACCGCAAACCACCAGAAAAAGTAAAGGAGAGGGAGAGAACCCTCACCTGAGCCGCCTGGGCGAGCACAGCGCCGTCGGGCGAGACACAGCGCCACGGCGACCAGCATCTGCCGCCTCCAGCGTCCTCCTCCGTGCACGCTGGAAGCCGCCGGAGAAATCCCTCCGCCATCAGAGGCCGCTAGCCCCCTCTCATCTCTCTGCCACCGGCCATTAAGTCGGATCCGCCTCCGCGTACGGCGCGCGCCCAAACTCCGGCGTCCCCGACTTCGCCGTGCATCCCTGCAGCGGCCACCCTCCGCTAGACGCCAGCCATCCGCTGACCCGGGGTCTCCTCTGCAACCACCAGCGAGGGCCGATCCGCCCTCGGCGCCAACCCTCCTCCGCCTGTCGCTCCCATCCGCCCATCTCCGGCGAGCCCCACACCTCGCCCAGGCCGGAAACCCCATCGCCGCCCTCGTCTGTCGATCTCCCCGACGCCCAAACCGTCCACCTACGAGCTCGGGGGAGCACCACTCTCCGCCGCCTAGATCTAGCACGGCGTCGTCACCGAGCCAGTGGACCGCCTCGCCCCGCGCCTCCGGGCGTGGACCACCTCCGAGCCTTCTGTCGCTGTCACCCAACTCCGCACGCCTCCTCCTCTCGCCGCCCCGGACTCCGTCGAGGTCGGCCATCGAAACCCTCAGGTGAAGCTCCTCTCTCTTCTTCCCTCACTCTCTCTCTCTCTCTTCTCTCTTACTGATGGGATTGGGGAAGGAATTGGGGAGGGATGGCTTTGCGTGAAAAAAAAGTTACTGATATATTAGTTTTTATTATTATTATTATTATTATTATTATTATTATTATTATTATTATTATCATTATCATTATTATTATTATTATTATTATTATTATTATTATTATTATTATTATCATTATTGTATATGAATATATCAATAGTATTACAAGTAATTTTTGTGAGTTATATTTCATTAATAAAATTTTTAAAATTATTTATTAACTCCAAGTTTTGGAGGCTTACCCATATGCAATTTCAAAACTATATTTTTAAAGCCTAAATATATTTATTATGTTACTTTATCTATTTTTAAATAAAGTTTGGCCTAAGTGATAAATATATATAAATGTATACTTTACAAATTTTAGATTTTTGCCAGAAGTGATACTTCTTAGATTTCCAAAGCTTTATCTAAAGGTATCTTGATAAATAGGGATTTAGTATAATATTTTGTAACTAAAATAGCATGGCTAATAAAAAGATAGTTCATATCATAAAGTAAGTTATAAGAAATTTTTCGAATACAAATATTTACCTAAAAATAAAAATAATATTTTGGGTAATAAGTATAGTTGCATAAATATATATTTTTTTTCTCTCTAAAAATAGTATAAGTACTTTACCCCAAATTTCCTTCGATTATCACATTTGATCGGGACTAATCATGCGTGCCTATTTTCTCGCGAACTCGGACTATGTTGCACCAACCTCGGCTATTGGACAAAATATGACATCTTGATCATCGTACCACATCCGGCATCACCAGGCGACCCCCCAGGCAAGATACCTTGCCATCTTGTACTTACATTTGATTCATGATATTTTATATGTTGCTAGTGTTTTTACATTAGTAAGAGTATGTCCAAGTATGACTTGGGTGCCATCGATATGTATATCGATGTTTGTGTGTGTGCGTGTGTGTGTGTGTGTGTGGACCATATGTGGTAGCGGACTTTTCCGGTGTGTTGAAGTTATGCTTCATAACTTCTTTGACTTGTTGACACGTCTCATACACGACACATGAGTGAGGATCATTGAGTCGACACGAGCCTACGTATTCGACTTGCTACCGATACGGGCGGTTCGTGTGTCGGTTCATTTATGGATTAGCGGAGTCTAGATAGCGACTTGCATAGAGATATGAATAGCCAAGACATGGATATGACTTGTGTGATACATGGGCGGGGAAAACTACTGGGACGTATGAGCTATCCCACAGCCTTCTAGATTGCCCGGTTATGGGTTCATGGTTTCCCTGTTATGGGTGTGTCGCTAGAGGATATATCCATTGCACGGCCCTGACCACGTCGTCAGATACGGTCAGGAGGTATGCTAGCGATGCAAAGTATGAACTAGGGGATATATCCATTGCACGGCCCTGACCACGTCGTCAGATACGGTCAGAGACGTATACTAGTTTATGCGAAAGCCTCTAGTGGATGCTATGCTTTATTCCTACCCACTTATACGTTCCAGTATAGTTTTCGACTTGCATTACACCTAGATGGTTAGGTTCCATTGTGTTGGAGCATGTGGTCTTTTCTTTATCATGTATCATTTACAGTTCATCATGGTATTGTTATTATGTATCTTGTTACGTCCCTCTGAGGACCTAGTTTTTCCCCAGGTATGTGTTTTCGTTATTTCTTGCAGGTGCTCTAGCTAAGGCCATGTTTTGCGCTCTATCCTTCGTGATGGTTGCTTTGGACTCGTCATTTGCTTCGCTCGACCAATCACTTTCTTTGTATAGGTCTTCTCTATTTAAATTTGTTGGTAGTGGACTTTGTCTCCGCCCAACGATTGTATCATAAATATTCGAGTTGATATTTATATATTTATTGTGGATGAGATTAGTTTGTCTTGGATTACTGCATTTTACAGTGTATGTATTCATACGAGGTCCATGTATTTCGTATGTATACAGCTGGCATGTCTACGTACTTGGTCCTACGTATTTTGGGACTGGGGCGTTACATGTTTTTGTGGTGGCCCATGCAGGTCTAGATAAATTGTTTGGTTACTTTACCGTACCAAGCAAGCCTGCATATAGGATTAGAAGTCTAGGATCTCATCCACATACTTGACCTCTTTCCTTGATTTTTATCTACCGTTTGACTCATCAATTGCATCGTGTTTGCTTCCTCCATCCCTATACCTATCTTCCCTTCGTGCTTGCTAGAGATTGACCCTACTAGTTAATTGTCCCAAAATACCATTAGTTTAATTCTTTAAGTTGGGTAGAATACCTTATGAACTAGCAACCCCTTTGACTTAGTGACCTATATTAGCAAGCTTATTTAGATCTTAGAATCTAGAGGACCTAACCCGTCTAGCTAACCAAAGACTTGGACAAGAAGACTATAGGACGACTGTATGACTTAGAATCATTCTACCTTCTTTAAATCTTAATCTCTCATGCCTATGTTTTTACTATCTTGACTAATTTTTTTTTGCAAGCTTTTTCTTTTATCAGGCTTGTTTCAAGACATATGTTATTGGGCATGTCCACTAACATATGGTCTAATCAGAACCGGTGCATGATGGTCTGATCAACCGAGTGCACTTTGGTTCGCTTTTATCTATCGTTCTACGTGGGTGGGGACATAGCTAAACTTGTCCTCTAGAATCCCATCCACGACTGCCTTGACAATTCTTTTGAAATTATTCGGTCGTCTTTGCACCACGAATTGCATTCGATAATATCATCTTTTGAACTCCCTATTGCTTTCGCCTTCACCAATTTTAGAAGGACGAAGGCGTTGTACTAGAACCTTCTCTAGCCTTCATATCGAATATGATTATTATCACTCGATATTGCTATCCTAAACTACTCGTCCTTTTCTCGACCCTCCTAATCACTTAAATTAGGAGCGAATCTAATCGTTCTACTAATCGTGCCCTCGACCTACTCTCAAGCCATAACGTTAATTTATTTTCTCTTACCGTAATATTCCTTATTGTTTGATATCTTGTTTTAACTTTAACCCGTACTCATCTTCCTTCTTAAGCTAACCTATGATTACTCTCGTCGTTATTGAAGTCGCGATTTCCTACTGCATGATTGCGTTGGACGTCGTAATGATTATTCCTCCCCAATACCCCTCGTGTCTTCTCACCCCCCTACAAATTCTTAATTTCGAGGACGAAATTCTTTTAAGTTAGGTAGGATGTAAAACCCCTAAATTTCTACTATATTTTAGTACTGAATTTTTTTTTGTATTTATACGTCGCATAGTCGTATTGTACGTCGTACGAAAATTTACGTTTTCATATTACTCGTCAAGTGCGAATATGTGCGAGGTACATACTTTTAGAAAATTGATTTTTATTTTTATTATCGGTAAAGGGTTTCAAAATAATATATCTATAATAATTATTTTTATTAAAGGCAAGTTTATTATTTATTTATAAAATGCTATCTTATTGACTAGTGATAATTTAGAAAACTAGAAAATTATTTCATGTTTATTTTCAAATGTTATTTTTATTACTTATAATAATTTATTTAGTAAAGAGGTATTTTAAAGATTTGATTGTTTATGTCTAATAATTGTTTTATCTAAATTATTAAATGTAGTTTAAAACTATTCATATTAATATTTATTGTGATTTTCGAAATATATTTAATATTAATATTTTATTGTTCGAAAAGATATTTAAAAATATTTACTATTTTCGAAATTATTATTAATGGTATTTTGAAAAATATATTTGGAAGTTATGGTGGCAATTTAAATCTTGATTTAATTTTTAGATTTATTTAAATAGATTAACTCAATAACTACATTTGGAATTTAAATTATCTCAATGGGTTTTAAATAAAAGATGGATTTTAAATTATATTTAAATTGGATTTTGTTTGGATTTGAATTTATTAAATTGGTTTAAATTAATAGATGAATTATCTAACTGGGTTTAAATCCTAATCCTAATCCTTATCCAATGGGTATTCCCACATCCTATATATATAGGCAGGTACTCTTCCATGAACTCTATCATCCAAAATTTTCCACAAAGGTGCAGGTGCAGGTGCATCGTGTCTGTGTATATCCCTTCCTCCATTATTTTCAATTACACATACATCACATCCACCACCGTGTCGGACACACCCGACACGGCCAAATCCAATCAAATCCTAACCCTACAATCTCTCGATTTTCGGCAAAGCTCCCCGCCATCTCTCACGACCACCATCTTCGTTGTCACCACCACCCGCATCACTTGCACCACCACCATGGTTCCCTCGACTGCCCGTAGTCCACGCCCAACCCTTTTTTCGACTCCCCCTGACCGAACACCCCCAACACCCCCGACGCCATCACCACCGTCATCCCCACCGCAAACCACCAGAAAAATTAAAGGAGAGGGAGAGAACCCTCACTTGAGCCGCCCGGGCGAGCATAGCGCCGTCGGGCGAGACACAGCGCCACGGCGACCAGCATCTGCTGCCTCCAGCGTCCTCCTCCGTGCGCGCTGGAAGCCGTCGGAGAAATCCTTCCGCCATCAGAGGCCGCTCGCCCCCTCTCACCTCTCTGCCGCCGGCCATGAAGTCGGATCCGCCTCCGCGTACGGCGCGCGCCCAAACTCCGGCGTCCCCGACTTCGCCGTGCATCCCTGCAGCGGCCACCCTCCGCTGGACGCCAGCCATCCGCCGACCCGGGGTCTCCTCCGCAACCACCAGCGAGGGCCGATCCGTCCTCGGCGCCGACCCTCCTCCGCCTGTCGCTCCCATCCGCCCATCTCCGACGAGCCCCACACCTCGCCCAGGCCGGAAACCCCATCGCCGCCCTCGTCTGTCGATCTCCCCGACGCCCAAACCGTCCGCCTACGAGCTCGGGGGAGCACCACTCTCCGCCGCCTAGATCTAGCACGGCGTCGTCACCGAGCCAGTGGACCGCCTCGCCCCGCGCCTCCGGGCGTGGACCACCTCCGAGCCTTCTGCCGCTGTCACCCAACTCCGCACGCCTCCTCCTCTCGCCGCCCCGAACTCCGTCGAGGTCGGCCATCGAAACCCTCAGGTGAAGCTCCTCTATCTTCTTCCCTCACTCTCTCTCTCTCTCTCTCTTCTCTCTTACTGATGGGATTGGGGAAGGAATTGGGGAGGGATGGCTTTGCGTAAAAAAAAGTTACTGATATATTAGTTATTATTATTATTATTATTATTATTATTATTATTATTATTATTATTATTATTATTATTATTATTATTATCATTAGTATTATTATTATTATTATTATTATTATTATTATTATTATTATTATTATTATTATTATTATTATTGTATATGAATATATCAATAGTATTACAAGTAATTTTTGTGAGTTATATTTCATTAATAAAAATTTTAAAATTATTTATTAACTCCAAGTTTTGGAGGCTTACCCATATGCAATTTCAAAACTACATTTTTAAAGCCTAAATATATTTATTATGTTACTTTATCTATTTTTAAATAAAGTTTGGCCTAAGTGATAAATATATATAAATGTATACTTTACAAATTTTAGATTTTTGCCAGAAGTGATACTTCTTAGATTTCCAAAGCTTTATCTAAAGGTATCTTGATAAATAGGGATTTAGTATAATATTTTGTAACTAAAATAGCATGGCTAATAAAAAGATAGTTCATATCATAAAGTAAGTTATAAGAAATTTTTCGAATACAAATATTTACCTAAAAATAAAAATAATATTTTGGGTAATAAGTATAGTTGCATAAATATATTTTTTTTCTCTAAAAATAGTATAAGTACTTTACCCCAAATTTTCTTCGATTATCACATTTGATCGGGACTAATCATGCGTGCCTATTTTCTCGCGAACTCGGACTATGTTGCACCAACCTCGACTATTGGACAAAACATGACATCTTGATCATCGCACCACATCCGGCGTCACCAGGCGACCCCCCAGGCAAGATACCTTGCCATCTTGTACTTACATTTGATTCATGATATTTTATATGTTGCTAGTATTTTTACATTAGTAAGAGTATGTCCAAGTATGACTTGGGTGCCATCGATATGTATATCGATGTTTGTGTGTGTGCGTGTGTGTGTGTGTGTGTGTGTGTGTGTGGACCATATGTGGTAGCAGACTTTCCCGGTGTGTTGAAGTTATGCTTCATAACTTCTTTGACTTGTTGACACATCTCATACACGACACATGAGTGAGGATCATTGAGTCGACACGAGCCTACGTATTCGACTTGCTACCGATACGGGCGGTTCGTGTGTCGGTTCATTTATGGATTAGCGGAGTCTAGATAGCGACTTGCATAGAGATATGAATAGCCAAGACATGGATATGACTTGTGTGATACATGGGCGGGGAAAACTACTGGGACGTATGAGCTATCCCACAGCCTTCTAGATTGCCCGGTTATGGGTTCATGGTTTCCCTGTTATGGGTGTGTCGCTAGAGGATATATCCATTGCACGGCCCTGACCATGTCGTCAGATACGGTCAGGAGGTATGCTAGCGATGCAAAGTATGAACTAGGGGATATATCCATTGCACGGCCCTGACCACGTCGTCAGATACGGTCAGAGACGTATACTAGTTCATGCGAAAGCCTCTAGTGGATGCTATGCTTTATTCCTACCCACTTATACGTTCCAGTATAGTTTTCGACTTGCATTACACCTAGATGGTTAGGTTCCATTGTGTTGGAGCATGTGGTCTTTTCTTTATCATGTATCATTTACAGTTCATCATGGTATTGTTATTATGTATCTTGTTACGTCCCTCTGAGGACCTGGTTTTTTCCCAGGTATGTGTTTTCGTTATTTCTTGCAGGTGCTCTAGCTAAGGCCATGTCTTGCGCTCTATCCTTCGTGATGGTTGCTTTGGACTCGTCATTTGCTTCGCTCGACCAATCACTTTCTTTGTATAGGTCTTCTCTATTTAAATTTGTTGGTAGTGGACTTTGTCTCCGCCCAACGATTGTATCATAAATATTCGAGTTGATATTTATATATTTATTGTGGATGAGATTAGTTTGTCTTGGATTACTGCATTTTACAGCGTATGTATTCATACGAGGTCCATGTATTTCGTATGTATACAGCTGGCATGTCTACGTACTTGGTCCTACGTATTTTGGAACTGGGGCGTTACATTCTATTTTTCTTCTTCTTAATCTCTTTATCTTTTTCCTTCTCATTCCTTTCCTACTAGTTTAGATATAGGCTATACTATAGGATACTAGTTTTCCTCACTAAGCTCACACACACACACACAATATCTCACAAATACACACACACACACATAGGTAATGCATGGACTGATTTCAAGGGGAAGTGGGCTGATTTGAATAAGGCTTATATGGGCTGAATTGAAGGGTTTATGGGCTGTTCTTGAGGGTCAAAATAGGACAGCCATCATGGGCTAAAACAGGACAGCAAAGAGGGGGATTTATGGACAGATTTTGTGATGGGTTCATGGCTGTTATGGGGACAGTTTTCAAGTGGTTTGGGGCTGTCCTTGTTGGGGTAATATGGACAGCAAATAGGGTGAAAACAGGGCTGTTCTTGGACTGTTGGACAGCCAACTATAGGCAATGTTAGAGGGCTGTCCTTGGGCAGTCCAAGGGGCTGTTTTGGAGTGGCAAAATGTGGGTTTAGGACAGATTTTATGGGGGTTATGTGGGCTGTTTTGGACAGCACAATAGGTTGGTTTCCCCCTCCCTCTAATCACTCTCTATTCATCTCATAAACTCTCTCAATCTCTCCACTATCTCACACTCCTCTTCACATGTTTTCCCTTCTCAAACAAATCCACAAACACCACCACCACACTATTACACACACACAAACACTCAAAGCTCCCCTCTCCTAGCTTGGCCGAACCTGTGAGGTTCCTCCCCCAACCAACACAAAGACACACACACAACCACATATATATATATATATCCCATATATAAACCACATATATATATACCACTATATATATATATATATATATATATATATATATATATATATATATATATATATATATATATATATATGTATGTATGAAACCATATACACACACACTCACCCATGCCATTCCTTGGCCGACCATGTCAAGCTCTCCCCCACACAACACAAGCCACACACACAAATTTAAATATAAATATATAATACATCCATATATATATATATATATATATATATATATATATATATATATAATATATATATATATATATATATATATATATATATATATATATATATATTTTATATATATATATATATATATATATATATATATATATATATATATATATATATATATATATATATATGTATTATATATATATATTTTAAATATATATATATATATATATATATATATATATATATATATATATATATATATATATATATATATATATATATATACCATTTAAAAAAAAAAATATATATATATATATATACCATTTAAATAGAAAACCCCCAATTTATCCCTAACCTAGATTTCTAGGGAATCCTACAAAGTTTGTGGGCAAAGTGTAGAGAATCTTCTTCTCTACAACAATTGTGAAGACTATAAATGCCAAAGAGTAATAAATGGAAATTTATGAACATACCTAGGTTAGGTTTTCCTTGGAGAAAGAAAAGCTTTGGAAGAAAGAAAAAATTAGAGAGAGAGAGAGTGAGTTTGCTTTGTGAAGAAGAAAGAGGGGGGGCTCTACTTGGCCGGCCATGGGAGGGGGCTTGGTGGGTTTTGGGTGGTGATCCACTAAGCCTCCAACCCATTAAACTTAGTTTGGGTTCGGTTTGTTTCGGTTTGTTTCGGTTTGGTTCGGTTTGATTCTAATGAACTAATTAAGTCTCTAAAATGACTAATTAAGCCATGGAAGTTGGGTTTATGATTTCTAACCTAATTAGGATGGTATGTAGGCCAAGCCTAGCTAGTATGTGGGTCCCACTAGGGTCCAGGCTACCCGGGTCTCCAACTTGAGTCCGAATTGGATAAAATCCAAACCAAACCAAATAAATCCCTAAAAATTATATAAAATCAAATAAAATTCCTAAAAAATTATAAAACTTGAAAATGACAAAAATACCCCTAATTCGAAAACTGGGGGTGACACCTTTGATTTATGACGTCCCTTCGCAGTTCGTCATTTAGGCCTTGTTGGAAGCGTTCACACCATGCTTCTTTGTTGGGCAGGAAGGCGCCGACAAACTTCGCCAGCTTTGAGAAGCTCGAGTCATAATCGTCGACAGACATATTTTTCTGTTGCAGCATCATGAACTCGTCTTCTTTTTGACGACGGACGGCGCGAGGAACGTACTGTTCGAGGAAAGCTTCCTTGAATATTTTCCAAGAAATTATGGCATCGGTATCGACTTCGTAGATCTCCTGCTTCTTAGCTGCCCACCAGTCGTAAGCCCTCAGTTGCAGCTGTAACGCCGCACATGTTACCCTCTGGGACCCTTCAATGCTAAGCAGATTAAATAGGTCCTCAATCTCTGTGAGCCATCCCACGATCACATCAGGCTCTGCTCGGCCGTTGAATTTAGGTGGATTCAACTTGCGAAACTTCTTTGCCTTGAACAAGGAAGAAGAATTTTTTATTTACGGTTGAGCTTCTTCTTCCTCGTCTTCATCTTTATCACCTTGCTTCTCCTCGGGTACCACGTTCGTTGACTTGGTATCGCCCGCCATCATGCTCACTATCTGAGTCAGGGCATTCATCTGCTTATGATGCGCATCAAATTGGGCTTTGAATTGCATCTGAAGCTGTTGATGTTGCAGTTCCATCAACTGTAGCATTTTCTCCATAGTGGTCTCACTAGGGCCACTCTTTGTGCTCGATGTACTATCTACGGTTTGGGTTGTTGTGCCGGTATTGTTCCTTTTCTTAGTCATTCCTACAAAACAGAGTAAACTCGTTAGTATTTTTCAAAAATATCTACGGGCTTACCTGTATGGAACTTTTATTTCACGCAGCATGTCGACAAGCATTCAATCGAGCCATCGCAAAGGACATTCCAACAATGAAACATCTTTCGCAAATTCGAGGAAACATAACTGTGCTCTGATACCAATTTGTCATACCTCAAGTCGACAAACCGTTCGTCCCCGGTGTTATTTTGCCGATTCGATCGTCCTCGCTAAGGCATAATACCGTACGAGTCTGAAATTGCACTCGTATAAGACAAGAACGTTACGTTGCTTTTTGTATTAATACGCCAAGTTGAAACTTCACAAATCACATCAGAATATAAGACGCAGTATAGGAAGATAGAAATTTGCTTTCCATTCATAGCTTGCAATGAAGTGCAAGTCGTAATTACATTGGATGCCGTTGCGGCTACATTGATTAAAAACAGAAAGAAATACACTCAACAAGTTGCCTGAACTAACGCTTGTCGTTCCATACATTTGCCCCTTTATATATAAGCCGTCGATTGAATTGGCTTCAAAATACTTCAGCATAGGAAGAGCTTCAAAATGCCTCTCCGCACTTCAGCTTCAGTTTAGTTTCGAGCGCCCGTCGCACCTGGGGAAATTGGGGGAGGGGATTAGCACACTTGCTAAGTGGACGAGACGAACCCACTCGTCTAAACCGACTCTGATTGTTAGGGTAGGCATGCTTTAGGTTGTCTTTCTATTAGAACTAAATGAATTCAGTTCATATTCGATAGCCATCTTTGAGTAATAAAGCATACAGTATAACATAGCAGTTTATCATATTTCTTACCACGGCCGTGCTCGTCCCTGCATGAAAATAGAGATAATATTTACACCTGCATAAGACAATAGGTGAGCATGCTACTATCTTATATGTGCGGTCATTGATGTTACACATCATGTGGGACTATCTCAACGGCATTTTGGCCCGTTCAGTCTAGGTTGCAAGCCTGACTGACGGTCCCGTAATGCATCAGTACCGAAGCACGATTATTCATTTACCCTAGGTCGATTCGATTCCGATGCCCCGGATACCAATTCGAGAAAAATCAACTTGTGCACAAGCTGTCCATGACCATGCCAATGCGTGAACAGTTTATATATGCAAACAGTTTTGTATAGCGCGGACAGTATTGAACGACATTATCATTTCTCCCAACTCATGCAACGATTCATTTTCCCCAAGCCGTACTTCCGATTTAGCATCCCGTGGGGCACCAAATTATCCGAGGCATCATAACCCATAATCGACGTTTCGTATTATTTTGCAGCACTTGAAATAGTCTATCTTTTTACTAGAACCTTAAACGTTCTGGTTTATGTGATAAACTTGTATTTTTCAGAGTAGATTACTCTAAATCGATACGTTTTTCTCGAGTTCTTGACCTTAGTGGAATGGCATGCAATTAACTTGGCATCGTTCGACTTGAATGAATTCGAGGCAAGGAATTATTTTGCAAGACAGAGTAGAAAAGAAGGGGCCGAATTACCCACCGATTACTTTGTTCGTACCGATCGTCGAAGCGCTTCGCAACGTCAAGCTTTAGTTACGCGAGCTCCTGCAATGGCACCAATACTTTGTTAGAATTCTTTCTTTTCCCCTTGCTCAAAATTTGTAAATTGTATCCAGGAAAATGACACGAAAGCACTTCATCAAAATCCAGCGGCAAAAGCTCCAAGAAAACCATACAACGGTCCGGTCCCGTCGAAGGGACTCTTATATAGAGCTCACTCGCCGAGACGTAGCCCGCTGCATCTAGGACTTATTCCAACAGAAGTCGTTCCATTAGTTGGATCGATTCTCGTAACGTCCATCCAAATCGATTTGATCGATGCCGCAAGGTGTTATCGTTTACCAAGCTTAGCGATCGAGTCAGATGGCCATCTAGGTTTCCGGCCGATCCGACTCGGCACAAGCATATTATGAAGTCCATCGCCTATCGAAAGCGGGGTGCTACAGTTATGCTAGTGACCTTTCATATAGATGTATCAGCACGGGCGGCAACACGCATGTGTGCCTTTGGATTGAGTTGAGTTGGATGTGTGTGTACAGTTAGAACACAATGTTGGGCCTAAGATTTGGCTGTAACGTAGGCGACGTACTTCAGCATGAGATGTAGCGTCAAGTCTTAAGTTGACGGCATATAAGTTGCATAAGTTGGATTTGAGTTGTCTTGAGTTTAATCAGAAAACGCCACAAGGCAAAGTCGGTCGAGTGACACTTAGCCTACAAGTCTTGATTTGGGTCAGTTGGTGATCAAAGTAGCAAGGGCCGCGAGGCGACGATATGGTTAAGTCATACTGAGTTGCGAGGCATGGCACGATGGATTTGTAGCACGGCCACAAGAAAATTGGATATTATCGCGTAGTCGCGTCTCTGATTATGTGCCGGAAGGCAAGCACGACTTGATAGGTTAACGCTGTTGGTGCAAGCATGGGATGGTCTAGAGACACAAAATAGGCCAAGGCATCGGTCCTAAAACTGATCCTAAGACAAGAATAAAAAGACAATAAAAAAGGGTTATGTTGCACAAACTAAATGAACGTATCGATTTTGTATGGGTGGACGAGGAGCTCATTCCACCAGTACAGTTGAGTACTGACACCCACACAGTTTTCATGTGCAGGCACAGGTAGAAGCTCTTGGCACGGAGCTCGCTTGGATGCGTCGAGGCACGAAGTTCCTTAGCGATTCGATGCATACGGTCGCATGGAGTCAAGACTTATACGGGACATAATGTATAGACGTCGCCTTTCGAAGCATCCGCTGGTTCAAGACTTGTATTGAGAGATGAGAGAAAGCTGAGTGACTTGTAATGTGAGAAGAGTGAGCTTGAGGGACTTGTAATCTCGGCCTTGCACCCCTTTGTAATCTTTGTTTCAATATCAATAAAGAGCTTCTTGAATAACTTGTGTTTTGCTTCAAATTTCCACTGGCATATTCAATGTATCTGCTTGGGACTTCTGTGCGACGACCCCATCGCAGCCGCTGAAATCGGCCGTTATGGAACCCGCCTTGCACGAGCGCAATCTAGGCTCGTACGGCATAACGCCTTAGCAAGGACGATCGCTCCTACGGGAGCGGGGCGTGACAACCCGTTTGAACAGTTTTTTTTTGTGATCTTCGTCTACGCACAGACATCATACTTCTCCAACTCCTTACCCCCTCACACTTCTCCAACTCCTTGCCCCCAGATTTGGAGATAAGCCCTAGACTAGACATCTTATTTATTCTTTTACAATGAACATGTCCTAGTCTATTATGCGACAACTCAAGAGAACAACCAGAAGAAAAAACTGCATTCACTATCTCCATAGGAGTTACAAGTTGAAGTTTGAACATCCCTTCGGTACAAAAAGCCTTTCCGAAGTATGTTCCTTTATAGGACATAACAACTTGACCAGCGTTAATGTCTATCCTCAAGCCTGCGTTGCAGAACAGACTTCCCGATACCAGGTTCTTGGCTATGGCCAGTACATGCTTCACATTCTGAAGCATCAGCGACTTCTCTGAAGTCAGTTGCAATACCACCGTCTCGATCCCGAGTACTTCAGCTTGTGTCTGGTTCGCCACCATAACCTTCTCATAAACAGGTTGGTATATGGTGAACCACTCCTTCTTTGAGCAAATATGACACGAGGCCCCAGTATCTATCCACCAGTCCGTGTCAATCCCAGCCAAGTCTACCTGCGCAATCATAGCAACAAAGTTAGCCTCACCTTGCTCCTTTTGTTTTGGTTTTTCTTTGCAGTCCCTCTTCTAGTGGAATTTATTGCCACAGTTGAAACAAGTTCGAAGTTCTTTGGACTTGGGCTTGAACTGAGCCGACTTTACCTTCAGATGGTGAACGTCTTTCTTCTTTTAGTAGGAAGCCTTCTACTTCCCTTTGGAATTTCCTTCTTGTACCATGTTCGCCTTAGTCATTTGCCTGGACAAGGCGTCCACTTTGAGTTGAGCCCTCAACTCGTCTTCAACGTGTATCCAGTACAAGAAGCGTTCCAGATCCACTTCCTTCTTCTTGCGGTGCATGTCCGCGATGAAGTTGCTCTACCCAGGTGGAAGCTTGGCGACAATTCCTCCGACAACAAAAGCATCGACCAAGGACATGCCATCATCCGCCAGCTTCTGACGTAACTTGAGGAACTCTTTGACTTGAGGCAACATGGTTTTGTCGTCCTCAAATCGCATCCTCCAGACCTTTTTGGTCATGTGGATCTTGTTTCTATTCTCATTTGCCTTGTAGAGATTCTTTACAGACTCCCAGACGTCCTTTGCATTGACTATCTTACTATATGACTCTGCCAGAGAGTCCACTTCGACTGTAAAACCGTAGCTTCAGCAACCCTTCGAGCATTTTTACCCTCTGAAATCAAAGGCTCAAGATCTGTCAACACATAATCGATGCTCATGAGTTGAAGATTGAGGCTGACCTTTCTCTTCTAGACGTTAAAGTGCTCTCCGTCAAACTTCTCAAGTTTAAAACTTGTATCGAGAAGTTGTGCACGGTTGTTCTCCATCAGATCTGAATCTTGCTTTGAGATTGTTATTCTCGAAATAGATCATTAGATGGAAATCTCGATATCTTACTTCTAGAGAGACAAAAAATTCGTTCTCCTAAGAGAAAGATGAAAACTCGTTCTCAACCGTAGTTGATGCAACAAAGATGAATATTCGATTTCAACCGAAGTTGATGCAACGAAGATGAATATTCGTTCTCAACCGAAGTTGATGCAACGAAGAAGAATACTCGTTCTCAACTGGAGTTGATGCAACGACTTTGCTGGGGTGATAAGGATCACCGTTGCTCAAAGCAAGATTCGTCCTATTGCAATCTGCTCCCAGAAACCAGCAAGTTCGAAAGAACATCTGGAACGCTCGCTGTCACCTCCTTTCACGAACTCAAAAAACTCCAATGGCAGCGGCGGCACAACTCTCTTCGTCTCTTTATTTTAGCATAAGTCTTCAATGAAGGCACGAAGAGAATATTTATAGAGAAGGAACGAAACCCTAATCCTAATCCTGGTCATAACTGATTGTGAAAAGATTGGAGCGAATAATGGAAAGATATAAATGAATTAAATTCAAATTCCACAAAATATGGATCTGAATAATTGACTCAATCTTTCCATAACCGCTCAGACCTTCCAATCAGCCACATCGAGCGCCACCTGCGCCCCTGGCCCACTTAGCCCGTCAGCCCCGCGTGCAACCGTGCAGCAGCATAGCAACACGGCAGCACCACAAGTGCACAGGCACGCAGCGCAGTACCGCACGCGCGCAGCGCAGCACCGCAAGCACGCAGGTGCGCAGCTGCGCCGCAGCTCCGCGGCTAAGTGCGCCAACAAAGCGCCACTTTGCGCCCTTGAGCTCGAGCCCTTGAGCCCGAACCCGAGTCCGAGTCGCTCTATAGGAAAATTATCCCATGAGCGTGACAAAAAGGATTAAGGGCTCGTTTGGATCAAGTTTTTGTATTCCTAGGAATAGGTTTTCAATTCCTTTCCCATGGGAAAGGAATTCAACATTCTCATACCCATGTTTGGTTAGGTTGGGAATAGATAGTTCAAAATTTTAAAAAATTTCATCTCCATGTTTGGTTTACAAAGGGATATAAATATTAATTTATTTAGTTTTTCTTTAATACCCTTTCATTAATTTCATGATGATTCACATGTTTGGGATAGAAGTTGAAAATTTGAAAATAAAGAGAGGGTATAACCGTCCAAACAAAATAGCCAAACATCATTCCTAGGAAAGCAAATCTATTCCCAAGGGGGGGGCTTGGGAATAGCTTTCCCAAGTCAATGGGAATAGCTTTCCCACCTAAGCCCCTCCTATTCCCTCCTCATTCTCAATCCTAAACATACCAAACATGGGTAAGGAATTCAAAACCCATTCCCAAGCCACAAAAACTTGAACCAAAGCCCCCTAATGCTTCTTTGTTGGTTTAGCCTTTCTTCCACTAGAAAAATGCTCCCACATGGCACGCATGTGCCTCTCCACACTTCATGTGATCTCTCAACGCAAGCAAAGCTTTATATAAAGATGCCATCCATTTGGTTTTTCCAATGTGGGACTATCTTTCTAGTTTCTAAAGCAAAACACCAACTACAACAAGCAAAAACACTATATATATTTTATATATATATATATATATATATATATATATATATATATATATATATATATATATATATATATATATATACACACACTTGTAGCTCAAGTGGCTAGGCGCACCGACACTTGGGACATCGGACGGAGTTCGAGCCCCCACGGGGGCGGCTAGGTGGTTCGCCCACGGCCCCCGGGCCAAGCGGTGGCTGGATGACTTCGACACGACCGCTTATATATATATATTGCAATCTCAACAGGATCAGGAACAAAAATATATATTTATGTCTCTCTATTGGTAATTTGGACGGAAGTTCTCACTACTATAATCAATTAATTTGACAAAAATAAATTAATTGGATTCTAACTCTAATATCTATAAATATGGCTTTGATAGTAGAAGATTTGGAGGATTATGGTAGAAAATTTTTATAAGACATTGAACTAGTATACTGCATTACGTTCATATTAGGTACAAGTTCAAGTAGGGGTAGGCATACGGTTCTAGGACCCGCGGTTCCGACCCAGTTCGAACCGTAAAATGTCTAAACAAGCCGGTTCCTAAATTTTGAAATTTAAACGGGGCGGGCCGGAACGGGTCGTGTGACATTAACGGGGCAGGACGGGTCCTATTTTCAAAATAAACGGGGCTCCGGCCCGACCCGTTTCTAGGAGTATATATTTTTTTATATCAATTTTTAGCATTTTTTGTTATTATAGTCTATACATAATAGGATATCTTATTGTTTACTAAACAAATTCTAGAAGTTTGGGAAGATATTAGACTTGTTTTGTTCTTATAGACAATATAACATATGTAAATGTTTACTATTATAGAATTTTTTAAACTTTTTTTAGACTCGTTTGGACCCGCGGGTCGACCCGTTTCGGACCCGTTTCAAACGGGTCGGATCCGGTCCGGGTCCAATATTTTTTGGACCCGTCCCGCCCCGCCAAGTAACGGATCCGGTCCGGGTCCAACAAATTTGGGCCCGGCCCGACCCGTGCCCACCCCTAAGTTCAAGTAATTTATGACTTGTAGCTTTGCGATTTCTATCTGTAGCTCTTCTATTTCACTTCCACCTTACTTCTTTTAAGTTATGAAATATCCGTAAGTTTACTGGATAGCCATACAAACCAAGATGGGGTTCAACTTGTTCTGAATATGCGTCAAACTTGAGAATAGTCCAAAAAAAATTTTAAAGGAAAAATCTAGTGATGAAGTATTGAATCTAAAAGGAAATAATTATTGAATAGGTATAGTATAAATATGGTAAATTGTAAAAAATTCCTAGTTAAATGTGCACATTTTGTGTAGAAAGTTTTTTAGTCAAATTTAGCAAACGAAAATCCTCGTAATCTATGACTTGCTCGTCCAGCCCCTACCATCTGTTGACCGTTAGTTTTGACCGTTAATGACATTTAAAATTTAAAATAAAAAAAACAACAACAACAACTATCCCCCCCCCCTCCCCTTCCCTAATCTCCTCCCTCCTCCCTCCGACCAGCACCCGCCCTCCTCCTCCCTCCTCCCCGACCCCCTGAGCCCCCCTCCTCCTCCTCCCCGCCCCCCCTCAGCCCTCCTTCCCCGACCCTCTCAGCCCCCCTCCTCCTCCTCCCCACTCCACTCAGCCCCCCCCCCCCTCCCCCCCTTTACTCCGGCCAGCACCCCCCCTCCTCTCCATACCACCGGAGAGGAGGGGGAGGAGGAGAGTGGAGGGGTAAAATGGTCATTACATATCTCACTTAACAACAGTTAACGGAAAGGGGACAAAATGAGCAAATTTTATACTTTCTGAAATTTTAAGAGCATGGTGTCTTTAAGTGCAAAAAGCAAAAATCTAACGAAATTTTTTTTGTACTTTACCCATATAAATATTTTACCTTCAACCTTCACGACAACTAAGAAGTTTTTAACCTTCACCACAACTAAGAAGTTTAAGGGTGCATTTGATAGGAGGTGAAAAATATGTAAAAAATAAATTAATTTCACGAAATTATTTTATTAGGAAATAAATTTAATAAAAAAAAGGGAATTAATTTGAGTGTTTGGTTGTCGTTATTTTCCATAAAAAATAATTTTTTCCTATAGGTTGGATCAGTTTTATTTTCCACCATTTTGGAAAAAAAAAATATATGAAAAAATGATAGATTTTTGGAAAATAAATCGATGGAATATATACGCTATCAAACAAAACAATTGGTGGAAATTTTTGATGGAAATATTTTCCATAATCAGACACTTTACCCCCATTTGGTTGCTCGCTGTAGTGTAATCGTAATCTAATCAAATGAAGAAGAAAAAAATATTTGTTTTCATTTGATTATATTGCGATTACAATTACATTACAGTAAACCGTGTAATGACCGAGACTTTATCAGTACTTACTCGAAATCCTACTTATCCGTCTAGGTCCCATATATTACTCTTCGTATTAAACTTTTCTATACTGATCAATTACCTACCTATTTGCTGTTCTGTTGTACTTTCTATCCCAAAGAATTAAAATTCAACCCAAATTGATTTTCCATTATATAAACACTCTTTTTTTTTGTTTGATAAAAGAAAAAAAGTTTTAAAATCCATTTTCAGCCAAAGGAAACTCTATACGTTAATCCCTTAAAAAAAATATATATATATATATATATATATCGTGCACATCCAGCAGTAGCTAGTTAGGCTAGCTACAAGGCCTTCCCTCCAACTCCAAGCTGCTCAAAATTGCAGCCACCTGCGACATGGTAGGCCTGCTCCTCCTCCCGTTGCCGACGCAGGCCGACGCCACCTTCGCCATCCGGACCAGAGGCCGCACGTCCTTCGGCAGCCCCACCCTCCCGTCCAGCACCTCCCCAACCCTACCCCCTCTGATCAGCAGCGGCAGCAAGCCCCACTCCTCCTCGCACCACCCCCTCCTCCCGCTCAGCACTTCCAGCAGCACCACCCCGAACCCGTACACGTCGTTAGCCTTGCTGGCCTCCTCCCTCCCTTCCCCGTCCGTGTACCCCTCCATCCCCCTCCTGTCCCCGGGGCTCAGGAACGACAGCCCGTAGTCGCAGACCTTCGCGCAGCCGCGCTCGTCCACCATGACGTTGCTCGGCTTCACCCTCCCGTGCACCACCCCCTGCTCCGAATGCAGGTGCTCCAGCCCCCGTGCCGCGCCTGCCGCGATCCTCACCCGCTGCCTCCAGTCCAGCAGGAACGGCGGAGCCTCCTTGTCGGTCCCGTAGAGGCACCTATCCAGGCTCCTCATCCCCCCCACGAACTCGGTTATCACGATCCTCTCCCCGGGCGCCTCGGAGTAGCCCAGGATGGGGACCACGTTCGGGTGGCGGCTCGAGAAGGACAGCGACCTGATCCGGGAGGAGAACCGGAGGAGCCCCGCCGCGTTGCCCAGGACCAGGTGCGGGTGCACCCGCTTCATCGCCAGGAGCTCCCCGGTCGGGGACGCGGCGGCGTAGACGGTGCCCAGGCGGCCGCTGCCGAGGACGAGGGCCGGGTGGAACCCGTCGGTGGAGGCGCTGACGTCGCTGAGGGAGTGGGACCGCGCGTGGAGGATCGCGGCCGTGCCGGACTCCTCGTCGGGGTCTTCTGGCTGCTCGCAGCCGCGGCAGCCCTTCCTGCAGAGGACTAATAGGGTCGCGGTGAGCGCGACGAGGGCGGCGCAGGCGACCGCGATGGAGGCGTATACGAAGACGGATGGTATAGCTTGGTTGACCATGGCAGGAGAGATCGGTAAGAGCAAAAGAGAGACGAGTATATAGAGCACAGCTAGTAGTGAAGAGAGTTCTTTTATATTTATGTTTGTTTGTTTGTTTAAATTGAAGGAATTTTCAATGATGTTGGTTGTTGGCTGCCTGAACAGAAATTGTGAAGTGTTGTCTGCATCTGGTGTTCGACTGGTGTACCTGCCGACCGAAGTTGGACTTGTGTGGAATTCTATCCACACTCTCCTTCAGTTTGTAACATATTTAAACAACCATTGTCAAGTTGCTTCCTACTTACTGGTCAATCATAAATGTTGATGGGTGGCTTAATATCATCTGCATGGTTACTTGCAGTGGTTACAGTTTGTCCTGTTCACTTGTTTCCAAGCCAAGTGATTGAAGAGACGTATCCGGGTCTTTATAGCACAAGGAATCAATATGGCAAGAGAAACCAAAAAAGTGAACCAAGAGAGCAATTGATAACATATCAATCATGTATAAGAAACGTACCCGTGTCTGTCTCGTCTGCTATGATAAGTCGCAATTGGCTCAATATACATGAGAGCATCATCACATGTGCAGTATGACTTGAGAGTGACATGTACCGAAATTGTCATGGAGGATAGAAGGGTGAAGAATAGATGACATGACAGCAATATCATAAAATGTAGGTATGGAACAAAAAATTATACAGTCTCATGAACAAAACAAATTACTGAGACAAGCATCTTTCGTTTGAACAGGTATCCTTATTGAGGAAAAAAAAAACCTCATTAAAAATCCATAAGATAAAAAGCAGAGCATTCATTATTGGTCACCCCAATCTGAGGGTTCCACAATTTTAACAATGAAGAAAGTTAATACTGAAAAAGCAAAAAAATGAAATGGCCTTGCAGAATGTTCCATCAAGAAAGGGCAGCACCGCGTGAGGTCATTGCTCAAACTGACAAAATAACAAGTGCAAGGAAAAAGGTTAAAGCAGGCCAGCTTCATCATCCGATTGTTTCTCTCCGTCTCACCCGCCAATTCTAGCCGAAGAAACTTAGAAGCATTTCCTGTGCACGATTGATGGGCCAGACTCATCGTATTCTGCTTTTGCTATCCACATCTGCCATTGACAAAACCCAATCAGTATTCTTATGATGATCCAAGAGACGAAAACATGAGGAAAGATGTGTAGGCAATACACATTTATCCAGCGTCAAAAAGCATATTGAGAAGTCTTTGAACTTTTCAGAAGTATTTAGATTAAGTTGTTTCATGTAGGATGAATGTCTGCATGTGCATGCCATAAGAACTGGACGAGTTACAATATTCATACAGAAGGGCATGCAAGGCAAGGAACAGAGAGGTAATTGCCATGATAAAAGAAAGCCAAAAGACTAGAACTAACCATAACCTAGAAAGATGATACGCACAAGTTTGTGAATCTGTTGGAGAACAGATCACGAATGCTACATGAACAACCAAGTTAGTTCACCATTAGTTACCAGGCTCAAAAACTGTTTGGTTGTAACAAAAATATATATATATATACAGAGAAGGAAACATGTGATAAATATAGTCCTTAGGGTTAAGAAAAATGTTGTTCTCAATTGTCTAGTTTTCTGGAAGAGTTGCTTAAATAATAAAAGAAGTTTAACAGCTATTCACACTAAAAAGGATTTGTGTGCTGTTTAACTTTCTGCAGTATGCAGGCTTTTTCTTTTCATGCTAACGGGGCCAAACAAGTAGAGAGAATTATAGCTTATCAACCCGACTAAGAAAACGAAACAGGACCTAAAAGATTAAATCATGAATAAGTGAAGATTGTTCAGTAATTGAGACTATATAATGTGAGGAACTTTAGCATATCATCATTACTTATAGGATTACTTATTTTTTTTAGTATTGAGTATGTGCAGGCACAATCGGTATTGGCACAAGCAGTGAAGTAATAAAATTTTAGGTATAGTCACCTGTTGGAAAGTGCTGAGGGATGCCAAAATGGAACCTCCAATCCACACACTGTACTTCCTCTCTGGAGGAGCCACCACCTTGATCTTCATACTGCTTGGTGCCAATGCAGTGATTTCCTTGCTCATCCTATCAGCAATACCAGGGAACATAGTGGACCCACCACTGAGAACAATGTTTCCATACAAATCCTTCCTAATATCCACGTCGCACTTCATTATGGAGTTGTAGGTGGTCTCATGAATACCAGCAGCTTCCATCCCGATCATCGATGGCTGGAACAGGACCTCTGGGCAGCGGAACCTTTCAGCACCAATGGTGATCACCTGCCCATCTGGTAGCTCATAGCTCTTCTCCACAGAGGAGCTGGTCTTGGAGGTCTCCAACTCCTGCTCATAATCAAGAGCAATGTATGCCAGTTTTTCCTTCATGTCTCTTACAATTTCACGCTCAGCCGTGGTGGTGAAAGAGTAGCCACGCTCTGTCAGGATCTTCATTAGAGCATCAGTCAGGTCACGGCCAGCCAAATCCAGACGAAGGATAGCATGGGGGAGAGCATATCCTTCGTAGATAGGGACGGTATGGCTGACACCATCACCAGAGTCCAGCACGATACCTATAACAGAAATCGATATAAGATCATGCATACGAAATGACTTGATGGTACCCAGTATAAACTAGACCAACAATCCTCATGTTGATTCTAAGGGAAGCAAGGTCTTTTATTGCCACTGAACAATACAAGGTTAGCTGTTCTGAGAGGTTAAATACTTCTGATTCGATGAACAAGCTTTATGATATAAAAGCCTGATATTAAAACCAACTAATGTTGTTAGGATTGATCTCCATTGCAATGTGTTTCTACGAGAAGAACATATAGGTCATATCATGAGAACAATCAGGAGTAAGTTTTGAAAACTGACGGATGATAGATTATATGATAACAGAGAATCATATAATCAATGGATAATATAATATGATATACAAAGATTTAGTAAGATTCAGATGGAATTGCTCCAGTTACAAAATCTTAAACTCATTCTTTAATTTTTCAATGAATGAAGATATATGAAAGCCTGCAGATGAGAGAGTTATATCTGCACCTGCCAGATTCTCTAACTTAGATGTTTCAATGTCCTAAATTTTTCTACCAATTGCAGTTACAATTTGATGAGACAAACGCCTTTCTTCGGAAAAATTGTTTATTGTTTATAAAAAGGATCATGATATCCAAAGACGAGAAAAGGGAAATATTGGAGAATAATAATAAATAAAATAAGGAACTTGCTTACCCGTAGTTCGACCACTAGCATATAGAGAGAGAACAGCCTGGATAGCAACATACATAGCAGGAGTATTGAAGGTCTCAAACATGATTTGGGTCATCTTCTCACGATTGGCCTTGGGATTGAGGGGTGCCTCGGTGAGGAGAACGGGGTGTTCTTCGGGGGCCACTCGAAGTTCGTTATAGAATGTGTGATGCCAGATCTTTTCCATGTCATCCCAGTTGTTCACTATACCATGCTCAATCGGGTACTTGAGCGTCAAGATACCCCTCTTGGATTGAGCCTCATCCCCGACATATGCGTCTTTCTGGCCCATGCCAACCATCACACCAGTGTGTCGAGGACGACCCACGATGCTAGGGAAAACAGCCCTCGGGGCATCGTCTCCCGCAAATCCAGCCTGGTAAAAAGGAAAAGTAGAAAAGTAGGGTGGTACAAAGTCAATCCTAAAGAACCTCCACCAACATAATTTATAAGCACGCTGAATGATGTCATGCATTTATACCTTAACCATTCCAGTCCCATTGTCGCATACGAGGGGCTGGATATCCTCGGCATCGGCCATTATCTACCTGTGGCAAAAGACAGACAAGTGAAATCTCAAAATCAAAACCATATATGGAATAAAATCTCAGCTTCGATTAGAATCGAATGGGATCTTAATACAGCTGCTTTACATATGTGAGAGTAAGTATAAGACTATAGATAACATGATATTTAAAATTAATAATGTCTCATGTTCGGGCAGGAACTTTATCAATAAAGAAGAAGAATAAGGACAAAGTGCCAGCTAAGACGAATTTAGTTTCTAGCAATGAATCTTCAGGATCCAGGGTTGGAGGGAATCAGACAGGAGCGGGTCAACAAGTGGCTTAGTTCATTTATAATGACAAGAGTGGAGGGTTAGCGGGTAGTAGTGTAAGGATGCAAAGTATGGATTAAAATGTATTTTTTCTTATTCCGGCTTAGGGAAATTTACGTTAACTATCCGTATGTTTTAGGTTTATTACAGAAACTACCCCTATAGTTTATATTTTCTATAGAAACTTATAATACTGAGCACCCCTATGTTTTATACAAGTTATAAAGGATAGGGGTGGTCGGTGTAATTATTTTCGGAATAGGGGTAGTCCCTGTAACACTCATGAAACATAGGATAGGGCTTGTAACTTTGTGTTGCCTTCTTTTGAAAAAATGGAGGTAGCAACTGGTGGTTTTAGAATTATAATTAAAATGGCTGGATATTTAGTGTGGTTAAACATCTATCCGATTATCTCAAATAAAAACCATGTAAGGAACTAGAAAAAGCATTGCTAATGTTATACCATCATATCGCACAAGACTTTCCCCATCGTAATGGGGTCGTCTATGAAGCAGAGAATGCTCCACCCAAACAAATTGACAAAAGATTCTAGACCGGTCGTCAAATTGACATCAATACTGCATTTGCGAGACATGCCTTGCCACACAAAAAAAAACCTAGAAGGCTAGTTGGAGGGTAAGTAACCCTACATTTATGGTCCTTCCTTCTAAAGTTCATGCAACCAAGGAGCGTCATCCAATTTTGACTATGTATATAACTAGGACAAGCATTATTTTAAAAAAAAAAGAAAATGAGCGTCATCCAATTTCAACCATGTATATAACTAGGACAAGAAGAAAATTTCGATCATGTATATAAACAGGACAAGAAGAAATTGAAAGTTCGTTACTATGTACGGATTCAGGGTTCATTTAGGGACAGATTCACATTATGTAGATTGAGTTACTCGTGTCAATAAACACAACCAAAATGATATTATTATTATTGAGATCCGCTCATTTGAGGGGGGGGAAAAAGCAGCAATCTACACGTAACGCCATCGTACATGAAGACATGTATAGGTAAAATGTAGATTGATTGGTTGATTATATTGCACAGAAGACGTATCGATGCGAAACCCTAATTCCCAAATAAGAAAGAAATTGGAGAAACTGAGATCACCTGGAGGGGCTGGGAATCGCCGAAGAAGAAGAAGAATAAGAAGAGAGAGAGAGAGAGAGAGAGTTGGGATTTGGTGTCAGTAGAGAAAAAGGAGGGAGAGAGGATTATATATAAAGAGAATGGGAATATAGGGGGATTGGTTTTGACCACGGCCACAGCAAGAGGCAGAGGAGTGGGGGGGGGGAGTTTTTGATTTGGTCCAACTCGTCCCCCCTATCGATCCCCGAAGCCACCGCTCTGCCATTCCGTTGTTGCTGGGTTGGGCAGGGCCTAGAGGTGTTTTAGTGGGCCGGCCT
This sequence comes from Iris pallida, assembly GCA_029216955.1. Classification (NCBI taxonomy): domain Eukaryota; kingdom Viridiplantae; phylum Streptophyta; class Magnoliopsida; order Asparagales; family Iridaceae; genus Iris; species Iris pallida. The sequence continues at coordinate 292,935 of JANAVB010020600.1, read as the reverse complement.
GGTGTGGAGCTGCCAACTTCTGCTTTGAACAGGCCAGGCCAGGCCGTGTGGAAATTATGAATGGATGCAGTACTACTAAAATATTCTTCTCCTCACTACCAATTCCAAGTTTCATGTACTGGAAATTGTGAAAAAGGATGACTATGTCATAAGTTGTCGTCTACTTTGATCTGGAGCATTTTTCAAAGAAACAAAAAAGTTAAATATCTTACCACTAATTAGTGATACTATTGTGCTGAATAACAAAGGAGCGGGTCAATCTACAAATAAAGTGGGCTGATAATGTTGGGTTAGTTATCAACCAAATAGTCAACCATTATTGACAACTTACCTGTGCTTCTCACGAAAGTGCAATGGCCCATCATCTTACATCTGGAGTCCTAATCATTAATGTTATATTTCTCACTTTCTGTGCATTTTTATTTATTTTTCTTCACCTGTGCAACTCGGGTGGGCTAAATCCGAGCCCGATCGGATAAATCCGTTAATGGGTTTGATTAGGGTTAAAGATACTCGAATTCGGGTTTGGACTCGGGTTAAAATATTTGAACCCGATCAAAAATTGGGTTGGACTCGGGTTACCCGAAGAATCCGAAACCCAACTATATATATATATATATATATATATATATATATATATATATATATATATATATATATATATATATATATATATATATATATACCGCTGGCACTCCGGGGTGAGGGCGTGGGTTCGAGCCCCCATTTCCACCGTGGTGGCTGGATGGCGTTGTCCACGGCCTCCGGGCCAAGGGTGGCTGGGTGGCGTTGTCCACGGACATTGGTTATATATATATATATATATATATATATATATATATATATATAGTTTCATGCTTCTTAAATAAAAAGTTTAAATGTTAAATTTTTCCACCCAAACTCTTCAACTCCTTATCCTAAATCTTTTGTATTTTGTAATGATCAAGACATGATTGCTATTTGATTATGAGTTTAATATTACTTTTGTTTAAAATTATTTCAAATATTATATTAGAGCCCAATAAACCCGATGGATCCGACCCAATCCGAACCAAACCTGATCCTCCGGACTTGGTCTTGGGCTTCATATATTGAAACAGAGGTCGGGTCGGACTTGGGCTCGAGCTTGACTTATGATTCATCAGGTTGGCTCGGGTTGACCTCAAGCCCGATCCAACCCGCCCGAGTTGCACCCCTACATACACGTGCAAAGTCGGGAAGGGTACAGGGAGGGGGAGGACGAGGACGAGGGGAATATATATATATATATATATATATATATATATATATATATATATATATATATATATATATATATATAGCATAGTGGTAGTGGTAAGACATGTGGTTCAAATGGTCAGGAATTCGATTTCAAGTGGGAACGTTCGACACAAGTTAGTTTTCGGAAACTCAAGTTCTTCACATACTTTACCATTTAAATTGAGTTTGACATTATAATATCTTTAGATGTAATACTTGTTACTTATATCAAAGCTAAATTTTTTGTTATATTTAAATAAAATTTGGATGGAATTTGATCCCATTCTTTGTCTAAAAAAAAAAATAATAATAATTGCGGCACAGCTAATTTACAACTACGCCATACAATGACATGGAAGATGGACGGAGTGAATTCCCCGTCTTCCTAAACGTTCTCACCCTTCTCAGGGACACACACACCTACAATAGGAGGCCTGAGGGAATCATGCCATCCAATAGCTCAAAATATTTAGTTACATATTTATTTAATAAACAAAATTCAAAGTTTTTAATTGCACAGGTCTAGTAGTTATCAATATTTAGAAAATCCATTACTTCAGTAGCTGCAGAGACTGTAAATAACTTGATAATGTGGTTAAATTACATGGGCAAGAACAGGATCTACCAAACTAGTAACTTGACTAGAGGATTGATTGAGTCATAAATCTCATAAGGCCCCAAATGTCCCAAAAATAGGGAGCACCAATCACATTTAAAATTTAATGCAAAGGCCACAGACAACATGAAGATGTCTCCACCACTGTGTGAACCAGATCTCAAGTAAATATAATTTCCCAGGTTGATCATATAGATGCAGCACTTTCATAGGTTTTTAAACCAAGAAGATTATAAGAAAATTTTCAGCCAAAGCATAAAAAATATTAAAAATTATACTAAAAATACAAACTTTATCAGAGTTGCACATGAAGCATAAGAACGTCTTTCCGAATGACGTTCTATCTATAAAATAAATTAAAAAGAGCATAACGCCATTACGAAGGACGTTTCAAATTTTTTTAAAATTATTTTACACAACGTCCGTTAACTCCGTCAAGAAACGAGCGAAAAAAATATATATAAATAAAGAAAACATCCTTAGTAAAGATGTTTTCCTTAGGAAGGACATTTTTTTTTATTTATATATATTCTTCGGTCTCCTTTCTTCCTTCCTCAATCAGCACACAATCCCATTCCTACTACTCAGCACACAACCCCATCCGTCCTCTCACACCTCCCATCCTCGCACTCTCAAAAAATGCTCACTCTCCAACGCTGGATCAAAGACTGCAAACCACAGTCGGCCACGTCAGCGCAGGAGATCGCCCTTTGGAAGGCATTTTTCCTTGGGAGAACGCCCTTACTTAGAGGGTTCTGCTTTTATATATATGTTTTTTTATTTGTCACGGTCCGTTAACTAGAACGCACGTTCTTTTTTAAAAATTTATAGGGTAGGAAAGGGCGTTGTTGTGCTTGATATGCAAATTTTTCAAAAATTGTACTTTGGGTACAATTTTATATAGTTTGCATTCTTTAGGTGAAAATTTCCGAAGATCATAACCGAAATGGACCACTCCACTTTCATTTTGGACTAGTGAACAACAGATTCCCTCTCCTGAAAGCAACCAGCACACAAGGAGGAGCTGCTGCTGCCTCTGCCTCTTCTCTCAGCCATGTACAATGAGAACGTGATAATAAGGAAAATTCTATTCTCCACGAGGCAACAGTTACTTCCACTAACTAAGCCAAGATGAGCCCATCACAGTCACACGACACTGCCCTGGTCGGAGGAGGCGTCCTCGTAGTAGTAGGGGGTGAGCTTCCCGTTCTTCTTCTCCGAGCACGACCTGTCCCCGGGGCTCACGTCGAGGAGCATCTTCACGACCCTCCTCATCGAGGGGCGGTTGATGGGGAGGGCGCTGGCGCAGTGGAGGCCGATGTTGAGCACCTTGCACATCTCCTCCCGGAAGGAGGGGCCGAGCTTGGGGTCGAGCACGTGGTCCACCCCTTTCTGCTCCAGCGCGGCGCACACCCACTTCACTATGTCCTTCTCGCCGAACTCCGGGTCGACGGGAAGCTTCCCCGTCACCAGCTCGAGAATGACCACGCCGAAGCTGTAGGTGTCGCTCTTCTCGTTCACCCGGAGAGTATATGCATATTCTGCAATCCCACATGAACACATTAGGAGAGCTTGAAACTTGAGCATGAAGACTATCATAGGTTAGGCAGCAATGTTCTAAATGCCGCCTAGTTCGTCTAGGCGGCATTTATAGGTCTAGGCGGTGCCTAGGAGATAGGCGATCTCCCTCCGCACCGTTTTTCGGTAGGCGACAGAGTAGACGGCCAACGGAGGTTGGCAGCATAGACGGAGGTGAGACAGCATAGGCAGGTGCTTAGGCGGAGCAATACCTAACAAGATATTTTGGCCAAAAAAGTTTTGTAACCATTATGGGCCTATGGTTCACTTTTACCAAACTAAAACTTTATAAATCTTCGTTCTACAACTTAGTTATGCACAGAACCTTAAATATATGTATATTATATAAATAAAAAATAGTGGTAAAATAGTAAAAAAAAATATTCAAAATCTATCGACCATCTAGACGGTTGACGGACTCTCTCCGCCACCTGCCTATCGCCGTTTAGAACCTTGTTAGGCAGAGGTTGGTCTGACGAGAACAGGATGGTATCTAAAGATAGAGCATCAACAAAAGCAAATTCTTTGAAGTTAGAAAACATGCAGGAAGGAATATTTATAGAATAAAGGTTATAATTGATCTAGAGGATGCCATCAAATGCCACAGACTTACTACCTAACGCAAATAGTCTAAAGAAATGATGCCCATATTCTGATTTTTCAAGATATTTGTCGATAATCATGAATTATGAACAGAGAAAAAAACGAGGAAAAGAATATCATGGAATAAGTGTGCCAAATAAAGAAAATCATACAACCAAGAAAGACAAATGGAACAATTTAAGGTGAAAGCTACATCAACCTAGATGGCATCAAAATGAGAAGATTAAATTTACTTAATCCAAAGTAGTCCAAAAGAACCTACACATCTTTAACAAGTTTGAATTTGTCAAGATTTCTTGAACAACTATAAGAATTTTATATCAGGAACATAGACTTGGAGTCCACACTATATAGGTAACTTTGTATATAAAACTCAAACATATATAATAGAATCACCAGATCTTCCCTATAACAAACTAGCTAACATTACACATTAGACAAATAAAATAAACAAGACATGTGTTAATTTTATGTGATGCACAAGCACGTATCCTAATTTGTTCAGATATCATTAAAAAATAACAATCTAGCTGTCATCAGGAACAAGGATATCACCAAATTATAATTAGAGGGTGAAAGAAGGATAAGTGAATATTATAAGCAGACAAGAGGAGAACCTTTGTATGAGTATATTCTACTCAAAGCTGAAAACCTACATCATTTTATTTTTGTCACTCGTCCGAACATTTCAACTGTTAATTTTTTGGTGTTAATATTATCGTTGATATTAATTTTAATTTTAACATTAATGTTAATTTTAACATTAACATTAACCTTCAAAATCTTACACTAAAATTAATATTAAAATAAAATTAAGATTTAAATTTAAATTAACATTAACATTAAAATTAAATTACTGTTAAAATTAAAAATTGAAATTAATATCAGCATTAATATTAAGATCAACATTAAAATATAATTTTTAAAGATATATTTATTTCTAAAGATAGATTGTTTTTAAAAATTATCTATCTCTATTTTAAAAATGAAACAATTTATCTATCTCTATTTTTTTTTTAAATTAATCTCTCATTGTTTAAAAATAAATAGATAGATAAGCCTTAGTTTTTTAAGATAGAGATATATTGTTTTTTTAAATGAGAGATTTAAATTTTTAAGGAGAAAGAAATTCAGAAGAGAAAGGGTGGATATTTTTTTAGTTTTTTTCTCCGTAAGAAATTGATCTATCTCGTATACTTATCCCGGATAATAAGGGAAATACATATATATATATATATATATATATATATATATATATATATATATTAGAACCAGCATATCATCACTAGAGTAGATTTAACAAAGAAAAGAAGTTGGGTGAGCTAAACAAATAAACACATTCAATAAGAGAAATTGATGAACAAGAATGAAAATATACTTAACAAATAAAAGAAGTTGGGTGAGCTAAACAAATAAACTCATTCAATAATTAGAATTAGTGAAATTGACGAACAAGAATGATGATGGAGAAACTAACCAGGTGCGATGTATCCACAAGAACCAGCTATCACCGACATGGACTTGGGCCCCTTGCCAATCACCTTCGCAACTCCGAAGTCGGCCACTCGTGCCCGGAACTCCCCGTCCAACAATATGTTATTAGACTTGACATCCCTGTGCACAATCGCCGGCACGCAGTCGTGGTGGAGATAGGAGAGCCCCTCGGCCGCATCCAAAGCGATCCGATACCTCGTCGGCCAGTCGAGAAGACCGCTCTTGTTGCTGTGCAGCAAGTCCCCCAAGCTCCCGTTGGGCATGTACTCGTAGACCAGCAGCTTGCACTCCTTGTGACTGCAGAAGCACCAGAGCTTCACGATGTTCTTGTGGCGGATCTTTCCCAGCGTCTCCACCTCCGCTTCGAAACCGTCATCGTAAAGATTGCGATCGGGGCATTCGACGTCCTTCTTCGCCGACCCCCACAGCTTCTTGACCGCCACCGCCTCTCCGCTGCCGAGCACAACCTTGTACACCTTCCCCGAAGCTCCGCTTCCTATCACATTGTCCTCGTCGAGGCTGTCCAGGATCTCGTACTCGCTGAATCCTAATTTATGGAATGATGTCAGTGTCCACTTCGCTCGATCCGTTCTCTGCTTTGCCCGCTTCAAGCTCCAATACCTCCAGATGAACAAGGACGCTCCGGCAACCAGAATCAGCACCGAGAGAACGAAGATGATCCGGAGAGCCCAAACCAACCCGTGGTGATCCGTGGAGCCGTCTTCCGTGCCAGAACACAATCCGGACAAGTCACCGCACAAGCCCGGGTTGCCCAGGAAGCTGTCACGGTAAGTCGACGTCAAGAAGAGAGGCGGCAGCGGCCCGGAGAGCTGGTTATCGGAGAGATTGAACTGGTTGAGCTTCAAGTTCTGCAACTTGAGGGGGATCCCTCCGGTGAGCGAGTTTCCGGAGAGGTCGAGGTAGTTCAGGACAGGCAAGTCGCCTAGCTCCGCAGGAATCTCGCCACTGAATCCATTGCCGGCCAAATTCAACTGGCTCAGCTTCTTCCACGACTGGACTACTCCACTGGGTATCTCCCCACCGAGTGCATTGTTATGGAGATCGAGCTGCCCGAGCTCAGCCAGATCCGACAACTCCTGCGGAAGTGTCCCGGTCAGCTTGTTGTCGGCTGCCGAGAACTCGTAGAGGTTAGACAGAGCTCCCATCTCCTTCGGAATGCTGCCGCTGAATTGGTTGCGGGAAATCAGAAGCTTCGACAGATTGCCGGCGCCGGATATTGCCGGAGAGATCGAGCCGGAAAACTCGTTCCCGGTAAGTTCAAGAAGAGAAACATGCGGCAGGGCCCAGAACCCAGCCGGAATTTCACCCGAGAGCCGGTTGTTCAGCAGGCGGACCCGAGTGAGACTCCGGCACTGGCCTAGGCTCTCGGGCACGTTCCCGGAGAAGTAGTTGTCCAGCAGAAGCAGCTCCCCGAGCGCCCCGCTGTGGCAAATCGACCCCGGGATCTCCCCGGAGAGCGCATTGTCGGAAAGATCGACGAAAGTAAGCGGCGAGAGCCTGCCGAAGCCGGCAGGGAGCGGCCCCGAGAGGGAATTGGAGAAGAGCCGCAGCTCCGCGAGCACCGCCGCCCGCGCGGCAGTGGCGGGGACGGGGCCGGACAGGTTGTTTTCGTACAGATGGAGGCTGTCGAGCAGCGGCGGGAGGAAGATGTCGTCCGGTAGGGCGCCGGAGAGGTTGTTCATGCTGAAGTCGATCCGACGGAGGGTGGTGATGTTGGAGAAGCCGGCGGGGACGGGCCCGGTGAGCAGATTGGCGTAGAGCTCGATCTGCGCGGCGGAGCGGAGTCGCGTGAGGGAGGCCGGGATGGAGCCCGTGAGAGCGTTGGCGGAGACGTCGAGATTGGTCAGGCTGGAGAGGCGGCCGAGGGAAGGGGGGATGGGGCCTACAAGGTTGCATCCGGCTAGCCAGAGCGTGTGGAGGGAGGTGAGGTTGGAGAAGGAGGGGGGGATGGGGGAGGGGGAGAAGGGGTTGTAGGAGAGGTTGAGGTGGCGGAGGGAGGTGAGGTTGGAGAGGAAGGAGGGGAGTTGGGAGGTGAGGAGGTTGCCGACGAGGGAGAGGGTCTGGAGGTTGGGGAAGGTGGCGAAGGAGGGGGGGATGGGGCCGGTGAAGTTGTTGGCGGAGAGGTCGAGGTAGGCGAGGGAAGGGAGGGAGGGGAGGGAGGAGGGGAGGGGGCCCACGAGGAGGTTCTGGGAGAGGTCGAGGCGGGCGAGGGAAGGGCAGGGGAGGAGGGAGGAGGGGGGGAGGGTGGAGTTGATGTAGTTGAGGGAGAGGGAGAGGGAGGAGAGGTTTGGGAGGCGGCAGAGGACGGGAGGGAAGGGGCCGGAGAGGCCGAGGTTGGAGAGGTCGACGGAGGTGACGGTGGGGGCGGAGGGGGAAGGGGAGCAGGTGACGCCAGTCCAGTTGCATGGGGTGGCGTCCCTTGGGTTCCAGTCGGAGAGGGAGAGGTTGGGGTCGTAGAGGCTCTGCTTGGCTTGGAGGAGGTAGAGGCCTTCTTGGTTTAGGGAGAGGGAGGGATGGAGGAGGAGGAGGAGGAGGAGAGGGAGCATGGTGGTGGTGGTGGTGGGTTTTTTTTTCGAGTGAGGCATTGGCAATGCATATGTCGTTGCATGAGAAGTATTAGTAAGGAGGGAGAAATGGAATAATGTGGGGGTAACTGAAAAGAGAGAGGGGTGGTGGGAAAGGTAAGCGAGGAGAGATTGTATTTTACTTCTGTTAGTTTTTTTTCCTTTTCTTTTCCTTTCTATTTTCTCATTTTTGTTAAGCACGCAATATTGATGATAAGTAAATGTAAAAGTTGTGGTACATTATGACAACCACAACTAGTAACTTCGTACAATAATTTTTTCAAAAAATTATTAAAATTGAGTAAATTTTATATAGAGTTACGAATTTTGGTGTATTTATGCAAAAAAAAGTATGAGTTTGAAATATTTACAGGAAAGGGGATGTAGCGCCATCGGACTTGGCAAAATCTTAGATGGCGCCAAGTTTTTTTTTTTTCATCTTTTTGTGAGAAGGTTGCTTTGGCGAAATCTTTTTGGCGAGATCTTAGATGAACAAGGACACTCCGGCAACCAGAATCTTTTTTGGCGAAATCTTAGATGGCGAAATCTTAGATGGCGCCATCGGAATTAATTTAGTAGGAAAAGAATTCATTTGAAAATTTTATCCACAATTTTAAATACCTAAGATAATTTTTTTTCTAATATTAGATTTGAAAAAATATTTAAGAACTTATCTTTAAAGATATTTTAAATTTTATATAATTTTTATATAGGTACAATCAACCTGATTGAAGAAAAAAATATTTAAGATTTCAAATTTATTTTAAAACTTATCTCTAAGATAATTTTCTAATATTATATTTAAATGAATCTAAGTTTTGAAAAAATAATTAAAAGATAAAATTGTATATGAAAAGTTAAATTTATTTACTGATGAGAAAAGCAACATTCTCACGTTAAAAGATGAAAAAAAAAAAAAAACTTGGCGGCGCCATCTTAGATGGCGCCACATCCCCTTCCCTGTAAACATTTCAAACTCATACTCTTTTGCATAAATACACCAAATTTCTTAACTCTATATAAAATTTCCTCTTAAAAATTATTTAAATGTTTGAATATGTTTAAAATAAAATTTATTATATAAATATATCTATTTTAATTAAAATTTGTTGTAAATATATTTATACTTTAATTAAAATTTATTATAGATATATGTGTAGGTAATTAGATAATAAAGTTATTTACACTAACTGTCCATAATTTTGGATTTATAACACGAAGTACCCCTACTTTTAAACTAATTACACTGACAATTCCCTTACACAAGGTACGCCTACTTTAAGATAAAAATAAAAAAAAGTTATAACACTCATTACTCCTATTTTTTTTTAAAAAATTTCTAAAAGGAGGGGTGGTCAATGTAATTAGTTTAAAAGTAGAGATTCCGTGTATAAACTCAAAACTTAGAAGTAGTTAGTGTAAATAACCCTAGATAATATCATGTTGTTAAATAGAATATTTTTTAAATTCTTATTTATGACGGCTCATTTAAACTAATTTTTAATTATGAGTAGAAATTAACTTTATAATTTTTATATTTAATATTTTCCTTAAATAATTTAAAATATACATACATTTACAGCTCATTTTTTTACCAATTTCAAGCAACTTTATCTCTACTATTACAATGCAACTTGGAAACGAAACAAAAATGAGTCGTCCAAGCGTTTGTATATCATCCATTAATTAATAAAAAAATAAATCCTTATAATTAATTACCACTTATATAATTATTATTTTTTCTTAAAAATCCTTATAAATAACTACCACCCTTGAAAAAAACTTAAAATTCTTGTAACTATCTAAACATATCAAAAATCCTATAAACAAATATATAACAAAATCAAATTAAAATATATTCAAATCTTAAATTAACTACATGGTATTATTTAATATACATTCAGAGTTCCACAAACAACACATTTTAATTAAAATATATTCAAAGTCATATTTAAAATAATTTTATATAATTTAATTTTTATCTAACTCTTTAGTAATATTTTTTTTTCGTAAACATACTAGTAATAGTAAAGATAGTTGCATTTTACTTGACAAGGTTGTTGAGTTATAAGGGTATAACTGAATTGGTAATTGGTGGAGGTTATATATATGGACATGATCTTTAATTTCCCACGATTAACATTTCAGTTATAAATCAACTGATTAATTAAGATCAGTTCATAATTTGGTCTAGATGGGAAGATTACCTTATAGTCATCACTATTGCAGCAGACAATAACAAATGAAGAAGAAGAAAAGTTAGGCTTTTAAATTATAAAACTAAAATGTAATTTGATTCTAAAATATTAATCACTTGACATTTCTACAAAATATTTTATAAAAATTATAAGTTAAGGGCCATTTACCTCAAGAAACTGCCCACAGTTGCAAGGTTTATGGGTTCTGTACTAGGGAAAAAAAAAAATAGGTTAGAACAGTAGTAATGTGATGATTATATTCGGCTTGTGATTTACATCAGTTTAGACATAGGTTAGTTTGAAATAATGATGTTGAGACTCTTCTGTGTAATCAGTTTAGCTGAATCAGAGAGAGAGAGAAAAATAAGCAGCTATGGTGGGTGAAAAATGTAATCATCATTTCATTTCTTATGTGTTGACTGGTTGCTCGCGCTTGTTCAATATGTTAATGATTGCATAACTATTGTTTTGCTAGTAATATAGAATTTGGTCTATTTTGTGGTCTAATGCAAATTATAAGGGAAAAAAGAAAAATCAAATGTTAGGTTTTGAGCTTTTAAAATGGAATCACCAGTCCCATCATCCGTCGGATGCCTACTCTCATGCACTTGAAGCAAACCAATAAATAGATTACAAGTTCACAACCAACCATGCATGGAATATCGTTCCAATAATAAAAGAATTATTAAACTGTGATTCTCTCAAGAAAACCAAATTTAATGCACCCAAGTCAAAAATATTATCCCCTCCTAGAAGAAACATATCAAGACTCTTCTACTAAAGAATACTATTCTATCATACCAATGCAGACCCAAATATCACAATGTAATACTCTTTGGATCATCCCACCCCTTGTTAGGGGTTCGGCAAACGAAAAAAAAATTCGGGACGACAAAAGTACGAGTATAAATCGACACAATATAAGTAAAATACGGTAAAAAATTCGGTAAAAAAATCGTCTAACGAAAAACATTTGGATTAGATTTAATTCGTGTTTAGTACGTTTTATATGAACAAATTCGGCACTAAAAATTTGACATATATATATGGCCCACCCACTTCTACTCCTTCATAAACAAGGGTTCAGTGGGAGAATAAGATGAGGTTGAAGAACATTATATAAAGGCAAATTTTAAGGGCACCACGTAAATTACTGGGGACGTCATTTTACTAGGGAACAGCCCAGGTTTGAGGAACTTTTACTGGGGATGTCCCGAAAATTGCTTGGGGCTATCCCAAACTTAGGGTTTTTTTCTCCTTCCTCCAGCCACCGCCTCCTTCCTCCTCCTCCGCCTCCAGCCGCCGCCTCCCTCCTCTCCTCCGCCTCCAGCCTCCGCCTCCAGCCGCCGCCTCCCTCCTCTCCTCCGCCTCCTCCTCCAGTCCCTCACCGTTCCCATCCACCTCCCCCTCCTCCGCCGCCTCCCTCCTCTCCTCCGCCTCCTATTGCTAGACGCCGCCTCCAAAATCTCCATTGGAGAGCTCTCCTCCTCCCCCTCCTCCGCCTCCTCCTCCTCCTCCTCCTCCTCCTCCTCCTCCTTCCTCCAGCCTCCGCCTCCAGCAGCATCTCCAAGGACTGCCAACAAGTTGGCAGTCCAAACATATGTTAGGACTGCCAACTTGCTGGCAGTCCTAGGACTGCCACTAAGTTGGCAATCCTAACATATGTTAGGACTGTCAACCCGCTGGCAGTCCTAACATATGTTAGGACTGCCAACCTGCTGGCAGTCCTAGGACTGATTGGTGTGGTGTCCCAAGTAAAAAAATTTGATGGCAAACTTGTAATTTTTTCAAAAAAATTTGGGATAGCCCCAAGTAAATGGTGTGGTGCCCTTAGAACTTGCCTATATAAAGAAAAGAAAGGTAAAAGTAGGATGGAAAACCGAAAGATTTTCCTTTGATTGTTGCAAGCAACATGTGCAAAGATTCTTAGATTTCTTTTTTTGGTTACATCTGTGAGATTTTTTCTTCTTTTCTTTTGATAATTGTGGCAACAAGAGTCAAGAAAGTGAAAACTGTTGGGTGTTGGATTTCTCAATCAAGTTTTTTTGTCCGAATGTTTTAAAAATTCGTACGGTACGTATTTAAAACTCCACAGGCTTAAAATTTGCGTATAAATCCGAATTTTTTAAACGTACGTAAGTATTATACGTTTATGTAAGATAAGAAAAAATTAGTGTTTTATTCGGGTGATTGCTAACAAGGATCCCACCTTTCTCTGCAACGTTACTCTATCACCACACGTTGAGGATCACTTGGAACTTTCTTGAGCATTATTATTTCTACGTTTTCTTGCAAAAATAGTGGTTGGTTTTATTGGTGTTTGTTTTTTGGGAGAAGGAAGAGAAATTATCGGTGTCTTGGACAAGGAGCAGCTCCAAAGGGTCTTGTCACCTTTAAATTAGTGAGTGAATGAGTGAGTGAACGAGTGAAGACAGTAAGATTGAGTGAACAACGCATGCTTCTTCACACGTGAGTGATACATATATGTCTTCTGGTCCGTTTGAGTTCCTCATGGATGAAGTGGGTTCAAAATTCTCTTGATGAAAAGAAGAGATCAGATGACACAGAAAAGACTCGATGTTTAGAGAATATGTTCTCATTCTTCGTCATTGATGTACGTAGATTCTCTTCTCCCAACAATGTCGTCACTTTGTTCTGTAGAAAAGAAGAAACAAAACATAATTGCATGTATATGACCAGGTAGGAATTGTATAATTCAAGAGGCAAGTTTGTATTTGATGACATTCTTGGAGGTCTGGAGGCATAATAAGGGAACCATTTACTAGGCACTCAACCAAAAGTTCTCTTTGGGCTAAATTCATCTATGGAGTGAGGAATTTAGTATTTAATATTATATTTAATATTTCCATACATAAGCAATAGAAATTCGACACAAAAGATGGTCAAATCTCGCTTTGAAAAAAATGGTACCGACTACCCTAGCATAACAGTTCTACTAATTTTATTAGCGAACTTACAACAGTCTTTACTTCTTTTTTCCTTCAACAAATTATTCTGCCTAGCGAACGAATTTAACCGCTATCAATTCTGTTCGCAAATGAGATTTGTTGTTCAATAACGGTTTTGTGGTCGAGTCTTTGTAGACTTGTACGAGAAATATCAACAACTTACAACACCTAAGACTTAGGTTTAGCATTCAGAACACAAAAATCTCACATGTCAACAAGAGATCCCAATAGCAAAAGTTGGAGACATCCATATGCCCTGGTCATGAAGCTGGTTGTGGTCTTGCAAAAAATGATATCGATATTGGTAGGTCACAAGTGTAAGTTACTACAGCTGCATATATAAATTGGAAGAGTAAAGAACAGACAAACATAACGTGTTCCTTATATATAAGGAGAGGCAGACACCAAGAATCATTGGCCCATCATTCAATATGTTTTATCATTCACAGCTTAAATCCAATCCATGCTTTCATTGCTGCTTCTTGCAATAGCCCAATTATTTCCAATCATAGCTATCCAAAATAGATTGCCATTTTCTTGGATTAAAGCTCAAGGATTGTCTATATTTTATTTCTCTCTAAACTATTACATAACTATGATTAGAAAATGTACTATGAAAAAGGTTTTGTTTGTGGCAAAAGTTTTGTAGACTTTTTAACTTTACATAATTCGGTACATTTCTTTCTTGGCTTTTCATTTTCATGTTTAAAGTTAATCCAATAAATTTATTTTCAGGGTACAGTTTTAACTTGTTAATCTTATCTTTTGGGGGGTTACTTACACTAACCTCCTCTATGTTTTAACGTCTATTATATATTATATCCTTATTTTGAAAATATTGACACTAACACTCTTGTTAACATTATGGTAAGAAATGTACTTGTTTAACTAACTCTTACTAACAACACCAGGAGGGTGTTCTAGTGGTAAGACTAAGCAAAAGAGGGAAAGAATGAATGAAATAAGAGGACGTTTTGGTCTAGAAACTGGGCTTAAAACCTAACACTCTGTTACTGTAGATCTAAGGGAGTATGCAAGTGAAAATTAATGAAATTTTTTGGCAGAATTTTATTTTTTGGTTCCCTCTCGTTCATAACTATGTCCACATTTAATCCACCCCTCTCACTCAATAGTAAATAAAGTCATGTACCTAAATTTCATATCACAGTATGTCCTCACTCTCCTATAAAAATATAAATTTCATCAATTATGAATGTTATTTTTTTATAAAATTGACGAGACCCAAATCTGCTCTGATTGGTATTGCAGGCAAGAGTGATGACCGAAGCAGTAGGTTGTTGAGAAGCTTTTTCCAATGTGGTTGCAGCAAATCGATAGAGATGCGTAAATCTCATGAAACAATGAGAAGAAAAGAAAAAAAGAAAAGAAAATATTATTATACACTCAAAGACAAAAACCAAAACCAATTCCCCACCTTGCATGATGCAACCACTCCCAGCAACAACATGTAAAAGCACAGTGCAGGATCTACCAGTCAATTTCTGTCACTTCTTCAAAACTTTGTTATTATTATTTTCAAATCCTGCATTCATGAAATTGTTGAAATTTGTTTCCTTCTACCACTGACTCTCTCTTCCCTTTTCGTTTCTATGTGACACCAAGATGGCCACTCCCTCCCCTGCACATTACTGACCACTGAGTAAAAGAGGTATCGGAAAATTAAAAGGGAGGAGAAGAGATGAGAAAGTGACCATGCAAAGAGTGAATGGGTCCTCCACCTCTCTCTGGGTCCTCCACCTCTCTCTCCGTCCTTCATTGTTGCATGTAAGTGGTGGTTGTACCGTGGTGACGTGGTGGTAGGGAATGATAAGAAATAAATACATCAACCCTTCCTATGTTTCATGAGTATTACAGAGACTATCCCTATTTGAAACTAATTACACTCACCACCCCTCTCCTTTAGAAATTTTATAAAACATAGGGTAGTTAGTGTTATATTTTTATAGAAAATAGAAACTATAGGGGTGGTCCGCATAATTAGTTTCATAGTAGGGGTAGTTTCTGTAATAAGTGTAAAACATAGGGATAGTTAAAGTTAATTAACACTCGTTTTTTAGAGAGAGGGAATCAGAAAGGAGGAGGTATCTAATCAAAATGTCCAAGTCAATCTCCCATTGACGAGATGGCTGCATTGGCCCACAATGATCAACGGATGGAGGTGGAAGTTGGACTTGGGTGGGGTTGGCCAGTTGTCACCATGGCTTAGCTAGGTTCCAATTTATTTTCATGGAAATATGTGCACCAAATCTAACATATAGACAGGCTGAGATAGGCTATGTATGTGTTAGCCCCTGATTTGAAGGGGAAAACAAACAAAGGTTATATAATTTTGTACCAAAGCGAATCATACTCTTGTTTCACAAGTGGCAAGTTCAAATATAAGATAGTTAATTGAATATTTTGCTTCTTTTCTGTAACATTTTCTCTAAAAGAAGACATAAATAACAAATAAGATGAGGTATACAATCATTGAGTCAAACCGTGTTCTACAACTCGGTCTAACGGTAGTTTAGACGGCGCTAGATGTCGGGTGTTCGTTTGAAGTCCGTCTAGACGTCCACCTAGATCCTTCCAACCACCGACTATACATATTTGGATTTTATAGACTTTAGATTTTTCGGATTTTTTGGGAACCACGTCCATCTCGACGGACTATGCACTAGACATCCGGTGCCCATCCGACTGGCGGCTAGTGCCTTTTAAAACCTTGGACTCAAGTGGTTATCTCTTACAGAATATATCAGAGCAATACTGATCTTGGATTTAGATAAAAGACGATCATTATGATATTAACACATTATTATGTAGATTTCATTTGGAACAAATTTAAACACCAAAGGGTGTAAGTATGAGATGTTGGCTTTTGAAGACTGCCCCCACTGGGTTTTGAATCTCTAGAGGGTTTCGGGCTCAGGACATTTCCTCATCTCTGGCTTGTCTAATCTTTGGTTCTAGCCTCAACTGTCTTCTACCTCCCATATTTTACTCACATTTATTTCTAGGTCCAGACGCTGGAGTAAATTTGGGCTAAATTCATAAAGAAAACTGCGTTGAACCGATAGACGGACCGCATGCGATAAACCGTGCTGACGTGACGGTCTCATTGACTCCAAACACCCTCCTTCCTTCCGCTAGCTCCGGGTCCCACCTCGCTAATGGAAAGCCGCCACGTCAGTGCGGCCTACTGCGCGCCCCTCTCGGTTCGCAAGGAGCGCTGATTCATTACTCTTTTATCTTTATTTACTTTAGATTTTTTTTTGTTTTGTTGAGTATATGCAAAAGAAGCAACAAAAACTTCATAGTTGGAACTACCTTCACCTTTTAACTAATTGAGTTCATTTGGTGTGCCTAATCTCGCCACATGTACTTACTATTTTCTATCATTGGCCTATCGAGACTAGTATAGTCAATGTCAGGTTGCCTAATGTAAAATGGATTAAGGTCTCATATATATTCTATGAAAAATGCTACAATTACAACCTCCCAACAAAGCTACAATCAAGGGCTTACAACCGGCTACGTGGCCGGTTTCCATTGGTTGTAGGTAGAACCAAATAGGATCGGGTGGGACCATGTTAGCAGTGGTGAGTGGATAGTAAATTTAGCATTATTCAAACCCACCCAAGCTCCCAAAATCATGTCAACTAAGAAGAGATTCAACCCTATACACCAGCCAAACTTATCCCTATGGTAGCCCAGAGCTGGACTTTGATACAAAAGGCTGTATTAAAATTTGATACAGCCTTCTGTATGACATGTGGACCCCCTATATATATTTGTTTACACGGTTACCAAAAAATAGGGGAGGGCTCACCTGTCATACAGAAGACTGTATCAAAATTTTCTGTAGACTGTATCAAAGTTTTTTCCGGTAGCCCAACACAAATCCGTACCAATTTATGCCAACTCATTCAGGATTTAACAACACAGCAATACTTTTTTAATGCACACATCCACCTTGTGGTTGGCCTATATGTGTGTGATGAATTACCAGACATAAGCCGTTAACCTTGGCTCGTGTGAAAAACACACAGCTGCACCGCACAACTCAGCCCTGGCCCACCTGTCAGAGGGACACCGACATGCTTTTTCACACAGCATATCTGGGAACTCTATTGACTCCAATTATTTTTGTTCACTCACCAAAACTATGATATTTGTTCACCCTCCAATAAAATATTGACACGTGTCAATTTTTTTTAGTCAAAACCACTTTGAATGTTTACAAAACCACTTCAAAAGTGGTTTATATTGAGTGGATTTGACACGTGTCAAATTTTTATTGGAGGGTGAACAAACACTCTAATTTTGGTGGGTGAACAAAAAATGGACTCTCGCCATCATTGTCGTCTCTTTCACCTTACCAACTAGTTGTTATTGGGTCCTACAGATACCACAAGGCCATGTTGTAAGGTCCCATTGAACTTCAAAACCATTCCCTATAATGACCTACTATTGTGTTTTCCATACTGTGAATGAACAAATGTTCGCCCCCATTGGAACAGAGGAATCAGGCCTTCGCATTAGGTTATCATCATGCACTCACTTCAAGAAGGCACTCAAAAAGTACAAAGTGAAAAATTATAAACAGTATATGGACCTGCAAGGGTGGGCTGGACTGAACAGGTGGTGGTCCAGATTTCTGTTCAGATTGCAGCTGCTGTAATCATCACCGGACTCTTTTTTTCTGCAAAGTGGCCCACATTTCAGAACACAAGTAAGAACACGATAACCAAAACAGAAAAATTACATATACATCATTACACTTCGTTGAAATTGCACTGAGAGTAATAAAGTTTTAAAATTTACCATCGCAGACACAAAACACACTTTTAAAGAACGTTTTTGTGTGTTTGCACCAAAAAAGCGACTAATCCTGTCCCCAAAAAAAAACGTCCTTTTAAAGGACATTTTTTGGATTTCAATCTTTTTGAAAGATGAATCCAAATTATGATCCTCTGCAACGCGGTTGGGTGGGTGAGGAAAGTAAAGGAGATATGGCTATATAATAGGGGTGGGATAAATGTAATAAAAAAAATGTTATAGAAACGTCCTTTAAAAGTGGCGTATATGTAAAGAAAATATTTTATTAAATGGGAATTAGTTTGAGAACGCCCTTTAAAAGGATGCCCTTTTAAGGACGTTTTGGGTCTCTGTTTGCAATTTTCCAAACATCTATGCTCTACTAGCAATCTCTCTTAAATACAATGCTCTATATGTAATTTTATGTAACCAAAATGTTGAATCAGACATAAATTAGACGCAATTGTCAAATATGGGTTATGTGTACATGTTAATACATTAATAAATATATATTTTATATGGATGCTCTTACTAGTACATCTATCAAAACACTTTTCACATAAAATACGTATAGATAAATATAAAATATGCATTAATAAATGTGCTGGTAGAAGTATCTATATAAAATAACCCATCAAATATTATCATCCACATCAATGTTACATACTTACATGTAACAGCTTCACTTCACCAAATGGTTTTTGACAATGTATAACTCAGAATGGGATCCGGCTGTAGTGTTCTTGTCTGCTAAGCTAAGCAGGCAAGCAGCTAAGGTAGTCCGGCTGTAGTGTTGTTAAACAACTACAAGGCCTCGTTTGGTTCGCGGAAAGGAAAGGAAATGAATTCCTTGCTTTTTTTTTTTCTTTTGGGAAATTATAATTCGCACATCCAGTATTTGGAGGAGCCAAAGAAATTGGAAGGAAAACTGAATCCAAGTAGAAAAGTAAATCCTTGATTGGATGAAAGGAACCATTTTTCTCCTGGTTTTTCTTTCTTTGGGTATCATTTTTTTCCCTCTTTTTCAATGGCATCCAAATATATAAAATAAATAAATTTTCTTTCCCAGGATCATAATTCGGTCAACCAAATGTGGCCCAAATGTGCTCCAGTTTTCTTTTCTATAACCGGGTATGGTGCATG
The DNA here is from genome assembly GCA_029216955.1 of Iris pallida. Lineage (NCBI taxonomy): Eukaryota > Viridiplantae > Streptophyta > Magnoliopsida > Asparagales > Iridaceae > Iris > Iris pallida. The sequence goes on along the minus strand of JANAVB010020600.1, from coordinate 273,665 downwards.
ATGCTACAAATATGCAACACCATGAAGTGATTATCCACATTTTCCATCAGATACGTTTCTAACATACTCTTTGTATAATCGGATATTGCTTGTGATCTTCAATATCAATAATCATCTTAAGGTTCCTCCCCGGTCCCATACTTCTGGGCACAATAGCCCCAAATAAATCCTGGATTCTTCCAAATTCACCATTGGCATATCTCCATCTTCTTGGTTGCTTCGTTATATTCATCTGAGCCCCAATAATCACCAAAATTAACAGAGTCAACTGCTTCATGTCCACCTTTATGCAGTCTTATGACGTTGACTGGGTACATCTCCGCAAAAATACAACAAAGCCTTTATCCAAAAAAAATTGGGTCAGCTAGTTTAATCATTATCTTCCATTCGGCTATGATAAGGACCATATCCTTTGTTAGTGACTGTTTGATTTCTTCTTGGCATAACCCTAGTTGTAGCAGCTCCTTTGAATAACAACCTATTGCTCCAAACCATTGCATCTATTGGTCTACGTTGTACATATCCAAACCAACTGAAATTCTATCATCTTATCCTCAACTGGTACCAACTCCAACTTCCTACGAATACACTTGTTTTTTTATTCCAACTTTAAATCTATTACCAATCGCCCATCTTAGCATTCTCATTTTAGCTACACTTATTTTCTTGACATGTTTTTTTAAGTGTCCAACACTCCGATCCATAAGTTTTTTATAGAATTTTACTTTCAACTTCAATAGTATCTTGGGATCACAAGGTACTCCAATCACTCTCTTTCATTTCATCCAACTTGTTTTAATTCGAGGAACATCTCTATAATATAAAAATAAACAAAACAAAGAATAAAATGATTCATAGCTCCTGAAGGATGTCAAAAGTAATACACAAAGGTTCTTGCTTTACTTATGAAGACCCAGTCTGTGATTCTATAATAGTAAAGCACCCAAAAATCAACTTATTACCAGTCAGAGCTCTCAGTTGCAAGCCCTAAAAAATTGATATGAGCGCATATTGACCATGAAAATATGTAATACATAATGAATGTTATAATGTTCCTAGGGCCTTAGCTAAAGAGTAAAAGCAATATTATAAACTTTAACAGAAAGCTAGGCCTCGTTTGGTATATTGTAATGTAATCGCAATCGCAATGCAATCAAATGAAAAAACTATTTTTTTTTCATTTGACTACATTGTGATTACGATTACATTACAGTTAACCAAACGGGTCTAGTTTTAACATTGCAACATTTTTATCGGTCATTTTTCTTTACTTACCAGTGCATCAATCCAGGACACTTTAAAACACCTTTCGTAGCAACTAGACGCCATAAAATAAAATAAAAATAGGTGTTCATGTAAAAAAGGTATACATATTAGGAATATGCAATTTAACAATAAGCACTAATATTTTCAGAATTGGTAGAAGCATAGGAAGTTGTAAGGGAGCAGATAACAACTACAGAGCTCATCTACAGCACATAGTAGGACAGTTCCTCAAACAATCCCTTACATAGATAAATTTAATAACAAATAGAAAAAAGGCCAAAATGTAAGAAAATGAAAGCAGGGTAGTTACAGAAAAAGAGGATGAGAATATGAAAGCAGGGTTGACTACGTTGACTAGTAAACTAAATCAATGTCATTTTATAGGGACTTTTAATCAAGATTTGCGGTATCGGTCGATAAATACATATCTGATGTGGCATGTTCGATCCAATATTGACCCCCACTGATATTGTCCGATATCGAAATCGGATCTCTATCTCACCGTAAATTCAACAAAGAACAAAATTAAAAGAAAATGAAGAGAAGTATGACAAGAACAATGTCAACAGAATGATTCGACGGTGCCAAAGATCTACAGGCTAGAGTGTGTGATAAAATCATTATCGACACAATATAACCATCACCATTTGTCAATGTTGTATAATATAAATTCACAATCTCCATCCAGCTTAATATTATTCCACTAGAAACTGTCTACTGTGTGATACTGTCTAGAAGTGAGTAAAAAAGAAACAACCATATCTACTGCGGATAAACAATTTGGTAATGTTGAATATTATTCCATTTAAAACCACTGGGAAAAACAAATAGTACATAAGATTATGCCTAGATATACCAATACTTTTCTAGTTTTAAAATAGTTTCTCATTTCTTATGGCTTTTCTAAGCCAAGAACCCATAAACTCCGCTCCAAAACAAACTGCCAATACTGATACTCAGGGTCTAAAAGCGAACCTTGCTTATTACAACAGTGTTATATTTTTCTTTTCCAAACTAATAAATTATGAAGCTACTAATGCAACAAAATGACTAGTATCACAAGTTAGCCTTTTCTATCTAAATTTCCTTTCATAGTGGAAACTAGAGAAGTTCTCAATGGCACAACCTTTGGACCATCCTCGTCAAGTATAATAACAATTGACAATGACACTACCTTGAAATATAACTCACTCAGCGGCTAGTTTCTCCCTTTATATAAGTGCCCTTAAGATCATTCATGCATTCTGGGATCACATCCGTATCATTTTGTTGTGACAGCCATTCAATCCTCTACTTGAACATTTGACCATAATCAGTCACTTGCCTCCACCTTCCCAACTTATAGTGGTGGACCATTTGTTCCCAATAGAAATGGAGGTGCTCACAATCGGGCTTTTTTGGTATGGCACCACACTTGACCAACTGTGTCTTGCCAAACTACTCTTGCTGACATCATTTCCAGCAACATTTAGTCGGGTTTTATGCACCAACATCTGTGACACACATGCACTACATCCTGGGTCTTAACAATCCAATCCTTACTCCAGGCTCTTGGAACTACTGCTATCGCATGTCCGTTCAATAATATTGATCATAGTTTGCATTATCGGCCAATACCGATCCAATACGGACGATATTGATACGGTTTGGCATGTCCAGATCCGATATCGACCAATACTGCCAGATACGGACATTGGGGGTCTTTTTCAGTCAATTCGGAAAAGAAAATTGAACGAAAAAAGACCAATTAGGAAGGGTGTAAAAGCATAGTAAAGTTGTAAAACCATGTAAAATAAGAAAACTTATCTATCGCAAGTAAACCAATTGACAAAGATGACTAATATTTCATTCAATTCAAAACTACTAAGAAACATCACAGAAAATACTTAAACTTATACCTCAATGTATAAACAATTTTTTTAACATTTTAATAATTTATTAACAATTATTTGTTTTTCAATACCAAAAAATTGATACTTCCATCAGAAACAGCCGATACTAGCGATATCACCAATACGAATACTCATACGAACGGTTTAATACCGATTCTGATACTGCGAACCATGATATTTATGAGTTCCCCAAGCACCCTTAAAATTGAAATCACTATATGACTAGCCAACCACAATAAAGTTTAGCCAAATAGAACATCAACGCCAAACTGCGTTGTCCTATTTGTGAGAGTCCGAAATAGTAATCATCTCTTTATCGAGTTTATCTACTCATTTAACATATTTGTGAAAGTTGTTACTATTGACTTTGGCATCTCCAATAAAAAGCAAGATGTTGTCCAAGGTCTTTGGACTTCTTGGATACAGCTGAGGGTGCTAGAAGTGGCTGGCATGCTGTAGACATGGATGTTTTTTCACGTTATCTAAACCGGAAAAAACACTGTTTCTTTCACAATGACTCTTAGAGTTGGGACAACCTTCTCACTGATGCTCTTCTTTACTTTCCTTTACATAGGTTTATATCTAGGATGTCTTCGAAAAAATGTGCATGAATAGAATAGATTGGATTGCCGCTTCCCCGGCTCTGCTTGAGGCCTGAAACAACACATGATTCACCGGTTTGATTTTTAAGCCAACTTCACAGATTGACATTACATTTTATGGCTGGTTATCTACCAGATATGAACCTTGAAACATATTCTCTTTGATAACTAGGACTGACTATTAACAAATTGACAGTGTATCATTCAAAAACAGTGGTAGCAAGGGAAACGGAATGCTGATGGCGAAGGCCAATTAACCCTTTCCTACAACCAACTAGGGATGCTATAAGCAAACTGGTACAAGTATCTTTTTCCATATCCAGGGAAGGGTGGGCCAGAGGGGCCCTGCTTGGATAAGGGGAGTACCTATACACATGAGAACCAGCCAACCAAATAAACACTTTGGGCCCACCACTCAATGCACTCATGCAGTTAGTGCCTCCTTGATTATATCATGAGTACCACGAGCAATAGAGATTTACTTAATGTTCTATCTATATGCACACTCCTACTTATAATCATGGGGTTTTATCTGACACTTTATACAGCAGATGATAGTTGTTCTTTTATATTAAATTAACAATACCAATTGCCATTTAACATACCGTACTTTTTACTTTATGCACATTCTAGCCAAAGACTTCATGGCAAATTTTTGGTGCCGGCTACTAGATAATCTCTTCTGTTAATCTCATAAGATACAAGAGAGGGTTTTCAATACAGATCAAAATAGTATGATACGTTTCTATACTTTCTGATACAATATGATACACCCACTATGGTACACCAATATGAAACGTTTAGTATGTCTTCTTTCATTGTTTGTACCATTACTATTTTTGTCTATTTAATGAGCTTTTCCTTATTCTCCTTTGTTTTTGGAATTGTTTTTCCTTTTTCTTTTAGGTGTTTCATTGACCATTTTTCTAGTATGGACCTTATGGTGTTCAATGGATCGATTTAGGGATGTTAAAAACTTATGATTGCTGTCTAACTTGTGTTGTTTTTGTTTCACTTTTACTTGTTGGCTCTATAATGTTTGTCAGTTACATGCTTAATGATACTCTTTATTGTTGTTTTATGTGTTCATTTATCCTTATATCTGTTCCATTAATTTTCCTATCTATTTGCCAATAGGATAATTTATGTTACGACAGATGATACAATAATCAAGCAAACCGATACATGATATGTATTGCAATTTGACAACATAGACGAAATTACTTTTTTTTTGTAAAAGTTCATCTAACACTCGGTTAAGATAAAGATTTCGTACGTTAAATATCTAATAGGCAATGTAAAATTCTAATTTATTATGTAAAACTGCAATTTAGGGCCCAATGATGTCATTAGTGTTATAAGTAATTTGACAAGTAACTACCGAAGTCCGATCTCTTCTCTGGTATTCTATGAAATGCACATATCCAATATCTATACCTATATCTATAATTACATATCCGAAGATATATCCAAATATTTGAACATTCAAACACACACCTTTACATAATAACATTTGAAGACGCATGCTTTACAACAAAAAATGTTATCAACATCTGGATAACATTAATGTCTAGGACAAGGTTAACACATACAATTTTGGAGTTGTATCCATGGCTAACACAATAAACCTTTTTCTCCCGAATTTCTACCACAACAAATCGTTCCAAATCCTAATCCTGTCTGATTTGAATCACTTTCAGGTTTTATCCTAATTCTGTCACTATCTGACTTGACAATATTTAAATAACGTACAATTTGTATCCATACTCGCTTCATCAGTATAACATCATTGTTATTGTCATCGTCATCAAATGATCGTCCAAACCTTTTACTAGTGGAATTTTTGGGAGCTCCATAAAAAAATTGACAAAGTTTTATGACCGGATATCAACAATGACATAAACCTCCTGGACAGGAGCCAGCACCTAGACAAGGTAGCTACTAGCCTTAGCCTTGCATAAAAACTAGAAGGCCAGATGGCATGTAGGTAAATTTTGGTCATGGAGTTTGAACTGGTACAACCAGGAACACCATCCAACTTCCCACATACAAAAAAAGAGTCTACACTTGCAATAAATACAATTTCACTTTAAGGAATCACATTCACCTCCGTGGCGCATGAAGTGAAAAGGGAATGACATTCCCGTATATAAATATAGCAGCAAACTAACAATCATGTACACTCCATTAGCGACCCTGCTTTTTTTTTTAATTAGCGACCCTACTTTTTTGGTAGATGCACATGGGTACTACAACATCACAAAACTAAATATACATGCCAACATCACAAATCTTATGATTTCAATGTGAATGTGGATTAAATTTCCAATAAACTACATCAAAACAAAGTATGATCTATTCCAACATCTAATGGATCTTAAAGGAGAGAGACTATATAACCGCTACTTCAACGTTGTCACGAAGACCGGAATATTCAATCTAGCAAAATAAACCAAGCTAATAACCAAAGTATGATCTATTCCAACATCTAAATTAGTAATAGGCTGATTTAGGCTGTGTTTGATTGGGCTTTTTTTTCCATGGAAAATATTTCCATCACAAATTTTCCACCAATTGTAGTGTTTGATAGGTTATTTTTTCCATGAAATTATTTTCCAAAACCATTTTTCATATTTTCTTCTAAAATGGTGGAAAATGAAACTTGCCTACCTGCATGGGCCACCACTAAAAACGTGTCACGACCCGCACCCTAGAGTTAGGGCACGAGAACGTAACAACGCCCAGCCTACGCCGTAGTGTCGGCGGTAGAACGCTGTCCTAGTTCTCAATGCATCTAACAGTATAAGACTAAACAGTTTATACTCCCCGAATGGGGGTGGCATAGCAGAATGTAAACTCAATCACATCTAAGGTAGAGCATAAAGGAAGATAAATAAAACATGAAATCGAAAAGAGATACAACAGATAGAAGTCTAAGTGTCTAAGATACAAACTCAGAATACATTTCAAAACCCAAATACAGTAATCCATAAATACAACTCAAGATGACTGAAAATAAACTATAAGCAAAAAACCCTAGCTATCTAAGCAACCTGTACTGTAACCCATAGGAAAATATCATTTTCCATGGAAGATAACTATTTCCGTGGAAAATAATGACAATCAAACACCAAATTAAGTTTTCCATGGAAATTTTTTAAAATTCCATGAAATTTTTTTCCTAGAAAAATAATTCCATGGAATTAATTTCTTTTCCACATATTTTCCACCTTGCAATCAACCACACCCTACTTTTTCCCGATTTGCAAGTTGTTACTCTAAACTATCAAAATTAGCAACTTGCTACCCTAAAGTGATCAATATGAACTTTTTCAAATGTGCAACTTGCTACCCTTATGCTGTTGACGATGGCACCCTTCATAGTTTCATATTTCTTAGTGGTACTCTACCTTACGGGTATAACCGTATAGCCTAGGGTAGCAAGTTGCAAATTGGTACAAGTTTAAGGTATTTAGTTGCTAATTTATAATACTTTGGGGCAGCAACTTGTAATTTGGTGAAAGTTTAGGGTATTTAGTTGCAAATTAGCCTTAATAATATTGTAAAACTTTAACAATCCGCATTAATCGCCAACTAGTCACTAAAAATCCTTCAAATGATCCTAACGAAATCACCAAGAAAAAAAATAATACCGATAATGGTAGAGGTATTCAAAAGACAAATTAATAAATTAGGGTTGGATAGAGCTCCATCGTCGCTTACCTAGACAGTAGTCTCTATGATGATGGAGAGTCCTCCCGTGTCGATTTCAAATTTATAGGGTTAGGGTTTCAATGAACAATTCGCTGCATTGGAGGAGGAAGAGGAAGGAGAATGCAGCGGAAGAGAGAATTTGAGATTAGCCGACTCTTCTTTCCCGCGCATATGTCAAAGCGGGACACGGACCGGACTTTGGGCCTGGAGCTTTGGTTGGGCTTCAGCCCCAGAAGTAACAGCCCATCTCACACACACAAACAAATAATAAAATAAAAATTTTAAAAATTTTAAAAATTAAAAATTAACTGTTTAATATGATTTGTCCACTAATAAATTGAGGACTATGTTGTTAGATATTCGCAACATGAGGATTATTAACAAAAACAAAATTATCAAAGTGTAATTGTCTGTGTTTGGAGCAGGGCCAACCCCTGAGACTCAGAGAGCCGTGTTCAGAAACTTGAATATAAGGTTCTATTTTATGTTAAAAAAAATGGATATCATAAATCAATGATGCTAAGTTTAATTCGATTCTTCTTTGAAAAAAAATAACCAATGTGTACAAGTAAGAATTAATAAGAAAATATTGGGTTAACTACTATGTATTGAGAAGAATTGTATTGTCGAACGACTATAATGTCGAAATATTTGAAAAATACTACTCAAATCTACAAAAATCTACATAAATTCATTTGTAGAGTAAGCTTGTTAGCAAAGAGAAGAATGATCATGTTAATAAAAATATTCAATATACATACTAGCAAGAATTTTTTTATTTGAATGCATTCTTGTCTAAATCATCTTTTTTTTTTTAACTCGTGTTCCACTTGTTATGATCAGTTCAAAAATATACCAGTTATTTTTTTTTTAAGTTCCAACCTTATATATTACTTTTTGCTTATGGCATGTTAAAAGCTATTTAAAGAAAATAAATTAAAATAATATGCATCGAATAAATTTAAAACCACATATATTTTTAAAAAAACCTTGCGTTTTACTTGATAATTTCAAAATTTTCAACAATATATCTTGGAACATGTATTCTTTTCTATTAGTGGTTAAAGGTTTTTTGATATAAAAGCTATTGAAAAAAAAATATACATATGGAAGGGATTGAACCTCGTACCTCCCATATGGAAAATAACACTTTACCACTTTAATTACGTTACTACATAATTATATCTAACTATGCATTATAAAATTCTTGTAACAAGGAACTTATAAAATTAAGGGCCCTGTATTAGAGGACCATGTTTGGTCGCTTCAGAGGAATATTGTCACGCCCCAGAACCAGAATACTGGAGAGCGGGGGAATGACTCAGCCAGCTACGTATTACGGGTAGATAATATCGTATAATACGATCAATGCTGTCTAACCAGACGAGGGGGTGCATACTACATAAAAGTCTTACTATGGTCACTTCGCATCTATTGTCTCAATCATTCAAACAAGAAACAGAAATAGAGAACATGTAAGATAAAGCAGTAAGGCGTCCCAAACGCTTAGTCAAAATATTCTTGAAATCTGGCTTTACAAAACATAGCCAGATGGTATAGTAACATATACACAATTGTGATCAGCTGCAGTCTGACTTTAGTTACAATTATGTAAAAGTAAGTGCAAGACAATTCGACTAACATGTCGGTGCCAAACGGCTAAGTATGAAGTAAATAACAAAACGAGCGGTGAAGTAAGGAACCCACTCGAGTCCTCCTGCGATCATTCCTCTAGTATTGACCATCTTGGAGGTAGAAGTAAGCTGGATCCTCGAGAACTGGCTCTAAATCTGGCCATGCAAAACCAGAGAGGTTAGACCTCTAATAGCAAGTACCACAAGGGAGCACGATATGAAGGATTAAACCAGTAAGTAAGAGAATATAATAATAGATCTCTGCTTTCCACTAGGATTTACATAACATCACGACACTTCGAACCAACCTCCCAACCAAACAAGGACAGAAGTTAGCCCGTCATGTTCTGACATTCTGATCATCTCAGTTAGGCAACAGAGTAGGTACAGTACACAAACAAATCATCTTGAACTGCCAATCAACTACTACGGCTTGCTATTGTGAGTCCCAAGTTATCCTGGAATTATGCAAATGGGGATTCCTCAGTTCTTACTATGTGCGAGCAAGGCTAGTCTATCCAGTCAATCAATTGTGCCAACCATGTAATTAGACGAGTTCCAGCGGGACGCCCGCCGTTAATATAGCATGTACAATAATATAAGCAGATACTGTTCCCTGTCTGTGTGACAGATTTACAGTATCTGTGGAAACCAGCCGGCCTGTCGGGCACTTAATAGTCCCAAGAGGGCTGCCATGTAAGAACTCGGGAATCCATTCTTTCCATGCCATCATTATTTTATTTAACTTAATAGTCTCTACGTTGAGTGAAGTTCCATGCCGTGGATCATGGTCATTCAAATGAGTACTTTCGTACGGGGTACGATATGCGCAACTCTACAACGATACCCGTGCGGCTAGGTTGTAGGTTTTACATAGCGTGATGCAACAATCAAATCTAACCACGGAGTAATCATGCCTTGACCATAAAGTACACATGCTGTTTTTGTAAGATAAATAAATAATTAATTAAATAAATAAATAATTTGAAGCCTGCATGTGCCTGTATGCCAATACTCGGGATTGGATAATCGAGTACAATAGTTCATTACATGAACGTGTCTCATTCATTCAATTCAATAAGACGACTAGCCAGTCTCTTAGTTCCAACTAGGAACGCATGATCAATTATTAGTCAATGTCACAATCATTATCAATGGTGACAAGGCATGAAAGTCAAATAGTATTCAGTAGAGTCGAGTCTACGACTCTCAGGGTTAAGTTCCAGTCAATCTGGGTATCCATGGATCAATCAAGACACATGACACATTCTACACAACCATATGTATTAAAGTATTAACATATCATGATTTATCAAGTTCATGCCAAAAGACATAAGGATTTAATAGAAGAATTATCATGCCATCATTAGATGAATAAGTTATAGAACAAATAGTAACACCCAGGTTAGAAAGTCACGCCAACAAGTCTATGCTAAGGTCAACAAGTCACGCCAACAAGTCTAGGCTAAGGCCAATAAGTCACGCCAAGTCTAGCAGGTTGGAGTAAGCGTGTAAACAGCGTGTGCGTGAAAAGTGGTTCACGTTGGCACGCACAGCGTGAGCATGAAGGGAAATTCACGCACTCATAAGTGAGCGTGAAGAATGATAAGAAATTCACGCACGCACAAGTGAGCGTGAAAAGTGTGACAAGAAATTCACGCACGCACGCAAGACGTGAGCATAACTCAAAATTCACGCTGGCATGTAAAGGCGTGAGCGTAACTAAAAATTCACGCACGCATGCAAGGACGTGTGTGTGACTCAAAATGTCACGCTGGCACGTAAGGACGTGAGCGTAACTAAAATCCACGCTGACACGTACAGACGTGAGCGTAACTAAAAATCCACGCACGCATGTAAGAACATGAGCGTGACTGAAATTCATGCTAACATGTAAGAACATGAGCGTGACTGAAAATTCACGCTAACATGTAAGAACATGAGCGTGACTCAAAATCCACGCTGACACGTAAAGACGTGTGCGTGACTAAAAACTCACACAGACACGTAAGAACGTGTGCGTGACTGAAAACTCACGCAGACACGTAAGAACGTGTGCGTGACTGAGCCTTCGTCCCAAGCCAGAAAATGAAGTTCCCAGCCAGAAAGCACGCCAGGTTGGGAGACCAAAACCCATGAACAACCGAGAATATAACAACTTAGATCTAGGAGAAACCAGCCAAAGAAATCAAAAATGCTAAGTAGTAAACTCTCTCAGAATCATGAGAGGAAGAGAAATGAACCATAAAAATGGTTCTCCAAGCAAGAAGCAAGATTGCACTTGCGTGCTGTTGGGTTGGTGGAGAGAGTGATGAGGAAGAAGAAGAAGTAATGGTGAAGGAGAAGTTATGAGGAGAGAGAAGGGGATGGGGGCTTTAAATAGGAAGGGTGGTGGTAGGTGGGGTATTGGGTCGGGTTTAACTAGGTCTATCCAATAAACCCAACCAAGCCGAACCCAAAGCAAGACAGAGAGCAGAGAAGTTAAAAGCAGAAAATAAATTACAGAAAATAAAATGCAGAAAATAAAATGTAGATAATTAATTAACATGAAATTAAAGGAATTTAAATACAGGATAATACATGATAAATACTAAATAAGTATACATGAGTTGTACATGTATAAAAATATGCATTCTGGAAACGGGGAGTGACAAATATGCTCAAGATCGGTCCTGCTTTGGAGTAATAAAGGAAATTTATGAACTTTCAAGTGTTTTAAAATATTTCAATATTGAGGAGTGTAAAATGGCCTAAAACTAAATATGATTTTGAAGTTTTTTTTTTGTTAGAAAGAGAACTTAAGAAGCATATATTTTACTGGAAATTACTGAGAAACCAAATTTCGGGGTTGGTTTTTATGAAAAACCCACCCGCATGATGGATTTTATGAAATGTCCAAAATTATATATTTCCACGTTAAGTATTCCAAGATTCCCTTTAGATGTTCTGTATTTACAAAATTAATACCATAACTACCCCTCCGCACAAATTCAGATCTGGATTGCGATTCTCTTCTTCTTCTTCTTATTCTTCTTCTTCTTCTTCACGGGAGATCTGAATTTTATTACTCTCATCTTCAGCAGAGATCGCAAAGATCGTTCGTAGTTCACCATACTTTTTTTTTCAGTCGAACTCCGATCATCGCTCATCTTCTTCTTTTTCTTCTTCTTCTTCTTCTTCTTCTTCTTCTTCTTCTTCTCCGACAATTAGGTCAATTATGGAGAGAAGATCTTCTTCTTTTCCATAAGAGTTAGCATCGTTTTGAAAGAAGAACGAAAACTCTTGAATCTTTATTCATGTCAAATTTCTTTCCACAAAACAAAAAAAATAAAAAATTAGGTTTCTGTCAACTGTTCTCCGTCGATATCACATAAAGAATAGTTATTCTCCTGCATTTTTAGCAAGGAGAATGTCATTCTCCGTGTTGAATGACATTATCCGTGTTTCTAACACGGAGAATGACCATTCTCCTGTGTTTTAACATTTGAATGTCCATTCTTCGTGTCATTTAACACAGAGAATGTCATTCTCCGTGTTATTTAGCACGGAGAATGGTCATTCTCCGTGTAATTTAGAAACGGAGAATGCCATTCTCCGTACTAAATTACACAGAGAATGGTCATTTTCTTACGTTTTAACATTGGGAATAACCATTCTCCGTGTAAATTAACACGGAGAATGTCATTCTTCGTTTTAATTAAGACGGATAATATCATTCTCCGTTTTATTTAACACGAAGAATGCAATTATTCGTTTTATTTAACACGGAGAATGGCATTCTCTGTGTTTCTAACACGGAGAATGGCCATTCTCCTGCGTTTTGACACTGGAATGACCATTCTCCATGCTAAATTACACGGAGAATGGTCATTCTTCGTTTTATTTAACACGGAGAATGGCATTCTCCGTTTTATTTAACACGAAGAATGGTATTCTCCGTGTTTCTAATACGGAGAATGGCCATTCTCCTGCGTTTTAACACTGTAATGACCATTCTTCATGCTAAATTATACGGAGAATAACCATTCTCCGTGTAATTTAGCACGAAGAATGGCCATTCTCCGTGTAATTTAGCACGGAGAATGGCTATTCTTCGTGTAAATTAAGACGGAGAATGCCATTCTCCGTGTTACTAACACAGAGAATGACTATTCTCCATGTAAATTAAGACAGAGAATGACATTCTCCGTGTTACTAACTCGGAGAATGGCCACCCTCATGCGAAATTAACATTTTTCGTGTTCTAACACGGAGAATGACCATTCTCCTGCATTTTATGGTCAGTTGAAACTTTGAAGGACCATAACTTTTGACTGGGAGGTCAAAACGAGGCCCGGTTTGTCCCAAAATGAGCATATCTTCGATGAGCCTGAAAGTAACAATTATTTTGTTAGACGGTCTTTTGAAATTTTAGAATCGCAAAAAAATGATGTTTGGACCTCCGTTTTAGCACTTTTGTCGTTTGTCTCGGTCTTTCCAAAATTTTTCGACGAGTTTTTGAAGATTTTTGAGGAGAAAACCTAGATTCGAAAGTGAGCAGCGTATGGAAGAAGATAAAGTATCGAAACGTTTTTTTTAAGAGTAGTTTCGTGGGTATTTTCAATAAATTAGAAGGAAGGGCAAAAAGGTCATTCGGAACCCTCTTTATATATTTTTTGCTAATTCTGGGCACGCGATAAAATGTTATTATGCGGTGGATTTTTCATAAAACTTTTTTATTTTTTGGACATTTCATAAATTTCCCCTATATTTTATATTTCTAAAAAAAATTGTGATGTGCTTGGTAAATACGTCATACCTTTTTGTAGGAAATAATAATGCCTTGATTCATTGCTAGGGTTTGGTACAATATATATAGTGTCTACATTTGGGCTTATGGACCATATTTACATTACAAATATAATCTAATCAATCTAATATAATCTAATCATATCTAATCAATCTAAGATAATCTAATCAATCTAACACCCCCCCTCAAGTTGGAGCATGCAGGTCACAAATGCCCAACTTGGGAAGAAAATAATCAAATACTTGCTTTCCAAGGGGCTTGGTGAAGATGTCAGCCAGTTGAGAAGAAGTAGGAACATGCGAGGCTATTACAGTGCCATCTCTAATAGCATCGCGAACAAAATGCAAATCTACCTCAATATGCTTACTGCGCTCATGAAATACCGGGTTCTGGGCCAGGTGCAGGGCTGACTGACTGTCACAATACACCGACATAGCAGACTCCTGGCGAACGCCCAAACACACCAATAACTCCTTCAACCATTTCAACTCACAAACAAGCGCAGCAAGAGATTGGTATTCAGCTTCAGCGAAAGATCGGGAAACAGTTGATTGTTTCTTGGTCTTCCAAGAAATAGGAGACCCCCCCAGAAACACCAACCAGCATGTAATAGAGCGGTGAGTCAAAGGAAAACTTGTCCAGTCGGAATCACACCAACCAGAAAGACGGAGATCACAATAAGCTTTCAAAAGAATACCCTGTCCTAGTGCATTTTTGAGATATCTGACAACTCTCAAAGCAGCATGCCAATGATCTTGTCGAGGCTCCTGTAAGAATTGAGACAAGATATGCACAGCATAGGCCAAGTCAGGGCGAGTAAATGAGAGATAAATCAACCTCCCAACTAGTCTCCGATAAGTCTCTGCATTCGCCATCCTTGAACTAGTCGATTCTGCCAGCTTGTGATTGGGCTTCATGGAAAAACCAGCCGGGCGAGACCCCATCAAACCACATTCTGAAATGATGTCCAAAGTATACTTCCTTTGACACAAGAAAATTCCTTCCGCACTCCGAGCCACCTCTATGCCAAGAAAGTACTTCAACACACCAAGGTCCTTCATGTGAAAGCAAGAACTAAGGTACTTTTTGAAAGCATCTAAAGCACCTGTGTCATTACCAGACACAATCATATCATCCACATAGATCAAAACATGCAACTCTACCTTCCCCTTAAAAAAAAAGAAAAGGGAATAATCGGAATGTGATTGAATAAATCCATAGGATATCAGAGAAGCAGTAAGCTTAGCGAACCAACAACGTGGTGCATGTTTCAATCCATATAGAGACTTACGTAGGCGACACACTTTGTTGGGTTCACTATGCAAAAAATCTGGCGGCAACTGCATATATACTTCTTCTGTCAGATCTCCATGAAGAAAAGTATTATGCACATCCATCTGGTACAAAGTCCAGCCTTTCACAGCTGCAACTGCCAAGAACGCCCGAACTGTAGGCATCTTAGCCACCGGGGCAAATGTTTTTGAATAGTCGATCCCCTCAACCTGATGATTACCGAACACAATTAGTCGTGCCTTTAAGCGCTCAACACTGCCGTCAGATTTGTACTTTATTTTGTACACCCATCTACTTTCCAATGCTTTCTTCCCAGGAGGTAAATCGACAAGACTCTA
Source organism: Iris pallida (assembly GCA_029216955.1). Lineage (NCBI taxonomy): Eukaryota > Viridiplantae > Streptophyta > Magnoliopsida > Asparagales > Iridaceae > Iris > Iris pallida. Next base: position 258,137 of record JANAVB010020600.1, on the reverse strand, counting down.
TGTCCCATTATCTTCCAGAGCCTGTATTTTAGTTTCCATGGCTGCGCTCCAGCCTAAATCTCGCGAGGCCTGGCGATATGAAGTAGGCTCAACACCGGCAGTGACAGCTGCGAGAAAATCTCTGTGTCCAGCAGTAAACATGTCATAACTTAGAAATTGTGTTAAAGGATACGAAGTACCTGAGGAAGTGACTGGAACAGATGAACTGTGGGGAAGGGGGGACTTTTACTTCGAACAGCATTCGTCACAAAATCCTGTAATCGCACTGGCTGTGATTTCTTTCTCATTCCTCTTCCCAATACTACCTCATCTGGCACCTCTGGCAACACTGTATCTCCTGTATCATTAGCAGTATCCGCATCACCCCCAACGGACTCTCCTGTCAATACTTCTGCATCTACCTGTGCATCCTTGCCACTCGGTGTCGAGCCACCAGCAACCACTCCGGTTTCAGCAACCGTGGTCGACACCATCCCAAAAGCCTCTATATCATCTCCCGGCACCTCAACAGATGTATGGCGTGTCGCAGAAGATATCTCGCTAGCAGAGCCACACCCAGGGAATTCTTTTTCATAAAAAGTAACATCACATGACACAAAAAATTCATCAGTCTCCAAATCATACAGTTTTCATCCCTTTTTATCAAGTGGATACCCAACAAAGATATATTTTCTGCTCCTGCTAGCAAATTTATTATGTCAGGATTTCAAATCATACGCATAGCACAGACAACCAAAAATACGTAGATGATCATACGAAGGAGCCGAACCATATAAAACTTCATACGGAGACTTAAAATGTAAGATACTAGAGGGGGTCCTATTTATCAAATAACATGCACCCAGAACACATTCCCCCAAAAATCCACGGAAAGAGAACCCTGAAATTGCAAGGCCATGGCGACATTTAAAATATGTCAATATTTTCTTTCTACCCTTCCATTCTGTTGAGGTGTCCCAACACAGGATGTTTGGAACAATATACCTTGAGATGAGAAATAATCTCGTAAACAATTAAATTCAGTGCCATTGTCACTCCGCACTCGACGTATATCAGCCCCAAACTGTCGCTTCACCATAGCAATAAATTTAAGAAACACAGAATAAACAGCATACTTATCTGTCAATAAAACGACCCAAACAGCTCTAGAAAAATCATCCATCAAAGTCAAAAAATACCGTGCCCCATTAGATGATGGAACGAGATATGGTCCCCACAGATCACAGTGTATGAGTTCAAAGCATCTCAAAGCACGATTACTACTATCAGGAAAGGCATCACGAGTCTGTTTAGCTTGATGACAGATATCACAAGCCGTATGAGAAAACACACTACTACCAGAGAGAAAAGGTAAAGTCTGTATTACTTTATCTGAAGGATGCCCCAGTCTACTATGCCAAACCTCGGAATTACTCTCTTTGCATGCCAGGATCACCGAAGCCAAAGAAGCTGGAACCTCCCCCAAGAAGTAAAGTCCACCCCTTTGTTCACCTGCTCCAATCACCATCCTCGTACTTCGGTCCTGAACAAAACACAAATAAGGAGTAAATAACATATCACAATTTCTGGCACCAATCAATTGTGAGACAGAGATCAAGTTGCAAGTCAATGTCGGAACGTAAAGAACATCCGTCAACACCAACGAAGTAGTCAAAAATACTTTGCCTCTCAGAACAGCCTCAATAGTGCTCCTATCAGGCAAAATCACAGGACAGACAGGACCCTCAAAGCAATCAACTAAACAGTCACGAGAGCCTGTCGCATGAAGAGTAGCCCCAGTATCGAATATCCAAGTGACAGAAGAATGCTTACCCATCAGACGATCAGAGTTTGAAGGACCAGGGTTGGAAGGATTGTCGTTACCCAACAAGCTCATCAGTTTCTGCCATTGTTCACCTGAGAGTGGTGAATGATACCCTCCATGCATCATATCTGTCGAACTTCCGACAAGACCAGCAGGGACACCATGACCAGCAACGGCAACATGATGAACAACCCCTGCGCCACCAGCACCGCGTCCCCCATCACGTCTCTGCTGTGGTGCCGGACCTCTTCCACCACCAGCACCACGTCCGCCCTCACGCCGAGGACGAGTCTCCCACCACTCTGGATAGCCAATCTTGGCAAAGCAAGTTGCAACATCATGACCTATTTTCTGGCAATAAGTACAGATCATACCTGATTTGTCCCTGGGATCTAAGGTTCTACTACTAGAAATACGAGGTGAAGTCTTGATAGCCAACGCCATCACCTCCTCAGTAGCGGATGGGACCTGAGATTTTCGCATATCCTCTTCCTCACGGACTGCCTGGTATGCCCGATCTAAACTTGGCTGAGGATCCTGAGCCAGAAGATTAGATCGGATATGGCCATAAAACTCAGCATTCAACCCATACATAAAGTCCTGAAAGTGGTCTTCATCCCTCATAGCCTGTAGCGTTGCAGCAAGTTCACCACAGGTACAAGTAGGTAATGGAAAATAAGCAGCTTGTTCATCCCACAAAGACTGCAAATTTCCAAAGTAGGTTTCCACAGACATCGAAGCCGTTTGTTTGCACTCAGCCAACGCCACCTTAATTTGTTGCTTTCGAGTGCCATTACTAACAACAAATCTTTTCTCCAACAAGTTCCACAATGGAGAAACCTCCTCAAAGTACGGCAAAGATTTTTTCAGAGACGGATCAATGGTATTAAGAACCCATTGAACCAATAGTGCTTGCACGCATCTCCAATCAAGCAATTTGCTAGCATCATTAATAGGTTTGACTTCAGTACCTTCCAGAAAGGTGATCTTTCGCCTAGAGATCAGGGAGAGACGTATCGACCGAGACCACTCAGCATAGTTCGGTTCACGAAAAACAATAGGAGTAATGATATTTCTTGGTTGATCAGCAGAACTCAGAAAATATGGATCCTTCGGATTAGGATAATTTGGGTTGTGTGCACCGCCACCGCCAGTCGCGACGGAGTAGCTGGACGCAGCATCATCTGTCATCGCGGATGTCGGGTGTACAAAAATTTTGTACAACTCCGACGAATCGGCCGCTGATGGACGGGGTCGGCGGCGAATCGGCCGCGATCAGGGGCGCCGGATCTGGCGCGTAGGGGCGAGCGAATGTCGGGTGTACAAAAGTTTGTACAACTCCGACGAATCTGCTAAAGAGAAAAAAGATTTTTTTTTTTTTTTTTTTTTTTTTTACAGATGGCTTGTGCTTTCTCTAAGAAACAATAAAAAAACTAAAATAGAACAAGCTTTCTCTAAGAAACAATAAAAAAAACTAAAATAGACGGAGCGGTGGGCGCAGGCGCGTACGGGAGCGTGCGCGGACAGGAGCTGGCGGACGAGCGCAGTCGGCGCGGACGGGCTGGCGTGGTCGGCGCGAACGGGCTGGCGCGGTCGGTTCGCAGTCGACGAACGGCGGACGTGCGCAGTCGGGCGCAGGCGGACGGGCGGGCGTGGTCGGTTCGCAGTCGGCGAACGTCGGACGTGCGCAGTCGGCGGGCGCGCGGACGGGCGCAGTCGGCGGAGACGGCGGCTAGGGTTTTAGGGTTTTTGTTTGGGAGGCTCTGATACCATGTAGGAAATAATAATGCCTTGATTCATTGCTAGGATTTGGTACAATATATATAGTGTCTATATTTGGGCTTATGGACCATATTTACATTACAAATAGGGATAATTTAGCAAATACCCCCATTCCAAATGTTAAAACTAGCATATACCCCCACTATTTATTTTATTTAGCAAATACCCCCACTCCTGTGTAAAAGAGTGGGGGTATATCTTAAATTTTTATTATTTTATATCAAAAATGGGGGTATTTGTTAGATAAATAAAATAGTGGGGGTATATGCTAATTTCAACATTTAGAATGGGGGCATTTGCTAAATTATCCCTTACAAATATAATCTAATCAATCTAATCTAATCTAATCTAATCTAATCAATCTAAGATAATCTAATCAATCTAACACTTTTTTAGTATAAAAGTTTGTGTTTTCTATTATAAATATATTATCATGAATATAATATTTTTTAGCATATTTATTCTAGACTATATCTAAAAAGTTTATATTATAAAAAAAAACTTATCAAGTCTGTTTGAGTTTGGGTCTAGTTGAGCAATGCCATATCAGGTTTGGATATTCCAGCAAAGTTTTGTTAAAATCGTGTTCTCGTTGGATTTGGGTTCGAGTTGAATAGTTAGATACAATTTGAGTTAAATTAGTTGAGTACGATACTGGTCAAGTTTTAGTCAGTTCAGATTGGACATTTGACTTTAATTAAGTTGAGTTTAGATCAAGAAGTAGTTTGAGCGATTTAAAAATATTGTTATTCTTAGGTGAAATATACATACATTCATTATATCAGGTATAATGGAAAATATGAAACATGATATCCAAGAGAATACATAATTTTCAAATATATTAATTAAACTATGCATAATGCAGTAATATAAACGTTATATTAACACATTCCTATCTAGGCTATATCAATTTCCGTTGGTTATGGGAAAAATAACATATTCTTGTCTGTTATTGGTGAGAGTAGCTCGATTCTCGTTCGAACCACCCCCCATGCATTTCCATTTTTGTATCAATAAAACACTTGGATGTTTGATTGGCATTATTTTCCACAAAAATAGTTATTTTTCATAAAAAATAATATTTTTCTATGGGTTGGACAAGTTTTATTTTCTACCATTTTAGATAAAAATATGAAAAATGATAGTTTTTTGGAAAATAATTTCATGGAAAATATAAGCTATCAAACACTATAATTGGTGGAACGGAAATATTTTCCATGGAAAAATAGCCCAGTCAAACACAGCCTAAGATGTCTTGAATAGGTTAGCCAACGGAGACAGCAGCAAGAAGAAGAAGAAGAGAAGGGGGAAGGCGAAAGTGTGTGTTTGTGTGCAGAGTCTGAGCTTCGATGCAGCCGAGGCCTCCTCTCTCCCTTTAATTAGCGAGCTCACCTTTTTTTCTCCAACCAGACACCAAACAGAAACTCATCATCCCTCTCTCTCTCTGCGTCGCCATGGCTCAGGTGGTCTGCACTCCGGCCATGAATCTGCGCCCACAGGCTGCTAGTGCTCTCTCTGAGCTCAAGCCCTCCGCTCTCCCTCCCAAATTCTACACCAGCGAGCGAAGAAGAAGCGCCGCCATCGTCTCCACCTCTCCGTTTCCAGCAGGCTCTCTCGCTCCGAGATCACCGTCCTCCCCGTCTCTCCCGACGATTTGCTCAAGGTCGAGATTTTTTTTTCTCGGTTTCTTTATTTTTGGGGTTGGTTTTGTTAACGGAATGGGAGAAAGATGCGATCTTGTGGCTGCCCATTTGTCGATTTTGTTAGATTTCGATCGATTGGTATTTGGAACCCGCTCAGGGTTTGAAAAGTTACCCTTTTTAGTAAAAAAAAAAATGATGATATTTTTGTGACCATCTATTAGCTATATTGTTTGTTGGTGTAGCAGTTTCTTCGAAGCTCGGCTTGATTGTCCCTTATCCAACCGAAGCTTCCTTCATTAGTAATTAAGTGATTGAAGTTCCCGACATTGCACCAAAACTACTGATTTGTGGTGATGATTGAGGGTTAAATATTGGTACTTGGAACTCACCTCGCGTTAGGGTCCTTTATTGGCAAAAAGACAGGAATTTTCACGACAACTCATTTCCAATATTGATTATTTGTTATAGCAGCTTCTTTGAACCTCAGTTTGATGGTCTCGGCCTTTGGAACCAAACTCCTGAGTTGTGAGGATGGAGGGTTGAATATTTATGCTATTCCAATACAAAGCACACTATTGAATGCCCATTTTGGGTTAAGAGCTGGAGTGTAGCGGTATAATTCTTTTAATAAAATTCACTTAGAATGGTGCCCCACATGTGATTGAAAAGTGCCATCAAACCTTTGAGCTGCGGCAAGGATTTACGGATAAATATCTGTATTATTCCAATTTAATGAGTTAAGGGTTTTGCAAAGTTGCTCTTAAAATTAAGAAGATTAAATGGTTTAAATCAATCTATAATCCACAAGGACCGTACTATATATCAAAACAACGGTTGGTTGCACCTCGCAGCTATATATATATATATATATATATATATATATATATATATATATATATATATATATAGTAAGCTTTCTGTACAGAATTAACTTACGGGACAAAGTTACGGGATCACTAAATATACACGTTTCTTTTCCAAATTTTCATTCTGTAGAAAATTTAAATCTCCTCATTTTTAAAATCAAACCTATCTTTATCTAAATAAACAAATTATATCCATCAGTTTAATTTTTAAAATAGAGATGATCTTTTTTAAACAGAGATAGATAAATTTAATTTTCTTTTAAAAAAAAGATATATTTGTTTGAAAAGATAATCTCTTTCAAAACAAATCTATTTTAAATATTAGTTTTAAATTTAATATTAATATTAATTTTAGCGTTAATTTTAATGTTTATTGTTAATTTCAATGTTAATTTTAGTGTTAATTATAATTATAATTTTATTTTTAATATTAATATTAAAAATAAAAAATAAAAATAATACTAAGATTAACATTAAAATTGAAATTAATATTAACATTAACATACATTAATATTAATATTAATATTAATATTAACATTAATATTAATATTAAAATTAATATTAACATTAATATTAACATTAACATTAATATTAACATTAACATTAATATTAGCATTAATATTTTTAAATATAGATTTGTTTTTTAAAGATAGATTTAATGATAGATTATTTTTTAGATTCGATTTGAAAGATAGATTATACATTAGATTTGTTTTTACGGAAAAATTTAGATGTAAATATTAATTTATATTTAAATAGATTTGTTTTGAAAGATACATTATTTGTTATATTTATTTTTTAGGAAATATTTAGATTTTTTTTTTGTTTAGAAAGAGAGAGACACGTATGTTTCTTCTTTTTCTCTCCGCTAAGAATTTGATTTTTAAAAATTATCCCGTAACTTTGTCCTGTAAGTTATTCCCGTATAGGAAGGGGACTATATATATTCAGTTATTTCCCCTATTCAATATTTGACCATCGATTTCTATAACTGTAATTTCTTAGTGTTGCCGAAAAGTCGAAAATTTTCGAAAAATATCTTATAGAAAAATTTCAATTATCTAGCTAATTTGATAACTAGCTCAAGATCAAATATAAAATTTTGAAATGTTGTTATCTAGTCTCATCAAATGGTAACAAAGGGCGTCACATTGTCACCAGGCTTCTACCTACGCAGTGTCTAGGGATGGTCAAAATGTAGTAACCTTATCCCCATATATATGGAGAGGCTGCTTCCATGACTCCAGGATGCAAGTATTAAGTCATACGGTCACACCAAGCGATGCCCTGAGGCGCGTCAAATGGTGATAGTATAATTTAGAAATTAACAAGACGTCTGAATCCTGATGTAAAATTTTAAAAAATGTAATTGTTGATATCCTCAAATAGTGATCATCAAATTTGACAGTCGCTAAAAATTTGTTATTAAAATTTGAAAATCCCTAGTTTAGAATGGTAACAGTTGAAATGAGTCTAATATCTCAGATAATATTATTGAGGGCTACTGCCTACTACTTATAGAGGGTCCAACCCCTCTTCATATTACATCTAACCGATATGGGACTAAAGTCCCTTATTTACTCTCAACACTCCCCCTCAAGATGGGCGATAGATATTAATCATCCCCATCTTGTTACATAGCTTTGACAGACTCAATGAACTAAGACCCTTAGTCAGACAGTCTGCCACTTGTTCTTCTGAGCGAACATAGTCAATCTTCAGTATCCCTTGTTCCAGCTTTTCTTTGATGAAGAATCGATCGATCTCGATGTGCTTCGTTCTGTCGTGCTGAACCGGATTGTTCGCTATACTTATCGCAGCTTGACTATCGCTCAGAAGGTGCAATGGTGTCCCCTTGTCTAGCTTCAACTCTGTCAGCAGCGCCTTTACCCATAGCAATTCTGATACTCCTAGAGCCATTGCTCTGTATTCTGCTTCAGCTGTCGACCGTGCTACCACTGACTGTTTCTTGCTTCTCCATGAAACCAGGTTTCCTCCTACAAAAATACAGTACCCTGTGGTAGACCTTCTGTCGTCTATGCAGCTTGCCCAGTCTGCATCGCAGTATCCCTCAACATCTGTGCATCCATTCTTCTTGAACCACAGTCCTTTTCTCGGCGTCCCTTTCAGATATCTTAGGATCTGAAATACTGCATCCATATGACCCGTTCTTGGATCATGCATATAGCGGCTTACAACACTTACTACAAATGAGATATCAGGGCGAGTATGCCCTAGATAAATTAGTCTGCCTACTAGCCTTTGATACCTTTCACGATCAACAGGCTTTTCTGCTTCTGCTCCCATCTTGCACTTCTGGTCAATTGGAGTGACTGCTGCTCGGCGTCCCAGCATTCCTGTCTCTTTCAGCAGATCTAGTGCATATTTCCTTTGTGAGAGAACAATTCCTTGTTCACCATCACACACCTCGATACCCAAAAAGTATCTCATCTCTCCCAGGTCCTTCACCTCAAACTCTTTGGCGAGTTTCGTCTTCAGCTTAGTGATCTCAACTACATCGTCACCTGTGATCACTATATCATCTACATATACAGCAAGTATAGTAATGTGGCCCCTTGCATGCTGGAGGAAGACAGTATGATCTGTATTTGTCTGATGGTACCCCATGCCAGTGACAGCCCTTCTGAATCTGTCAAACCAGGCTCGAGAAGATTGCTTCAGCCCGTACAGCGACTTCTTCAGTTTGCACACTTTTCCATGTGACGTTCCTTCACCTGAATCTGACACAGAATAGCACCCCGGAGGAGTCTCCATGTATACTTCTTCTTGTAGGTCTCCATGAAGAAATGCGTTCTTTACGTCTAACTGGTGTAGCTTCCACCCATAGTTTGCTGCAATGGAGACCAGCGTTCTTACGGTACTCATCTTCGCTACTGGGGCAAAAGTCTCATCATAGTCGATACCATATGTCTGGGTATAGCCTTTTGCAACCAGTCTCGCCTTGTATCGTTCAACTTTTCCTTCTGGTGTCTCCTTCACTGTGTAAACCCATTTGCATCCCACAGCTTTCTTCCCTTCAGGTAATGGCACCAGCTCCCATGTCTTATTTTTCTCTAGTGCCCCAAGTTCTTCCATCATTGCGGCTTTCCATCTTGGGTCCTTCTTTGCTTCCTGCCAATTCTTAGGAAAGAAGTGGAGTCTAACGAAGTGAGGAATGTTTGATAAGTCGGAGAAATATTAGAATAAGATAGGTAGTTGGCGATATCATGTTCATAATCTTTATAACGAATAGGAGCCTTTCCCGCATTAATGCGAGAAGACCTCCTTAAGGGAGCAATGGGTGGTGGAGAAAGCATACCATCCGAATCGGAGAGACCCGCTTCCGAATCCGAGCGATCCGGTGCGGGAGTAACATCTTCAGGAGTCGGGGCAGGAGTAGACGAGGGACTTGGCACTATAGGCACAGGGCACGGCACAGTACTGGACCTCTGCTGTCTTCTTCTGTAAACTTGGAGCTCCTTTTCCCTTGTCTGCTTCTCCCCCTGCGTAATGTACGTATTGTCTTCTTCATCCTCCGTATCAGTATCATTGATGCTTTATCCCCCTTTCTTCCAGTGTGTCACGACAGGATAAGGTACCGATCCGACAACTACGTTTGGGCGTACTACCTCCCCCTCACGTCTAACACCCGCTGTGTGAGGCGTGTTCCCAAACGCAGAACCTTCGTCCGAACCATAATAAGGTTCCAGCTCTCTGAATGTAACGTCTATTCTTACAAACAGCTTTCGTTCAACCGGGCTCCAGCATACGTAACCCTTCTGTGTCCCGGTGTACCCAACAAAGACACACTTAACTGCTCGAGGATCCAGCTTACCAATGCCAGGCCTGTTATCGTGGACGAAGCATACGCAACCAAATACTTTCGGAGGAACGGTGTACGCAGGTGTCCCCGTGAGCATTTCCAAAGGCGTCTTCCAGTCCAGTAATTGAGAAGACATCCTGTTGATGAGATAAGAGGCTGTCAAGACAGCCTGCCCCCACAAAAATTTAGGGACATTCATAGCCAGCATCATTGTCCGAGCTACCTCCAGCAGGTGCCTATTCTTTCGTTCGACAACACTATTTTGAGCCGGTGTATATGCACAAGAGGTTTGATGCAGTATACCATGAGAGGATAAATACGCAGCAAACCTCTTATGGGTATATTCCGTCCCATTATCCGACCGGAAACACTTAACACGAGCGTTATACTGTGTCTTTACCCGTTGATGGAGGCTTTGAAATGCCTCAAAAACATCACTTTTATTCTTCAGCAGGTAGACCCACGTTACGCGGGTAGAGCAGTCAATAAAAGTAACAAACCATCTATAACCGTTAACACCGTTTGTAGGACAAGGGCCCCACACATCGGAATGAATCATATCAAAAGCAGCAGAACATCGATGCCCAGAACTCACATAGGAGCTTCTGGTATGTTTTCCCAACTCACAAGCATCACAAACTAACAACTCTTTATTTGCTTTTTGATATAAGGACGGATACAGTCGACTAATAACGGGAAAAGAAGAATGTCCTACACGCTGATGGTGGAGGAGCAGCTCGGCTTCGACACTTCGACTTCGGACTTCCGGTTGTGCGTCTGCAACCAAAGATGCCAGTGCTCTATCCAGACCGTTCATGTCCAAGTACCATAGACCCTTATGCCATGTGCCAGTGCCTAGTCGTCTCCCCGTTCCCTTCTCCTGAAAAGTTACCTTAGGAATATCAAAGGAAACAATACAGTTTAGATCAAGGATAATGGCGCTAATGGATATAAGATTGACAGGAAAGGAAGGAGCATGTAAGACATTAGATAGAGTGATGGAAGGAGTGCAATCAACAGTGCCTTTACCCGTAACAGGCCTGGAGGTACCATCAGCAGTCTGAATGCTTTCTGGCGACGTTAGAGTAGAGTATTCCCGGAACTCACCTCGGGACCCCGTGACATGGCAAGATGCCCCAGAGTCCATAATCCAAGCTGGCTGAGAGACAGATGCAAGAGCACGCGGAGGTATACCGGCACTGGTTTGGGAGAAGTAAGTGCAGTAATCTCCTGTAGTGGACGGCGCCCCAGGAATGACTTGTCGTTCACCAGAACCAAGCTTTGAGCCGCGCATCTTCTCGAGAACTTCTCTCTCAAATGGAGTGATGTCCGCCAGCTGATTGTCCCCACCTTCATCCGCCAGATGTGCCTTGTTGCCTCCAGAGTAAGTGCCCCTTCCACCACTGTAGCTGCCTCGACCACCTCGTCGTCCACCGCGACCACGGCCCCGACCATTCGAAGGAGTCCGTGTCGGTTTTGGGCAAAAGCGGATGTAATGCCCTGTGTCACCACAGTTGTGGCAAACGCCTCCCGTAGAAGGAGGCTGTGTGAAAGTGGCAAGAGCAGATGTGTCAACTCCGGCCTGCTCCCCCTGGGAGATACCCTTGGTAGGCATCAGCTTCAACCGTGCTTCTTCTTGTGCCATGGCAGCTATGGCGTCTTCTAATGTCGGCAGCTTCGGTTGTGCGAGAAGTACATTCCTCCGTTGCTCAAATGCAGGGTTGAGCCCCTTCAAAAACTTCATCATCCGTTGCCGCGAGATATAATCCAGAAATTTTTGGAAATGTTTTGCAAAAGCCGGTTCAACCTGAGCATCCTCCATGCCAAGAGGATCATAATGGTCAAGATCAGACCAGTACTTCTTCAACAAGGCAGCGTACTCAGAGATGGTACGATCGTCTTGGATTACCCGATCGAGCTCATCCTGCAGTTGGAAGACTCACATGGGGTTACCCGAACCGGAGTACATGTCTTTCAATGTTCTCCAGATATCAGCAGCTCCCTCCATTGCTTCAACGTTATCCGACACTTGGTCGGTCAAAGAGGCCGTCAACCAACCAGCCACGACATTGTTGACAATGTCCCATACAGCAAACTCCTTCGAGGAGTGATTGTCACCCCCAGTTTTCAGAAATAGGGATATTTTTATCATTTTACATTTTTGAATATTTTTAAAATTTATTTTATTATTTATGATATTGTTTTGGGGTTATTTGAGTCGGGTTCGAATTTCAACTCAATCCGACTTGAAACGGGGACCCGGGGGCAGTTTGACTCTAGTGGGACCCCCACACTAGTTAGGCATGGCCCACATGATATTAATTTTAGTCCACATGATAGAAATATTTTAGTTAGAGGTTAGACTAATTATTATGGATAAGGTTAGTGTGATTGGAGACTTTAGAATGACTAATTTAGCCCCAACCAATTAGCCCTTTTCTAATACTCATAGAATAGGTTAGTGGGGGCATTTTGGACCTTACCATAATAGGACAAATAGCCCCATATGGCCAGCCACTTTGGGAGAGGATAGGCTCAAGTTCATTTCATTATTCTCATCCACACTCTCTCTCTTGTTCTTCCCCAAATTCCTAGAGAGCAATCCCTAGCAATTTTTCCACCAAATCCTTCCATTTCGCCACCAAATCTTCTTCTTTCCTTCTCCATTCTAGCCAAGGAGGAAGCTACCCAAGTTTGGGAGGATTCGGAGCTCGTTCGTGTCCTTTTGGAATCTCTACGTGTCGGTGTCGCTCCGGAAAGGCTTTTCTTCGATTCGATCTACCGGGAGGTATAAATCCCTTCTTCTTTTCATTTTTTCATGCATATAGGTCTATTTTGAACCCATAGAAATGACCCCCATGGTTGTATCTCCATTTGTGTCCATTTCGTGTCCATTTGGAGGTCATAGGAGTGTCCTTTGTGTTGTGGTTGTGTCCATGTGGGAAAATCCCAAATTTGGACACACTATGTGTTGTTGTTATGTATGAATGAATTATTACATGTTTAATCTCATATTTTTGTATTGGAGATGTGTTCTATAGTGTCTCATATATATATATTAGTGTAGAGAGTGAGTTCTTGATATATTATGTTATATATTTGTGTTCTTTTGTCTCAAACTACCCAAATCCGTCATGATTTTTATCCACGTTTTTAATTTCAGTCCTAACTTAGAAATGTCATAACTTCTAGCTCAAAGCTCGGTTTAATCTCCCGTTTTTTTTAAAAGAAGCGTATTGATGTTAGCTTTCCAAAAACATGTATTAATAGGCCTAATTCTTTCTGTAACTTTCTGGAGAATTATTTGAGTGTCAGCTGTACGAAAGACAAACGCGTTCTCGGTGTTTTCGCGATTCCGGGAGTTTCCGGAAACGAAAACGCGATCCGTTTAAAGTTTCGGAAAGCTAACACATAGATCTATAACATACTTTAATCCTAGATTTTAATTCATGCTGAGATGGTACAATATTGATTATTAGTAGGAGTTACTATTCGGCATATGCATTTTGTGCACCCTTGTGTGTAATATAATGTTCTATTTGATTTTAACCATGTTAATGTATATACATTATGTAATTAAATAGAGAATGCAAACATGAGTAAATGGTTAAATAAATGATGTATGAGGTGTAAGTATCCTATCTAATGTAAGCATGTATAAGTATGGCTTGTAATGAATATGTAGGTTCCATAGTATGTAATGTATGGTGCATATAGTAGTGCAAGAGAATAAATGAATGATGAATGAATGCAAGCATGAATGTAATGTAATAATAGATGTAATGTATGCAATATACAAGTTAATGAGATGTAATGTTCTATGTTAACACAAATCCGAGTGTCATTTTCAAAGCACGCCGTGCACCAACTCTAAGCCGACCGTGGGACGTTTTCCATGTTCTAACTCATTTTGACCCGTCGGGATTATTCCCTTAACTATGTGGATGCGTAGCTTTTATTATCAAGCCTAACTTGTGCGAGTTGAAAACACGATTTATTATGTGAAGGCAAAGATGAGGAGAGTTCACCGAAACTACCCCACCTGAGCGATGTCTCCGAGCAAGCCGTTGCAAGGCTAAGGCCGAACGCCGTCGGCGTTTCGATTCCTCCAATTGACTTTGCGGGACGGGGCACTACAGCAAGCCGTAAGAACATGGGATAACTGTAATCGGCGAGTGCCTTCGTGCACGAACCATACCGTGCCTTTGATGCACGAGTTAGACGGCTAGAACATTGAAAGACAATAGGCGAGCGCCCTAGTGCGCAAGCCCCGAACCTTGAATGCTAAGTTATAGAACATGGGAATATGGTCGGAACGTGCCTACGTGCACGGGATAATAAAAGATGGCTTCATTGCGAGAGAATACAGTTGCGGTATGAATGTGGAGGAACTGTCGGATATGACATGTTGCCTCGAAAGGTGTTCGAGACCCTCGGGTCATTCGGTTGACGAGCATTGAGTTGAGGCACGATGCCATTGAATCATCGAAACGAAGTGCGAAACGAAAGAACATAGAAAGCTAAGTGGAAGAAATGCGAGACGATAAGTCTGAGTCTCGGACTCAAGACTATGTTTGGTTGTTTGAAATTGATACTTGAATGATAGGGCGTTGCATGGTCGATTGGAATGGGCTCGAGATAAAATGTGATACCGCCCGTGCACGGGTGTTTCCCCCAATCGGATAGATACCGGATGCGCCCCGGAACCGATTGGCCGCGGAGGGATTCGAATAATCTTTGTAGGCGCACATCAAAACTAGATGGAAAATGCCGCAAATGATGGTATGCAGCGGGAACGTTTCGGTTGTTTTGGGATTGTAACCCAACCCGTGAAACGCCGGGCAGCCCAACCAAATAGTGAGAAAAGAAGGAAAGAAAAGAAAGGAACTCCTTTAGTCCATTCCGGCGCGGATACGCCAACGGCCCTCATATAGTTAAGAAACGATGGGTTGAAAGTGTAGGCGCGAATGCGTCCCGCATATAGATCCTACTTAGAGTTGCACTTATAACATGACAGGGAAGAAATGGGGCGTATTCACCTTGCGTCAGTGCAAGGGACGCAAGGGTGAGTGCGTCGACTTGGTAAGCCACGAATCAAACACGAGAATGCTTGTTTGCTTGCCTATTCAATTCGATAACATGCTGCTACGATAACATGCTTTACGTTTTCAAAGAAATCATGAAATTGACCCTAAGGAGAACATAGCAAGATCATAAGCTAAGTTGCATGATTCAACGTAAATATTAAAGATGTTGGTTTGGAAAGATGATCTTTGATATCAGTACATGCGAGGACGAACGTACTGATCCCCACCAGCTTCATGCAGGGTGCAGGGAATGGATTGCTCGCGGCGAAGCGTTGCTTGAACGTGTTAAGGCTTGGAATGCCGAAGCGCATTGAAGCGTGCTATCGCATTGACGCTCGAACTACGCAGCTGGATTGATGCGGCCGAGATATAGAAGGCATGATGTATGGAACGGAGAAATCCTTTGTGGGCAAGAGAGAACCTGAGTGTTGTAGCCAATCTGGCATATATTGTTGGGCTATCGAAAGCCATTGTAACCTCAGTTTCGGATATCAATAAAGAGAATTGTTTTGTATACTCTGTTTCCTTTCGTTGTTAATATCGAATCAAAAGATAACCATTTGAGAACTTGTCATCTTGCCTTGCACGAGCGCAACTTCAGGCTCGTGCGGCATCACGCCCCCTGCGAGGACGATGATTCGGGTGATTCCGGGTCGGGGCGTGACAAATTGGTATCAGAGCTCTAGGCTCAATTTCCTCTGGACACTCGCTTCATCACAAATTCGAAAAGTTGCCCACCACCACTTGATATCACTCTTGACTCTACTCGATGCCGCACTGGATGTTCCATACAATAAGTCTAATACAAATCATGAAATTTTGCTGCGTGTGTTTTGGAAATTTCATGATGTTTGCTAAGAAAGTCGCGAGGGGTATATTGCATTGAATGCAAACGAGCCGTAAAAATGTTAGTTGCTGCAAGCGCAACGAATTGTAAAATACGATTTGAGATATTGTGGCAATGTAACATGTTGAATGAGAAATAAAATGATGCACGATGTGCAGCGAGTTAATGTGAATATGCGTTAAAATAAAAGTGAGAAGTGATAGCCAATACCGATGTGTTAAACGGATTGTGCATTGACTTGTAAAGTCGAGAGTAATTCGTTGCACGAGGTACGGTAAATGTCGGAAATGATCGTTGCACGATGTGCAACGCGTATTGGAAAGTAAAAATCATTGCACGTGGTGCAACACATATCAGATTAATCGTTGCACGAAGTGCAAAGGAAATTGGAAATAAATCGTTGTACAAAGTGAAATGAAATGTCGAAAATAAATCGTAGCACGATGTGCAACGCGAGTCGAAAGTAAAATTTGTTGCACGGGGTGCAACGTATATCAAGATAAATTGTTGCACGAGATGCAACGTAAGAAAAGAATTGAAAATCGTAAATCGATAAAACGAATCGTTCGGTTGCGCACCAAACTTATGTTGGCAAACGAGAACATTGACCGAGTTGTGTCGGATTTTGATAGAATCAAAGTTACGGTTGTGATCAAGCACGATCACTGCGGAAATTGTGAGTCGAAAGAGAACGTTGGCCTATACTAAGTATAATGCGAGGGAAATGGCTTGATTCCGAGTGGTATATGCCATACCACGTAGGCGATGAATGACTCGATTTCGAGTGGTATATGGTATAGCACTTGTGCGATAAATTGCATCGACGCTTTGTGAGAATAGCAAAAAGTTTGTCCGCAACGGACGGGGGAGTACCGAGACTCGATTGAAAATTTGTATGACGGTATGTTGATGCAAGTGTTCTTCGAAATTCGGTTGGGACGATAAGGTGAGACTCGTATCGATGAACGATACGTCGGACGAAAGTTATAGTTGGTCGGACGACCGAGACTAGCGAAACGATTCTGCCTTGACGCAATAATCGGATCGACGGGAAAGAAATACTCGAGCTTACAAATGAGTCGCACGACTTGCGATCTCGGTAGAAACATTGGGCGAGACGAATCGAATCGTACGACTTGCGATCTCGATAGAAATGTTGGGCGATGTGAATTGTAATCGTATCGCACGATGTGCGACTTCGGTAAGAAAGTTGGTTGACGCGAGAAACCGTGCCTATGAAATAGTTGGTTAAGTTACGACGACAATCATTTGAGTACGATTGAAAACACGCGAAACTTAGAGGGCGAGATCGTATAACTCGAGGGCACGATGTTGGATAATCGGTAACTCGGTTACGCGATCAAAGTATAGCGGGATACGGTGAATCGGAAAACAAGTTGATGCATATGGAAAAGCTCGTTGCGAACTTGGATGTATGTGATGCGAATTATGTTGACGTCGAAACGGATTCGAAGTCGACCCAATTGCTATCGAAATTGATATGAACTATCAAGATCGATACGCAAGAAAACGTAAGCGAAGTGAGAATACAAAATGGAATGCGCTTTGCGCTATCAAAATTTTGTAAGGATACGAGAATGAACGAACTTGGTTGATCGTAAATTTTGTGATTGATCAAAGACGAGACTATAAGTCATCGACGATTGCTCGATGCGTATAGCATCTCGTGTGTCGACCCGTGAATAAGATAGACTCGAACTTGATGCGAGTAGATGTTTCGTAAATTGCAGAATCATCGACGTCTGTGCATGACTTGACTCGGAGGATAGTTGCGCATCAGTTGCGTCGATAGAAATGGTTGTGTCCGAAATTGGGTATTCGCATAGAATCGTCGGAACATGATTTGGCTCCGAAATAAGATATAGCATGGTTCGTATTAAACTGTCCTTCGTTAATGATCCACAATTATCGAGCGTAGCTTCGGGGCAGCTGACCCTAGAAGACTTGACCGCCAAATCAAATTGAATACTGCAGACCGTAAGATGAACCATGCGATATCGCATATAGGATTGCACCGATAACAAATATAATACGGTGCATGTTGATGATAAGTCTAGGCGATTGCGAGGAACGTGCTATGCACGAGAGGGAACGATAAGGGAATGGCTTACGAGTCATGTCGTTAGATTCGGATTCACCTTGCAATTGAGCTTGCGTGGATCGAAATTATGTTCGATGTTGCGAGACGGGTAAGTTGGGAATTTGACTAGTGAATTCCTACTCGTTAGGAAATTGAATGTAAGACGCGTCGTTAAGACATTCGTGTCAAGGCGATCGTTGCCTTGAGCACCATCGCCTTGATGTAAACTTTCGTGTCGGATAGATTGTGGCCTTTGTGCAATGTCAATTTAAACTTGCGTCAGGAGAATCTAAGCACGGTGCCTTGGAAAGTAACCTAGCGGGCGTAGCCCTGAATGTTGATACATTTGCAAGTCAACAAAGAAAAATCGTATCGAGACAAGTCGCAAGCGAGACTTCGGAAATAGTTGGACAGCGACGTCGAACGCAAGGCGTTGCGGAGACTCGTTGTGATTGGATGCGCGACGGCTTGACGCGACGCATAGAGTTGGTAGTCCATATGAAACATACGAAAGGAGAAATGCGATTTTGAATCGCATAGCGTTATGCAATAAAATTTCGAGAACAAGTACTATGGATGAGTCCGATCGAGAGTACGAGATGGCAAGCATAGGATTGAAATTTACCTGTCAGCTTTGTTCCAATTTGCTACGACTGGACTTGGTCGAAATACACATATCTTCGGGACGCCTTGAATATAGGTACGAATCCAAATCGAGTTGTATCCAAATTTAAATCGAGCTGCAGGGATGACTTTGAAATGCTAGTGAAAAGCTTGCGAGATATTATGAAATCGAACATCATATGTGGGGCGAGATCGTGAAACGATCTATAAAACACTTAGTCGGAGTGTTGGTTTTGGTTCGAGGACGAACCTTGTTTTGAGTGGTATATTCTGTAATGCCCCGCTCCGCACGGCGCATTACGCTGAAGCGTTGACTCAACGAGTCGCGTGGACCGAAAGAATGTATCGATGCAAAACGATACGATAGCTAAGTTGTCCCGAGCAACGCATCAAACTGAGTCGATGCGAAGAGTTGCCTTGTCCCTAAGAATGCATCGAGTGAATCGATGCGAAGCGCCGCGTTGCCCCGAAGGATGAGTGCATTGAATCGGCTCGAAGATTCTAAGAAATCGAATCGACCAAGGCGCAAGTCCGAATCGAAGCAAGTATTGATTTTAGTTGGTTTCGTGTGCAGGTCATACTTTGACGGGAAAATATTAGAGGTCGATCTTTTGCAATATTTAGTAAGGGGTCCGCGAAATCAAATTGTCGCCTTGCGACGGGCCGAGACTTGGGCACGCTAAGGCAAATCGGGCGTATGATTCAATGAAAGCACGAAGTGCTCGAATGGCTAAGTCAGGAGAGTGGCCGTGCAACAAAGTTAGGGAATCGAGCCGCATCGGCTCGGCGAAACGACGAAGGCATATCGACTCAAGGTGGGAGGATTGACTTCTTTTTACTCCTCCATTCGATAAGTCAAATATATCATTTGTATGCTAAAAGTTAACCTATCGACGCCACGGGCGTGGCCGATCGGAGATAAAATCATAGTGTGAGTCGAACACTAAGTTAGAACAATTGAAATGATACGTGCATCCTATGCACGAGTCGCTATGGAACATTGGAAATCGCAAAGGCGAGCGCCTCGGAGCGCAAGCCGTAAGAACATGGGATAACTATAATCGGCGAGTGCCTTAGTGTACGAACCATACCGTGCCTTTGATGCACGAGTTAGACGGCTAGAACATTGAAAGACAATAGGCGAGCGCCCTAGTGCGCAAGCCCCGAACCTTGAATGCTAAGTTATAGAACATGGGAATATGGTCGGAACGTGCCTACGTGCACGGGATAATAAAAGATGGCTTCGTTGCGAGAGAATACAGTTGCGGTATGAATGTGGCAAAACTGTCGGATATGACATGTTGCCTCGAAAGGTGTTCGAGACCCTCGGGTCGTTCGGTTGACGAGCATTGAGTTGAGGCACGATGCCATTGAATCATCGAAACGAAGTGCGAAACGAAAGAACATAGAAAGCTAAGTAGAAGAAATGCGAGACGATAAGTCTGAGTCTCGGACTCAAGACTATGTTTGGTTGTTTGAAATTGATACTTGAATGATAGGGCGTTGCATGGTCGATTGGAATGGGCTCGAGATAAAATGTGATACCGCCCGTGCACGGGTGTTTCCCCCAATCGGATAGATACCGGATGCGCCCCGGAACCGATTGGCCGCGGAGGGATTCGAATAATCTTTGTAGGCGCACATCAAAACTAGATGGGAAATACCGCAAATGATGGTATGCAGCGGGAACGTTTCGGTTGTTTTGGGATTGTAACCCAACCCGTGAAACGCCGGGCAGCCCAACCAAATAGTAAGAAAAGAATGAGAGAAAAGAAAGGAACTCCTTTAGTCCATTCCGGCGCGGATACGCCAACGGCCCTCATATAGTTAAGGAACGATGGATTGAAAGTGTAGGCGCGAATGCGTCCCGCATATAGATCCTACTTAGAGTTGCACTTATAACATGACAGGGAAGAAATGGGGCGTATTCACCTTGCGTCAGTGCAAGGGACGCAAGGGCGAGTGCGTCGACTTGGTAAGCCACGAATCAAACACGAGAATGCTTGTTTGCTTGCCTATTCAATTCGATAACATGCTGCTACGATAACATGCTTTACGCTTTCAAAGAAATCATGAAATTGACCCTAAGGAGAACATAGCAAGATCATAAGCTAAGTTGCATGATTCAACGTAAATATTAAAGATGTTGGTTTGGAAAGATGATCTTTGATATCAGTACATGCGAGGACGAACGTACTGATCCCCCACCAGCTTCATACAGGGTGCAGGGAATGGATTGCTCGCAGCGAAGCGTTGCTTGAACGTGTTAAGGCTTGGAATGCCGAAGCGCATTGAAGCGTGCTATCGCATTGACGCTCGAACTACGCAGCTGGATTGATGCGGCCGAGATATAGAAGGCATGATGTATGGAACGGAGAAATCCTTTGTGGGCAAGAGAGAACCTGAGTGTTGTAGCCAATCTGGCATATATTGTTAGGCTATCGAAAGCTATTGTAACCTCAGTTTCGGATATCAATAAAGAGAATTGTTTTGTATACTCTGTTTCCTTTCGTTGTTAATATCGAATCAAAAGATAACCATTTGAGAACTTGTCATCTTGCCTTGCACGAGCGCAACTTCAGGCTCGTGCGGTATCACGCCCCCTGCGAGGACGATGATTCGGGTGATTCCGGGTCGGGGCGTGACACGTATCGAGTGAGCATTTTCTCAATGTAATGAGATTGTGACAGTGCTATTCCCGTGCCTGTCCGGATGATCTTGAGCCCCAAGATAACATCGGCATCCCCCAAGTCCTTCATACTGAACTTGGTCGAGAGAAATTTCTTTGTCTCTGTGACACAGCTTAAATCCGTACCTAGGATTAGCATGTCGTCAACGTATAGACAAACGATAACTCCTCTTCCGTCAGCAAACTTAGTATAGACACACTTGTCTGTTTCACTGACCTTGTAGCCATTTGACCTTATCACTTTGTCAAACTTTTCATGCCATATTTTGGGAGCTTGTTTCAAACCATACAGAGACTTCATCAACTTGCAGACTTTGTCTTCCAGACCTCTGACGACAAAACCTTCTGGTTGTTGCATGTAGATCTCTTCTGTCAGCTCGCCATTAAGGAATGTCGTTTTCACATCCATCTGATGTATTACTAGTTTGTGTATTGCTGCTAGAGCAATTAACAATCTGATGGTTGTCATCCGAGCTACTGGAGCATAAGTATCAAAATAGTCGATCCCCTGTTTCTGAGCAAACCCTTTGGCCACTAGCCTGGCCTTGAATTTGTCGATGGTTCCATCTGCTTTCATCTTCTTCTTGAAGATCCATTTGCATTCGATGGGTCTTGCTCCTTCTGGCAGGTCAACTAACACCCATGTATTATTGGAGGTGATTGAGTCAATCTCATTGTCTATCGCCTCCTTCCAGAATACAACATCTCTGGTCTTCATCGCTTCATCATAGGTAAGCGGATCTGCTTCCACATGATAAGTGACGAAGTCATCTCCGAAGTCTTTCGGCCTCCTTACTCGCTTAGTTGACGGCTCAGCGAGTTCTGGTTCAACTGGTGTCTCTTCGACAATAGCTTCTTCTTGGACTACTGGTTCTTTAAGGACTTCTGTCTGCTTTGCAATCTCATCATTCTCCGGAAGATCCGCGAGAACAATATTTTTGTGCCTTGCAAACTTGTCTTTAAAATATTCAGCATCGCGAGATTCAATGATATGATTTGATTCTATATCAAGGAATCTCCGAGCATCACTCTTCTCGGCATAACCCAAGAAGATAGCCTTAGTGGTCCTAGTCCCCAGCTTCTGAATCTTCAGATCTGGGAGCTTCACGTAAGCCAGACACCCCCACACTCGAATGACATTCAAGTTAGGTCTGACTTTGAACCAGAGTTCATGAGGTGTTATGTCCGAAGTTGTATACGGTACTCTATTGAGAATAAAAGTAGCCGTTAATGCAGCTTCTCCCCAGAAGCTCTTTGGAAGACTCGCAGTCAACAACATAGAGTTCATCATCTCTGTCAACGTTCTGTTCTTCCTTTCTGCTACTCCGTTGGATTGAGGAGAGTACGGAGCCGTCGTCTCATTTATGATTCCATGTTCTTTACAGAATGATGAGAAATCATGAGACCGATACTCCTCGCCTCGATCACTCCTTAGCCTTTTGAGTTGTTGTCCAGTTTGCCGTTCAGCCTCGGCCCTGAACTCCTTGAACTTCTCGAATGCTTCGTCTTTAGACTTGAGCAGGTAGACAAAAGCATACTTTGAGAAGTCATCGATGAAAGTAATAAAATACTT
Source organism: Iris pallida (assembly GCA_029216955.1). Lineage (NCBI taxonomy): Eukaryota > Viridiplantae > Streptophyta > Magnoliopsida > Asparagales > Iridaceae > Iris > Iris pallida. Next base: position 235,298 of record JANAVB010020600.1, on the reverse strand, counting down.
CATCCCGACTTTTGTAGAGAATTGCTTGAAATTACAGATATCTGAGTGAACCAACTCCAGAAGATCTGTGCTTCGATGGACCCTGTGAAAGGGTTTCCTTGTGATCTTCGTCTGAGCACACACTTCACATTTCTCTACCTTACCCCCACACTTGGAGATAAGTCCTAGGCTAGACATCTTGTTAATTCTTTTACAATGAACATGTCCTAGCCTATTATGCCACAACTCAAAAGAATAGTTCAAAGTAGAAATAGCATTAATATCATTTTTCTGGGTTACAACAAGCTGAATTTTGTACATTCCTTCAGTCTGGAAAGCTTTTCCGAAGAATGTACCCTTCTTGGACATCACCATCTGGCCAGCATTGATGTCCATCCTCAAGCCTGCGTTACAAAGCAGGCTTCCAGAGATCAGGTTCTTAGCAATTGCAGGAACATGCTTCACTCCTTGAAGCGTCAGAGTGTTCCCCGATGTGAGTTTCAGCTCCACCGTCCCGATCCCCAGTACTTCAGCTTGTGCCTGGTTTGCCATTATGACTTTCTCAAAAGTTGGCTCATAGGAGTCGAACCATTCCTTGTCTGAGCAGACATGACATGTCGCACCAGTGTCTATCCACCAGTCCGAGTCAACCCCCACATTTGTAACCTGTGCTATCATTGCAACCAGATTAGTAACCAAAGAAACCTTACTAGGATCACCTTTTTCTGGTTCCTTGCAGTCACTTTTGTAGTGGCCCTTCTTGCCACATTTGTAACAAGTCACATGGGACTTGGACTTCTGATTCTTGAATGAAGGACTCTTCACTTTCAGATTAGTGAAGTCCTTCTTCTTCTTGTGAGGAGAAGCCGCCTGCTTCCCCTTGTACTCTCTGGTTTGGACCAGATTTGCTTTCGCCAGTTGTTTGGACAGAGAATCCATCTTTTGTTGAGAGCGCATCTCGTCCTCAACATGGATCTCTTGCAGGAGATCTTCCATACATATGTCCAGCTTCTTGCGGTGCATCCTTGCATAGAAGTTGCTCCAACCCGCAGGAAGTTTAGAGACGATTCCTCCAATGACAAACTTGTCGACAAGAGGCATCTTCTCGTCATCCAACTTTTGGCGCAGCTTCAGAAACTCCTTTACTTGGGGCAGCATAGCCTTCTCATCTTCGAAGGTCCACTTGTGGTATCTTTCAACCAAGAAGATCTTGGACCGATTCTCGTCATCTTCGTACAATTTCCCCAAGGAGTCCCAAATCTCTTTGGCAGAATTCTTCTTGGAATAGGACTCTGCCAGAGAGTCTTCCATGCTATTGAGAATCAACAGTTTACAGATACTGTTTTCTCTAATCCATTTTGCCTGCTTGGACTTAGCAGCTGCAATAACTTCTGTGGTTCCGGTTGTTGGAACGATTGGTTCTTCCTCATTCAGCACGTGATCAACTTCCACGAGTTGAATGTTTAAGGTTACTTTCCGTTTCCAGATTTGGAAATGTTCGCCGTCGAATTTCTCCAACTTGTTAAAGTCGGTATTGACGAGCGATGCACGTGAGTTATCCATCTTTTCGATATAGCTTTGAGATTGTTAGTCCCTTGGCGAACAATCGATGGAAAAACACATTTTCAGAAACTATTGTAAAGACAATATTTCCAGCAACAACACCCTAAAGAAGGTGATGTTGTATTACGAGAATCTAAAGAGATTTCGTAATATTTCTCGAAGGCAACAGAACCGTATAACTTTTAAAGAGAAGCGACGGTATTCTCGAAGGCAACAGAGGAAGAAGAAAGCCTGCTGGGGTGAAAGATCACCGGCGCTCAAAGCTATATCCGCCTTACGGACAAGCCTCCAGGAACCAGCAAGTTCGAAGAGAACTTTAGAACGCTGGCCAAAAATGTCGACGACTCCTCGGAATAGCAGCAGCACTTCTCTCTCTCTCTGGAAATTCTCTGATTATTTTCTGTAACCTTAGAGAGAGGAGATGCTACTGATATTATAGGCACGAGATGGGCTTTTCAAATTCTGAACGCACGCCCTGGTTTAATGCCAGATCCGAATTTTCTGGATCTGAGCCATTTCCGGATCTGAGCCCACAAGACCCGCGGTACGTCCCGTACGCTCAGTACGCTCAGTACGCCCCGTACGTCACGCAGGCCGCGCAGAGGCTCGCGCACGACCGCAACTAAAGCGCATAATGCGCCTAGCGACGAGCTGTCGTGCTAAGTGCCATCAAAGTGCCATCAAAAAGCCACATTAAGCCTCAAAAGCCCATTAGCTCAAGCCTGAGTCCGAGTCCGAGTCACTAAGCCCCTTCGGGGCTTAGCTCCAATCTATTTTCATTTTGGCCAAAAGTTGGTTTATTATTCTCACCTCTATGTAAAATCCCCCCACATGGCACCCTCCATTGGGCCTCAACCCATGTGCATCTCTCTATTCCTTCATAAGTAATATATAGAGATACATATTGGTGTGATTTTCCGATGTGGGACTATCTTTTAACAATAGAATGTTGTGAACACACACAACACATAGAATAAAACACCAACAATACATACCTAGTTTTTTATGTGCTTCACTGGGTCAAGATTGTGCCATGTATGCTTGTATATGAGGTGATGGAGTCTCAATTTTAGTCAGCGGACTCAGATTCGGGTGTGACCCTACTTTGTGGATGTCACCATTTTCTGCAGTCCTGCGCACTATACAAAGTGTAACATTTTTTCCTCAAAAATGCTATTTGGCTCAATTTTTTTTGGGTGATATCATCTCCCATTATGTGGCATATGTCATTGCTGATGACATGACAGTTGATATGGCAAAATTAAACACTAAAATTAATTTTAAATTTTAAATTAATAATAAAATTAATACTAATATCAAATTAACAGGAATATTAAAATTAAAATTAACATTAACTTTAACATTAAAATATTAACATTAAATGAAAATTAGCATTAGCATTAACATTAACATTAAAATAAATATTAACCTCAAATTGACGTGAGTATTAATATTAATATTTACATTAACATTAGTTAACATTAACATAATTTTACATTAACATTAAAATTAATATTAACATTAAATTAAATTTAGGATTAGCATTAATATTAACAATAAAAAATTTTGGTAATTAATTTTTTGGGTTAAAACATGACATGTCAACTGTCATGTCAGTTGCCATGTCAGATGCCACATAATGGGAGATATCATCCAAAAATTTTGGGAGTCAAATAGCATTTTTTTTTTTTTTTTTTGCAGTTATGGCTGCAAAAAAATTTGGCTGCCAAAATTTTTGCAATCCTGAACTGCCAAAAATTGTCAAAATTTTGCCAATTATGGTTATGCGACTGTCAAAATTTTGACGGTCCTCACTGCTAAAATTTTGACAGTTCATCTGCAAAAATGGTGATGCACTATCTGAGGCCTAATACAAACCAGAGAAATACTTTTTCACGCGCCTTAATATAGGATGTCCAAATTATATGGGGGCCACGGTTGGTTACATGCTTATATTGAATTATATGGGGCCATGGTTGGTTACACGCTTATATTGCGCTCATGGGTGCATCCACGTCCAAGCGCGCAGGAATAGTACTTCTTTTTAAAAAAAAAAAAAAAAACTATTCCATTCTCTCTAAAACTCTGATGGTCATTCTACTCCTTTCTTACAGCAACCATAGACAAAGGCACCACACAAATTACTAGGGGCTATCACTTACTAGGGGACAGCCCAGGTTTGAGGAACTTTTACTGGGGACGTCCCGAAAATTACTTGGGGCTATCCCACCCCCCCCCCCCCCCCCCCCCCAAACCCTCTCTTTCATTTCATTTTCATAAAAAAATTCTCTCTCTTCAAAACCCTCTCTCCAAAACCCTACTCTCCAAAACCCTATTCTCATTCTCCCCAACTCCAATCCAAACTCCTAACCCTAGTTTTCTTCTACATTTCTTATGATAAATTAGGTTAGAACAATTTTTTGTTTGTCAAAGTATTTTTCGAATTCAGAAAATCTCAGTTTTTTCGTTTAAACCTAACCCTAGAACACGAAATGGCCGTTCGGCTGCTGCTCGTGGGCGTCATCTCTGAGGACTGCCGAAGAACGGGCAGTCCTACTGCCAAAGTGGACTGCCATATTCCAGGCAGTCCTATTATAAAACAGGACTGCAGGAAGCCTGGCAGTCCTTTTATAAAACAGGACTGTCATCTCTTCTGCAGTCCTGAAAGAATGATGGACTGTCAGGAACATGGCAGTCCTTAAGGAAAACTGAAACTCTCTGTCACAGAGTTTTACAAATAGGACTGCCACCCCCCTGGCAGTCCTACACTTAAGTAGGACTGCCAGTATGTAGGACTGCCAGGGGGGTGACAGTCCTATTTATAAAATTCTGTGATGAGCTTCTCAAACTGAAACTCTGTCACAGAGACTTATAAATAGGACTGCCAGGGTGCTGGCAGTCCTAATTGATACTTGCTGTAACAGCAAGTTTCAATTACGACTGCCAGCACCCTGACAGTCCTCATTTTGTATAGGACTGCCAGGGGGGTGGCAGTCCTAATTGAAACTCTCTGTGATAGAGAGTTTCAAAACTCTCATCACAGAGACTTACAAATAGGACTGTCACCCCCCTGGCAGTCCTAAATTACACGGAGAATGACCATTCTCCTACGTTCTAACACGGAGAATAACCATTCTTCGTGTTCTAACACGGAGAATAACCATTCTCCTGCATTTTATGATTAGTTGAAACTTTGAAGGGCCATAACTTTTGACTGGAAGGTCGAAACGAGGTCTGGTTTGTCGCAAAATGAGCATATCTTCGAGGAGCCCGAGATTAATCGCTTTTCCGTTAGACGGCCATCCGAAATTTTAGAATCGCAAAAAAATGATGTTTGGACCTCCGTTTTAGCACTTTTAGGTTTCCCAAAATAACTATTATTTTCTTTGGGTGAAAAATTAGTATTTTATTTTCTTGTTGTTGTGGTGGTGATTTTCTTCTGATTCTTGGAGAGACGACAATGGAGGAGATGGGTTTGTTGAGCTCTGTGCTGGGTTTTGTTGGATTCGGAGTTGAAATCTTTGTTGGGATTGTGATTGGCTATTTTCTCTTCATTTACTTCCAGCCCACTGATGTCAAGGTGCTATTCTAGAAAAATTTGGGGAAAAATTTGGGCTAGGGTTTAGAATTTTATGACCTAGAAATGTGGAGGAGAAGAAAAGAGTAGAGGGAGAAAGAGTAGAGGAAGAGGAAGAGGAAGAGAGGAAATGAAATGAAGTTGGTATTTATACCATTCTTTGGACTAGCCCCAAGTAAAAAAAATTGATGGCAAACTTGTAATATTTTTGAACATTTTTGGGATAGCCCCTAGTAATTTGTGTGGTGCCCTTAGAAAAAGCCTATTCTTATCACATAAGACTTCAGTAAAATTTGTACCAGGAAACCGATTACACAAAGGCCTCGTTGGTTCACGGAAAGGAAAGGAAAACAATTTCTTGTTCTTTTTCTTTCCTTGAAAAATTATAATTTCCATCATTTCCCTTTCCGGTATTTGGAGAGGAGAAAAAAATTAGAGGCGGAAGTGGATTTCCTATAGTTGAGAAAGTGAATTCTTGGTTGGATGGAGAATTCACTTTCCTCCTTAATTTACTTTCCTATGAGAATCATTTTTCTTCCCTCGTACTCTTCTTTGACATCCAAACATAGAAAAAAAATACTTTTCTTTCCAAATTTCATGATTCTGCTAACCAAATGAGGCCAAGGAATACAATTAATGTTTCCTTAAACAAAAACAAAAAAGACGGTTGCAAACAAACCAAAGAAAGAAAACAAAAATACAACTAACACAGTAGTGTGCAAACCCCAAAACTTAGTTGTTTTTGCTCATCCTTGTATAAAATCAAAGAAGTTAAAATAAAAAGAAAAAACTCACCCATTTTGTTAAAGTTCAAATCGTACAAAATTTTTATTGTTATCTTAGACTTGGAAGGTGACATCTTTCTCTCCAATAACTTGAATCACTTGCCTACGGTCAATTCACCATATACAACACTCAGTTAATTTCGAAGTTAGAGAATAGCAACTAATCTCAAAGCCAACAACCATTTTCTATTATGGATAACTCATTATTTTGCTCGGATCTGCGTGATATTTAAACATCCAAAAAAAAAAAAAAAATTCCCCTTCTTTTCGACACAATTGATGGGATCAAAGAGATCCCAGCCAACCAAATTTCATTCATTCATAGAAAAGCAATAGTACAAGATCACTACTATGAATCACACAGAAACTAGAAGGTCAAAGAGTCTGTTCAAGTAGAGATTGTTTCACATCACCACAAATATCTCTCGTCTGAACCTCATCATAACTGCTACAACTAAAATACTTTCCGAGTGCTCTATAACAGCTACGAATTATCAAGAGAGAGAGAGCAACTTCCAAATTCAAAGTAATGGCAGATCAAGATGATACAAGAAATAAAACACAGCTCCAAAATTAACAGAACACTTCCAACATAACAGTATTAAAGAAGTTAAATTATTAACAGAGAAGGTTTACAGTTACTAGACAAGGAACTAAACACACAGACACTATTTTTACACTTTCCACCCCCATTATTTTTTCACTTCAGAAAAGGGTGTTAACATCACATTTATGTTGTTCCAATACAATTAATGATGAGAAAATTGATTTTCTCATATCCACAGAACAACGACCCTTCCAAATAAAATAAGACCCAGAAGGACATACCAAACCATACCAGAACCAAATGAAAGCGACAGACAGAGGGAAGAGAAGAGGGTTCTTGCCTCTACAGCCAGTTGTGACTCGTAGTGTATGGCATGCCCTGGTTTGAAGTTCCAACCTCCCCATGAGCACTGGATTGACCTCCAGAAGTTGCACTCTTTGATAGAATTGCCATCAGACTACCCCCATGCACCCGCCCTTCGGGAAGAGCCGCCGCCACTGGCTTAGACGGGAATAATACCACAGGATGCATCAACTTCCTTGGCTCAGTAACATTATAAGCCATACAACTGTCCTGTACTTTGATCACCTCTTTCAGCTTCTCGGGTTTGATCAACAATGGGTTCTGCGTACCAGGTTGCAATATGCCCCCGCCATGAACACAACGGTCTTGCACCAGTGCACTATGAGCAGCACACAAGCCAGTCTTCCCCCGAGCAAAGCGGTCACACGGTGGTCCCTCCGATCCTGCATTAGAAGAACCCCCATGGCCCCAAGAACACCTCTTCCCTCCTCCATGTGCCTTGCAATAATCTGTGCTCCCCTGAGCGCTCTTCCCACAACCTTCCGACTTGCATCGCTTGCCTCCACCATGCCGGACACAGTAATCTGTCCGCCCTCTTGCACTCTTGGTGCACTCAGGTACTGCACATCTCTTCCCACCGCCATGGGCAACACAGAATTGAGTCCCACCATGAACGCTCTTTGGGCACATGCCGCCGCCACCCTGGAACGAGCAGCGCTTCCCCCCACCATGTGCTTTACAGAAAGAGGTACTACCTTCAGCCCCCTTGGTACACCCTGGGACCGTACACCTCTTCCCGCCACCGTGTGCCTTGCAGAACATCGTGCTCCCTTGTGCCCCTTTGGTGCATTCTGGAAACTGGCAACGACGGCCGCCTCCATGGGTGATGCAGAGGCCAGAGTAGCCTTCAGCACTCTTGGTGCAATTCTTCATCTGGCATCTCTTACCACCTCCGTGCCTAATGCACAGGCCAGATTTTCCCCTTGCAGCTCGGATGCAGCCCTCATGACTGCAACGGCGCCCACCACCATGGGCAATACAGTAATCGGTGCGGCCTTCGGCACTCTTGGTGCAGCCAAGGAAATTGCAGCGACGGCCGCCTCCATGGGCTTTGCAGTAAACTGTCCTCCCTTCCGCTCCCTTGTGACATCCCGCTTTCTGGCACCTCCTTCCCCCACCATGGGCTATGCATAGCCCAGAAGCTCCTCTAGCTCCTTTTATGCATCCCTGAAATTGGCAGATCTTCGCACTAGTAGTGCGTTGCTGTGGATGAGTGATCCCGGAAGTACAGGCAACTGGACTTTTAAGTGTCTCATTTACGGTTGACGGGGAGTCTGAAATAGTTGGAAAGGGGTTTACTTGGTTGAAGGCAATGCTGCCATTAGCCCCTGAGTTGTATATAGAGCGCGGTAGATAACTCCCAAGTTTCCAGCTGGATGTCGCCGAACCTTCCTCAATGCTTTGTACTGGACCGATTGCAGCTGATGCCTCTAGGCTGTTCACTAATTGAGTGCAACCTGAAGCGACACTAGTGATAACGGATTCTAGTGGCCCGGTTGATAAACTTAACTGGAGGTCACACAGTGGACCAGTTTCCGATGCTTTGAGGTTAGTGGATTGTTTCTTGGAGCCGTATGTATTGTCATTGCCAAGATGAAGCTGAAAATTCAAGCCCAAATCCACTGAAGACTCCTCGTCAGTTGTTTCCTTAACCGAAGACATGGTGCAAGCAGTTGCTGAACTACCCTTGCTGTTGTCTGAGGAACTAGACGGATGCCCTAAACCTAGGGCCAAAGCAGGATGTTCTGGACCATCAATCTCGTATAAATCAGCCCACTTCCTCTTTGTCCCTATTGAACCGGAACTAAACAGAGTGGATTTTCCAGGGGAATCAAGTCGCAGAGTAATGTCTGTGGTGCCATATGAAGCTCCAAATGGACCTTCGTTCCCACCACCAAACACATTTAAAGAGAGATTTGAAGCAAATCCAAAGCCCCCAGTGCCATTATTCTCCATAACTACTACAATATCCAAATCTTAATGAGTAAAAAATAACCAGTTAGCCTGACTTCCGGGACAGTAAGTTAGCAATCCTAGCTGATGTTAGAAGAACTCAGCAGAGTCCTTGCAACCTCCACTAACAAATCCTGATGTATCACGACGATCCATTGTGTAGTAGAAAGACTAGGGAATCAGCAGAGTTGCTTTAGTGACAGAACAACAACCCAAGATCAGCAGACACCAACATCACCAAATGAAAGGTGAAACGGCCTAAAGTCCTGCAAAAGTAAATGTATTAGAACAGAAACAATCAGTTCTTCACAACTAAAGATTTCTGCACAAAACAATGTTTTGATTAAGAACTCGAAGAATCAAACAACATTATTAGCTATATTTGTTGCAAACTACAGATTTGAAATAACATAATTTGCTGAAAAAAAGATTTGAAATTGCAGAAGAGCAGGAATAATGCAAACAATAAGGGATTCAAACTATCCATGAAGCATTTCAGAAATCAGACTCACATACAAGTGAGAAATCAAATATAAAAAATACCCTACCCATTCATTTCACCAATATATACCCCTTTTTAAAGTTAATAAAATGATTATCCTTCCCCTCACTTGTATCATGAGAGTATAGCACCAGAAAATTAGTGGGCGTCATAATCTATATCTTTATTAATATCAATAATTATCCTTCCAAACCCTGCCTAACTATCTGAATGGGGACAGAGTACTTTTGTGGGGAGAAAGGATGAGATCAAGGTGATCTTAGTCAGCTCTTAAAAGCAATATATACAAGAACTAGACTGGAAAAGTACTTTGTTAATTGCAAAAGCATTTTGGCCCTAATGACAACAAAGAAATGCAATGACATCAACTCACAACAAGCAAAAGATCTCCAACTTTTTTCTTATATGTGTGTGTGTGTGTGTGTGTGTGTGTGTTTTGGCCCTAATGACGACAAAGAAACGCAATGACATCAACTACAACAAGCAAAAGATCTCCAACATTTTTTCTTATATATATATATAGACAGTGCCTTAACAGAGCGCGGAGCAATGGCACAGAAGCAGTGGTTATTGTGGTTGTCTTGTCAGTTCCTCGAAACTAGTCATTTAGCCTCTCTTTTTTCTATCGTCAAGTTTATTGTTCTATTCCGATCTGAATTTTGAATGGCTCAAATGACCGTCATGTCTTCATATGCCTGTATGGACTTCTGTAGATGGACTTTTTCATTGTATCAACAGATACATTTAGGCATAACCTCATATACTATTTTTTTTGTTTCTCATTGGTTTTGAATAGAATTATATTTAACATTGTTGAATTATTCACATGCGATAGATATTGTTGTTTATTAACTTGGTTATCCCCACAATATATAGTTTTGAATGAAATAATATTAAGATGTATGAACATTGTGAATTTATAATACACAACTTCGACAAACGGTAATGATTAATGTTCTCGATAAAAAGCTTTTATCGCCAAATGTAGGATGGTAATCTTCGGCACGTTGAGAATTGGGTCATAGTTTCGTCCATACTTCCCTCATTTTCCTTTAGTTTTGTCATTTGCTAATATGACCGAAAAAGATAGTCAAAAGTTCAGAATCTCGGACGGTATCGGTGTGGGTAAGAATCAGAGTGGACATGCAAAAAACGATATGATGCAGTTGATATGTATAGATATCGGCTAATACCGCTAACCTTGGTTTAGATGTAGATCTCCATTAATGATGATTACAAGCATCTATAAAGTCGCCCTTCATAAAATGGAAGGCCATGAGACCATGTTTATGTCTACTCTCAGTTCATCTACATTGTCAAGGCCAATGGTTGTCGACAGGTTATCATTCTAAATTTCCATTCTAGAAACATGTATTTTTTAGCGTCAATTGCCACTTGTATACAAATTTCACAAGAGTTTTATACCACCACCATCATCCAATGGTTCCCAGTAGCTGTATCGGACCCTTCTTAATTGGCATCTTACTTGTCAAGGCCAATGGTTCTCGATAGGTTATCATTCTATATTTCCATTCTAGAAACATGTACTTTTAGTGTCATTGCCACTTGTACAAAGTACTAAGTTCACAAGAACATAACAAGAGCATAACAGAGCAATTTTTATATCACCACCATCCCATGGTTCACAGTAACGGTATCGGACCTTTCTTAAATTAATTGGCAGTTTTGGGAGGATCCAATGGTTCTGAATCGGTTGGTTTCAGTAGTTTCGACATATACAAATTTCATTCTAAATTTCCATTCTACAAACATGTATTTTTTAGCATCTATTGCCACTTGTATACAAATTTCACAAGAGCATAATAGAGCAATTTTTATACCACCACCATCATCCCATGGGTCCCAGTAACTGTATCGGACCCTTCTAAATTGGCATCTTAGTTGTCAAGGCCAATGGTTCTCGATAGGTTATCATCCTATATTTCCATTCTAGAAACATGTACTTTTTAGTGCCATTGCCACTTGTATACAAAGTACAAACTTCACAAGAGCATAACAGACAAGGTTCTAAACGGCGGTAGGCGGGTGCGCGCCTAGGCGGTCGATACATTTTGAACATTTTTTTTTTACTATTTTACCACTGTTTTTTTGCACAATATGCATATTTTAAGGATGTTTCATACATAACTAAATTGTAGAACGAAGATTTATAAAGTTTTCATTTTGTAAAAGTACACCATAGATCCATAATGCTTACGAAACCTTTTTGGCCAAAATATCTTGTTAGGTATTGCTACGCCAAGGCGCCCGCCTACGCCGCCTCACATCTGCCTATGCCGCCAACCTCCGTTGGCCGCCTACTCCACCGCCTACCAAAAAGCAGTGCGGAGAGACTGCCTACTGCCTAGGCGGCCGCCATTTAGAACACTGATAACAGAGCAATTTTTATATCACCACCATCATCCCATGGTTCACAGTAGCGGTATCATACCTTTCTTAAATTAATTGGCAGTTTTGGGAGGATCCAATGGTTCTGAATCGGTTGGTTTCAGTTGTTTCGACAATTTCAGTGGTATACAAACTTCATTCTAAATTTCCATTCTAGAAACATGTATTTTTTTAGCATCGATTGCCACTTGTATACAAATTTCACAAGAGCATAATAGATCAATTTTATACCACCACCATCATCCCATGGGTCCCAGTAACTGTATCCCCTTCGTAATTGGCATCTTAGTTATCAAGGCCAATGTTCTCGATAGGTTATCATTCTATATTTCCATCCTAGAAACATGTACTTTTTAGTGTCATTGCCACTTGTATACAAAGTACAAACTTCACAAGAGCATAACAGAGCAATTTTTATATCACCAACATCATCCCATGGTTCACAGTAATGGTATCGGACCCTTCTTAAATTAATTGGCAGTTTTGGGACGATCCAATGGTTCTGAATCGGTTGGTTTCAGTAGTTTCAACAATTTCAGTGGTTTGGCCGATACCGTGAACTATGCATCAAGCAAGCCTTCCCTTGTCAAAATAGTGTCAGCTATGGGCCACAAGGAATCTCCATAACGAATTACATAAAGTTTTTATGACCAATTGTGAACCTGACGTCAACACTCTATATTAGTGCCAAATTCATATTTAAGGTAGCTATGAGCATGAGAGTACATGCCACAAAACATAGGCAGACACTTGGCATGAAGGTAGACCTACCTTTAGGTAGGAAAATAGAAATACCTTCATACCTCTGGGTATGTAGTTAAAGCTCATACAACTAAGGAGCAAGTTCCCTTGGACTATAAGAGTCTATACAAAGATGTGAGATAATACAATTTGTTATTTGGAATTGTATTCATCTTTATAACACATTCAGCCAAAGAGTGAAAAAGAATGACAATAATCCCATAGATTCTCTAACACACACATGACATCTATGGTTGTCAAATTAATAGAGTATAACTGATCAAGCAAATTCAATATAAATGTTAAGTGGAAAGATTGTGAAGTCATCTACATACTCCTACTTCCTCACGAAGCATGACCACCAAAGGTCTGCAACTTTAATCATCACATTTATATCTCAAATAAAATTGCTAACCATCCAAAATTTTCAAAGAAAGAAAAACAACACAACAATTACAAACAGCAAAACATCATCCAAAAATATTGCATTAAATTTGGTAAATTTGATGATAATTGATGAAAAGAAGCAGAAAATTCTGATGTTTCTTAGAGTAAAGTGTCCAAGTGACATGAGTCCCTACCAATGCATGGCCTGACGAGATGTACAAAATCTACCCTTACGGGAAGACTTTTTTTTTTTAACTTCCACCAGCATAGCATCTTCCAGGAATTTTTTGTTGGCAAAAATAGGAACCATGAAAATAATAACGTGATTCAAATCCGGACACTTTAAGACACTTCTAGGGTACTTCAAGGGCTTAGGTCATACATCATGATGAATCAAGCATATATAATTTTATATCACAAGCAATTAGTATAATACACATTGAAGTACCTGACTATAGGTATGATTTGTTTCTTTATTTTATATCACAAGCAATTTGTGTAAAACTCAACCTGTCTTGTGCTTAATGTTATATATTATCTCTGCCGGTCTGAAAGCCAAGATAAAGGAGGAGGGTTGTGTTAGGTAGCCGACAGTCGGAGTAAAACATTGTCGGATCTTTGTGAAACGAAATTAAATCAGTTTGTATAAATTCCAGCCTTAATATTAAGTTCTAATGGGAAAATTATGAATCAAAAACTCTAAAAGAAATAATTGCAAAGATGCAGGAAGAAGCACTTGTTTTATAGCTAAAGCAGAACACATTAAATATATGGCAAATAATTATGGACTCAAATAACACATAAATAAAGGAACAAATTTTTCGAGTTTATAGTAGTATACTAAAACTTGACTTGGAAAGTAAAAAAAAAAAAGTCACACTATACAATAGGTATTATGATCAAATACTTTATTAACGTAATTTCTAAGCTCATGAAACATACCAGAGTATAGACAATATATAATATTAACAACTTTATATTCGACTTCCAAGAAGCTTTCATTACAAGGTCTATTGCTCAGGTAAAATTGTCAGTTATCAACAGTTCAAAGATAGAATCGACACAGTAGTAATTCAGAGCAATATTCTAAACCTAACACAAAATTGACGCGATGCCAAGCAATAACAACCAACCATAGATCTCCATCACTAGGTACAGTTATACTTCTTGAACGAATCCTCGATCACTCGAGGCAAATCATGAAAGGTAACTTATGCACAGCAGCACATGAATCAGATTCTAGAATAATTGCGAAAGTATGAGACTTAGACTAAGCAAAACCATCCATCCCCAATCCTAAATCATTGTACCAGACGCAACGACAAGACGAGCTGGAATCCGATTCGCGAACGATTGGCCGAGATAAAGAGATCAGTTAAAAAAGAGAGAAAATCGAGCAAACCTCAAGTCTTCGTGACGGTCCGAGCTGAAGCAAACACCATATAGAACTTATACTACTGCATCAGGAAAAAAATACGGTAGAGAGTGAGAAACACTGAAACTGATCTATTTATGCTAACAAATGACAGCTGTACCCAAAATTAGAAACTTTTTGCAAAAAATTTAGTCCAGGTTCATCGGATCCACTTTAAAGCTGGCCATTCTTTTATTTGATAAAAAGGAATGCTAAAAGGAGGGGACTCATGGATCCAAATCTACAATAGTAAAAACTGACAACATTTAGGATCTAGTTTAACGAAAGCAACTAAAATTCAGCTCCAAGCACAATTTTTTTTTTTTTTGGAAAAGAGAGCATAATCCACAGAAAATTCTGAATAAAAGAGAGAATTCGAACAGAAACTCGAAAATTACACCCATTATTATCTAATTAAAAGGAAACAGCCAAAATTCAGCTCAAAACACGAGAATTCTCGGAAAATTAATCCTCGAAACAAAAAAAGAAGAAGAGATAATTCGAAAGAAAACTAGAAATTTGTACCAATCGGGCTGTGATTTAACGAAAACTACAAAAATTGAACCCAAACCAAAATAATTCCAGGAAAAATGAGCATAATCGACAAAATAATCTGGAATAAAAGAGAGAGAATTTAAAAGAAATATTACAACCATCTAATTAGAAAAATACCAAAACTCATCTCAAAACAAGAATTCGCGGAAAAGAGAGCACAAACCACGGGGGAAAAAATGAAATAGCGAAATTCACAAGAAAATTCTTTGGAAAAAGATAGCATAATCCACGGAAAATTATGAAATATCCAAATTTGACAAGAAAAAACCTCGAGATTTACACCGTTCCAATCGAAATTCTGAAAGAAAAAAAAAAGTAGAGAGAATTATGAAGTGGAGGAGAGCGCCAACCGGGAATCTGTGATCCGAAGCTCCTACGAACGACGTATTGAATCGACCAGAGAAATCTGGAGATGAGCTAGGGTTAGGGTTTATGAGATGCGGAAAGAACGGAAGCCGTAGTAGTATAGACTACAGAACGAAGCAAAACTAAAGAGAGAGACCAACAAATCTGTTAATAAACAATATAAGATTGTTTGCATATACGTCCCTTAAATCTTTATTACCTCTGTATATGATTCCAGCTATTTGCTTGAGGGTCTGCTTGGAGATATTATTCTATGAGCCGAGCTCACTATCCCCCCAAATGTTAATGGATGACATTGGGGCGAGTACACGCATAAATTTTCATATAATCCAATGAATAAAATGGAAGGTGTACGGTGAACCCAGCACAGAACAATTTCTCGTCTGCTTGGTTAATTGTAGGGGTATCGGTTGTGAGGTATTTTTAAAGTATCAGTTAGGCTTAATTGTACTTTGCTACCCTCAACTATGCCCTTTTTTTAACTTGATACCCTAAACTTTTTTTGGTAACAAGTTGATACCTCAACTATTATTTTTTTTCAACTTGATACCTAATTTTTCAATAAACTCCAAAATGTCCTTATTCCTTCCCTCTTCCCTTCTCCCCTTCCCCCCTCCCCCTCCCCTACTCCGGCCACCCCACCCTTCCGCTCTGCCTCCCCTCCAGCCACCCCCTCTCCCACGTCCGGCCAACCCCCCCTCCCGCTTCCGGTGCCGCCGCCCTCCGGTGCCACCGCGGCGGCGGTGGGGGTAGGGGGTTGGCCGGACGCGGAAGAGGGGGGTGGCCGGAGGGTAGGCGGAGCGGGAGGAAGGGGGTAGCCAGAGTGGGGGAGGGGGGGTTTAGGGGAGGGGGGGTAATTTTAAGGTTTGAGCAGGGTTATTTTCGTCCCAAATTTTTTTTGGGTATCAACTTGTTACAAAAAAAAGTCTAGGGTATCAAGTTGAAAAAGCGGAATAGTTGAGGGTAGTAAAGTGCAATTAAGCCTATCAGTTATGAGCGGTTATGAGAGGTCCAATTTTTAGTGATTTTTAAGTAGCAACTTTTAAATCGGTTCATTCAATGCTTGATAATTCACTAACGAGCGATTCTAAAAAAAATTTACACGAATAAAATTAAATAGGAAAGGATATTAGTAGTTATAATTATATAACTTTAGTGATATAATTGTGTGCATTAGAGCGGACATCCGGAGGGGCCGGCAAGGTTCGAGCCCCCCAATTGTGTGCGTGTGTGTGATTTCAAAAAAAAAAAAAAAAAAAAAATGTTATAAATGGAATAAAATAATAAAATCCATCAAAATTCATCTATTTTGGGTGTTTATAAAGCCATCCAAAATTACATCACACCGATTATAAATTTTTTTAAACGGACCAAAATCAGTGCCTCAAAAAAGTAACAAGCAAAAATTTTCATAAACGGTCCGTTCAAAAACACCTTAAAAAAACTGGTGAAACATATTTATCAAGCAAACCCTAAAAGTTGCTCCAAAGTCCAATCATAACATATTGGGAAGGGAAAAAATGTGGAGGAAAAAAAATGAGAATACCTAAACACAAATATTCTAACTTATCGGATACCAAAATACTATTATGTCTATTATAGAGATCAAATACAAATATTCTAACTTATTCGACCCAGAGTCTAAATATCTCAAACATAAATTTTGAATTAAAATATCGTGGACTAAATAGTAATTATATTTTTATCTCATAAACAAACAAAAAATTATTAATTATTTTTTCTTTTTCTCTTTTTTTGTCATTCAAATAAGAGAAGTAGAAAAATAAACTTTTATCTTCATTTTAAATTCCTTCGGGTTTTTCTTTCCCTCAAATTTTTTCCCCTTCCCCAATTTTTTTTTTTCTCTCGAACACAACATAAGAGACGCAAATGATAGTCTTATGTGAGAGTCTATTTGGACCAAGGACCCCAATCCGACGAATGATCGGTTCTTGGGTTGGAAATCCAGACCCGCCTTTAAAGATAGGTAGGTATGGTCTCGAAAAATGGTCATCACTATAAAAAAAAGTATTAACCACACCGTATTTTTGATAGTCCTAATTCATTATAGATCTGTCAATTTTTTATCATTTCTAATTTTGTATAGATTATCAAAATTTTAACAATCTTTGATATACAGAGGACTTTGATAGTCCTATCTTTTTCAAAATCTGAACAATTCTAAGACTGACAAAAATTGTGATGTCCCCTAAACATATTTTGTCTTTATCACTAACCAAAAAAATAGGCCCGTCAAAGGAATTGATAGATTTTTCATGTTTGGTTGCCAATGAATGGAAGAGGAAGAAAAAGTGATTTCTAATGGAAGTGAAATTAGGTAAAAAATAATTGCATCCATCCAACCAAGAATCACTTTCTAATCTTAAAATATTTACTTTCCTTTCTAAAATTCTTGACATTTTTAAATATCCGAAAAAAATCAATAAAAATTATAATTTTCCAAAGAAAAAAAAATATGCCAAGGTTAGATTTTCTTTCCTTTCCATTTCATTCCACGATCCAAACGAGTCCACATAAAATGGGGTTTGGTATGTAGAAAGTGGAGATGAAAAGTATGAATTTTTTGGATTTAGAGCCCTTTCTTCCAAATTCTTTGCTTGGTTGGACTTCAATTTCAAATGAAAACTCTCAAACGATAATTACATGTAAATATTGTCTCCAATATGTCCCTTCTAATTTACTTTCCAATTTTAAAATTAGGATATGGATTGGAAAGTATAGTTTTGATTTTTTTTTAAATATTTTCTTGTATAATTAATGTTATTAATAATTTACTAATTTAGATACTTAATTGTTTGTAGATAAACAATAAATTTTAATTAATATTAAAATAAAGATGATCAATTATTATTAAATACTAGTCACCTGTATATTAAAATAATTTTTTCGATGACACTGTTAAAAAATTGTTTAGAAATTTGTTTTATATATATATATACTTTAGAACTTTGGATATATAATTAGTTACTAATAACAGTTAGTTAGATAATAACAAATTTTTAGAATTTTATCCATGTTTGTTAAGGGTATAGAAAATAGTAAGAATTTATTTTCTTTCTTGATTTTAATGACGCGATTATATACACTAGTAAATGCACGTGCTTTGCACGTTTGATAACGTATAATAAGAATATTATCCAATTATAATTAAATATTATTTCTAGCTTATGTGGTTAAGGTGGAAGGTTTTCTTCTTATTTGGTTGAGTTTGATTCCCCATTTTGCATATATATAACAAATTTAAACTTATTTTAACATTTTTTTTTTTTACATAATTTAATTATTTTTAAAGAATATGGTTGATGATATACACGGCTTAGACGGCTCAATCTTGAGCCGTTTTGAAATCTCTTTATCATAGTAGAGATATGTAGTAGAGATCTACGGTTGCTAATTAATATCTAAAAGTTAAATTAAATAATATTTAGGTACTAATTATTATATAATATTAAAATTTGTGTCAACAGTAGTGTAAATTGTTATGATAACTATTTAATATCAATTAATAATTACTTAAAATACAATATAAATAATTAATATCAAAATCATTAAATAATTAACTATAATATACTAGTAATATATTCTATGATGATGTGATTAGTAAATAAATACTTAATTAATATTTATATAAATATTTGGGTTTATTGATAATTTATTAATAGATTAATTATGTTAATATTTCAAATAATTAAATTGGTTTGTTCTTATTAATAATTAGTAAATAAAATCCATAACTTAATCTACTAATGTAACGTCCCAGTCCCAAAATACTTGGGACTAGATACGTATCATGCCAGCTGTATACATACGAGTAGATATACGGCTCATGTATACATAAGCTGTAAATATAGAAAGTCAAGACACTAAATCTCATCCACGAAGATAAATAATGATATAAAAGCAATTTTGAGTTTGTCATGTATACAATAGTTGGGCGGAGACAAATCCACTACCAACTAAATTAAATATGGAAAAATATACAAAGAAAGAATTGGTCGAACGAGAGCAAGTGACGAGTCCAAGAGCAATCATCACGAAGGAAGGTATGGCCTTAGCTAGAGCATCTGCAAGAAACCACGAAATACACACCTGGAGAGATCACCAGGTCCTCAAAGGGACGTAACAAGACACATAATATCATGCCATAAACTGAATAGTAAGAGCTCAATAGAAAATATACATGCGTAAAGGTTCCTAACCATTCTATGTGATATGCACTTTGAGGACAACATTCTACGCAGGGGCTGTAGGATCAGCAGAGTAATAAAGAGTGGCCGTCAAGTAGCGCTCATACGAGACACTATCGGTCCGGGCAGAAGGTAGTGCTCATAAGAGTCACCATCGGCCCAAAATGTGTGTAAAAATAAATGTAGCCCCTATGCTAATAGTTGTTCCCTCCTCCCAATGATACTATACATGTGTCGACTCCACGACACTGTTTAATCTTGAATAACTGCCAAGTCTTCTACACAAATCTATTAGCAGTCATATCCTAACGTACGGCCTGTACGCACCAATGATCAGTCAGCACGCAAGTCCGAAGCTATATGCGACTCACAACTCACACACAACCCGTGGCACATCGTGATAGTTTATGAGATACTCTAAACATATGGTAGTCCCTTAACTCTAAGCCAATTGCATAAAGTATAATAATTTGCATCTATATAGTTTTGAAAGAACAACATTTTACTTGCTAAAAATAAGAAAAAGCATGCATGATATTGAGCAAGAATTTAAACAGTAAAGACAAGGTGTCTTGCCTGATGTGTCGTCTGGTGTGACGCCGAGTGTGGTGCAATAATCCGGCAAGTTTCGATTGTCCAATAGCCATGTTCGGTGTGTAATGGTTCGAGGTTGCAAAAAAAAAAAAAAAACATGATTTAGTCATAAGTAAGGTCGACAAATAGCAGGAATTTGAGGAGAAGAGTATTTATATTATTTTAGAAAATTTTCCTTCTATTTTAAAAATATGTTTTCCTTAGTCAAAAGCATTTGTAGGAAAAATACTTGAAAATATTTATATGTAATAATTTTGAAAATTTTATCTTATTAGTCAAAAATATTCTAAGTTGTAAAATATGATTTAAGGTAGATACTATATTTCACAATTTAAAATATATATTTTAGATAAACAGTTAAAAATATTTCTAAATCATTTAGTCCAAAAAGTATAACTGGTCAAATCGAAAAGAATATTTCAGTGTTTAAAAACTAACTTGAAATTTTGCTAAAAATAATAGTAATAATAATAATGTAAATAATATATTTAACATAACAACAAACTAATATTAGTAATAATATATAAAATAATTTACACCATTCTAGTAATTTAGATAATAATAATAATAATAATAACAGTAATAATAATACTAATAATAATAATGATAATACTAATAATAATAAGAATAATAATAATACTAATAATGATAATAATATATTAATAATAATATTAATAATATAACAGTAACTAAACAATGATAATAATTATTAATACTTATACCACTGCACTCCTTTAAAAAGAATAGGAAAGAAGAGAGGAGAGAGAGAGAGGAGATCGGTGAGGGAAAATGGGGTTTACTGGCGGTCGTGACGGTCCGGCTGGAGGCGGCGGCGTGCTGAAGGGGTGGTCGCGCGCGGAAGGGCGGAGCGGCTGGGTGCGGTCAGCGCCGGGCTTGGGCGGCGCGCTGGGCGGCGAGCCAGCGCTCACGCGCTCACGCCAGCAGCCGACGGTGACTTGGGCGGAGGACACGGCGGTGTACCGGAGGTGACGTGCGGGAAGTCAACTGTAAGTCAACCGTTGACTCAAATTGACCTAGATTAATTCCGTTTGACTTGCATTGACCCAGTATGACCTAGCTAGACCTAATATGACTTAGTTGACCCCGTACAACCTAGTTTGACATGCCTTGACCTAGAATGACTTAATAGGATTCAAATTGATTAGATTTTACTTCCTAAACATAGTATTGATACGTCTTGTTCTCTGTAGGTCCTCGAGACGCTGTATTTGCTCCGGTTGACGTACCATATCATATTTCAGGCGAGTACATTCTCTGACACTTTTCCAATTTATGCTGATTGATATAATCCATATAATTAGTGTAGATATGCTTGTTCTCGACACATTGGTCACACGGGTTGTTATTCATGGATCCCGACATGAGGTGTTATTTCTTGTTGTCTTGGTATGTCTTGTGCAAGCCCCCTTGTAGTTCTTGTGCAGTACATGGACGCCGATTCTCGAGGAGACTTGCTCCCTTCTCGTAGAATCCCGCGTTGTGACGTGTCTTGCTTGGATCCACTCTACCAGTCGGGGATGGGGAGTATTAGTGTAGACATGTGGTCATTATCCACCTTGTTTATTCTTGCAGACCGTGAATGCTACCAATCCTACACTCCACGTGGGATTGGCTGATCATAACCTTGTGCAGACCCAATCCGGCCACATGTTGTAGCTAGTATTCACACACCTAGATATATGATTCTTGATTCTTGTACATGCCATGATCAGTTTACTTGCCTTGTTCTATCTCTAGTTTTACAGCTTACCTTGCCATGATTCTCACATGTACATTCCATAATTTTCTTGTATATACTCTCTATTTACAGATTATAGCTTTTGTCATATCTTGTAAAATATTGTTAGTGGATTGTACTCGTTCCATCCTGAAAGGATATGTTGAAAATATTACAGATGCAGATGAGGGAGACTACAATACCTACTACGGTCCGGATGACGTAGTGGGCGTAGACTTGGAGACTTTGGTCCAGTAGGGCTTAGCTCCGTCTGATGAGACCCTACCTATTACTTAGTTAGAGTAGGTCTTTATACTGGACTTTGTCTCCAGCTACTTTTGAGACTGTTATTATTATGGACTGTATTAGAGACTTGGACTGTATATATTCTTGTGTTGGACTTGACAGGTTATATATTATTTTATTATCGTCTTGTTGTCTTTTCATTTCAGTCTTTACTTTGTTATCTTAGAGTCGTGATTGAGTACTCGTATATATATATTCATTGCTTGTCCTCCGTTCCGAGTTGACCATATTCTCGACAGGTTTTTGTTATATATATAAACTGTTTAGAAGTAGAAAAATCCACAGCGTTCTATGCCGATTTTTCGGTGAGGGCTGGGCGTTGTCGCGTCACGTGCCCTTTTAGCGGGTGCGGGTCGTGACACGGGACCAGGCTCGGCACGGGGTTGCTACGGTGGTGCAGCGGAGTCGGGGCTATGCCTGGATCTGGCCGGCGGAGGGCGGCGCTCGTAGAGAGGCGGAGAGGCGCTGACCTGCCACCGGTCGACGAGGGTCGTGGCTGAAGGAGGCTACAGCGGGTGGTTCGGCGCTCGGCCAGGAGTCAGGCGCAGTCTCGTCGTGGGTGTGGCGAGGTGCTCGGGGCTGTCGTGTCCAGGCGGACTTTGGCGGCCGGAGGCGAGGTAAGGGTTTCAAATTTTCTTTTAGGTGTGATGGTTTTGGCGGTGTAGGCGAGTTTTCGGCGATGGTGCCGATGATGGTGATGGGGTTGCTGGGTTTGGAGAAGAAAGGAGAAGGGGTTGTCGTAGGTGGCGGTGATGGTGATGGCAGCGGGGATGGACGAAAGTTGGTGGTGATCGGGTTGAAGGTGGCGAAGGGGATGATGACCATGGCAACGGTGGTGGTGTCAGTGGTTTTGGGGTCTGGTCGGGTAGATGGAGGTGGTGGCGAGGATGGTGGTTCTGGTGGAGTGCTGGCGCTGTACGGCCCGACCGAGAGATCGAGGACGGGGCACGATGAAGGCAGGGCTATGGTGGTTTTGTTGGCCGGGAGATGGGTTTAGGGTTTTGGGATTTTTTATTGGAATTGGCCATGTCGGGTTGGATGTGTCGTGTTGGGATGTCGGGCACGACACGGATAATTGTACTGAAGCTGGAATAAGATTCACAGACACGATGCACGCTGGCTTGGGTTGGCACGGACACGATGCACGTACGTGTGGAGAAATAATTTTGAAGGAATTTATGAATGGTAGAAATATATGGATGAGTACCTCTCCTTATATAAGAGGTGAAAATTTCCAGTTGGATAAGGACTTGCAATAGTTTAAACCCCGATGGATAATTCCATCTTTTTATTTAAATTGATTTAGAATTTAAGCAATCAAAATCAAATCGATCTAGATAAACTTCCTTTAATTTAAAGTAAAATCTTTTCCCAATTTAATTTATCAAAATAATTCAAATATTAAATACAACAAAATTTTAAATATCTTTTCCATAAATATTAAAATATAGCATTAATTAATTTCGAAAATCAAAAATATTACTTAAATATTAAATCATAAAATAGCTTTTATAATTAACAAAAATATGTTAATAATAAATTCTAAATTTCGTAAAATATTTGGAACACATTTCATATAGTCCAAAATTTCCAAATTCCTACTTATTTTTAAACAACGAACAAAATAACTCTTTTATACAAAATGAAAAGATTTATCATATTATTTTGAAAACTAAAATTCTTCTATATAAATAAAATCTCTAATAAAAATGTTTTACAAAAATATGTACCTCGCACATATTCGCACTCGACGAGGCATACGAAAATGCGAATTCGTACGCGACATGTAATACGACCATGCGACGTACAAATTCCAAGTAAAAATTTTAAATACTCAATTTATAAAAATTTAAAGTAGAAATTTAGGGGGTTTACATCCTACCCAACTTACAAGAATTTCGTCCTCGAAATTTAGGAACAGGTAGGGTAGGTAGGGTTGAGGCAATAGAAATTTGATCAAGTTAAAAGGCATACAATGAAATTGATTTTCGAATAATCGAATATTACGATAGGTAGGTAAATGAATTCATGGGCATGATTTGGAAGGTATCTCATGACAACTGTCAAATTCGATCAACAAAATGTGTACTAAAAATAGGCAAGAATCACTTCCACCATGATCTTACAATATATTCAAAATCTAACTTGTTTTTGATATTGCCATAACTCTCTGCATAATCACCGAGGCCTTTCTATATTCAATCTTCAAAATTCAACTTGTGTTTTTGCTATTGTCATAACCATCGATATATTCATCAATGTCTTTTTGCATTCAACCTTTCGTCTATTATTCTTCACAAAATTTTATAATCCACGCTCTCTTTTTTTTTTACCTCCATATTTTACTCACAAAATCCTGAATTCCCACTATATTTATATATCGAATCCGCTATCCGAACGATCGAAATTAGATAAGTCCAAAAATAAATTTAAATTTTACTTCTCTCCATCATATCTATTTATACATAGATATTTTTTCCAAATAGATTTCGCCATTCATACTCTCCTCAAAATAGATATTCAATGAATCTCTATCCTTCTTTTCCAACATAAATATGTGCATTTCTTCAAGCTTTAATTTCCTTGAAATTCAAATTTCAAAATCTTTAATCAAGATAGTTGAA
This sequence comes from Iris pallida, assembly GCA_029216955.1. Taxonomy (NCBI): domain Eukaryota; kingdom Viridiplantae; phylum Streptophyta; class Magnoliopsida; order Asparagales; family Iridaceae; genus Iris; species Iris pallida. The sequence goes on along the minus strand of JANAVB010020600.1, from coordinate 210,687 downwards.
GTAAAAGTCAAACTCTTCTAGAAATTTAGATTTATTTATCAACATAAAGAAAATTTTATCCCTTATGCACCAAACATAAACTTTATTTCAACTTTGGATTAATCTCAAACCTTTTGGCACTTGCAAATATACTATCCTTTGATCTTTCCAAAACATAATATCACACCTCTTAATCAAATAGCACATTTAACTAATGTCTCATAATCACGTATCATTTTACTTGATTAAGCTACTAATCTCCTTTATGATGCCTTCCAATCTAGCCCCTGTCTAACCAAAGGGTGTCATGATCAAATCTTTATCTAAGCCCAAGGAATCACAAGAGCAAGGTTGCATGAATAATAGCAGAGCAAAGTAAAATTTTCGAAGAAAAATCAAAACGATTTAGAATAAAGTATTGGTTAGGCTCAATGGTCGTGATAGGGTTTGGATAATAAATACTAATTTCTGCACGAAAATAAAATTTAAGGGCCTAAGCAATTTAAGATATTGCACAAAAATAAAAGGCACGGGTTAACAATAAACACAGGCTAAGCATTTAAGGAATTAAGTAGAACACTATCACATATCGGGTTGAAGGAATTGAGTCGAGATCCATGGTCGGTAAATATATCGGTATCATGGTAAATATTACAGTTTAGCTTATTCGACCCGAAAGTCGTATCAAGAAATTAGAGTACAAGAAGACACGTTTTAGTGGGACATGATATACCTACTTGAAGGTGGGCTCGTCTAGGTCTTGCATATGAAATTTGTTGGATGGAAAAGTCTAGTATTGTGCTCCAAATACCCAAGTCACGGTAAAGGACACAAAAGAATTTAAAATAGAAAGTGGGAGTTCATGAGATAATGATCAATGCACAAAAATAAATGACCAAGCTAAGGCATGAAATAATGATAATTCAGATTCGAGTAAATCAAGGTAAAATAAGTTAGAAATACAGTTTCTAAAGATATGATAGCCACTTAGATGGAGTATGAGAAAGGAACAATCTAATCATTTCTCAAGTTTCAAATGGTTAGAAAGTCACGATAAATCTGTGTTTGAGGGAATGTCGAGTGAGTCAAGATTGAAATATAACCACATGATTTTGTAGATGACTAACAACACCTGTGTATATACTACTATCATGGCCATGAGGAATATGGCAATTAGCGTGAAATCCTTCTAACCCATTAGGGTTATCTTGGTGACCTATCATTAAAATTTTCCTTCAAAAAGTTTCTAAATAAGTTTTCCAAAATGAACAACCATAAGTTGTATTCACTCCAAGCCGTCATGATTAAAAGTTTAATCCCTTCCATAAATCTCCAAGTGAACTTTCATCACGTTACTACTAACTTTTTCAACATTTTTACTCCAACTTTTAAACTTGAGAGTTCATAAGTCATGAATCTATAAAAATTTTGATATTTCTTCATAACTTTAAAACTCCAAAATTTTCTCAAAAATCCTCAAGTTAAATCCTTAGCATATCATGAGCAATTTAAGATATATTTTTTTTTTGCTCAATATTTTAACGCACTCATCAATCATAACTTCAATTCTAAGTCATTCAAACATAATCTCAATTTTTAAATGGTAATTCCTTTAATCAATCAAAATGACTTCGTTAGTAACTTTTCCAAAAATTTAATATTAGCAATTCAATTTTTAAACTAAATTTTTTTTTCTCCAAAATTTGATATCCATAATCACAACTTTTCAAACCCAAAAATCTAAATAGATTTGTAAATCCTCAATCAAACGACACGATTTCGAATTTGAAAATTTTCTCAACAATCGTTTCCATTTCTTCCAAATAATTTAAACCAAAATTACTTCAAACTGGAAATTCAAAAATTTTATGAACTTATTAATTGTGAACCATACAACCCAATTTAAAACCTTAGGATTTTATCAAGCTTTATCAATCGTCCTCATAAATCTTACAGCAGCATTTAAATAAAAATTCTTTTCAACTATCGTTATATCTCTTCAAGGATGTATAGCTATAATTCACTGAATCGTATATATTCTTCAAAGACCTTCAAAAATCAAAACTCAAAATTCAATTCAATTTCCTTTCTCAATTGTATATAGATTCCACTATCATTTTGTAGATAAAATTCTAACAATCCTTCGAAGTTATTAATGTTGCTACTACCCAACTTAGAATTAACTAATCGCTAAGTTCATACTTCTTAAAAATATTGTCCCTCTCATCCTCATATCTTTATAACTCAAATAGGATCTCAATGCATACTAGTTGTCAATGTAATCCTTCCAGTCGTGTGGTTGACCTATGAGCATATATTAATGTAGTCATCTTCCTATCAAGTGTGGAAATAAGGGTTACGGTAGAAGAGCTCAAGCAAGATGTAGATCAATGAAGTTAAACAAGTGATTCGAAAAATTTAGTCAAGGAAGAGGGTCAAGTAGGTGGATGAGATCCTATACTCTAATCCTATATTGTAGGCCCGTTCGGCACAGTCATGTAACCAAAACGGCAAACTTGACCTGCATGGGACACCACAAAAACATGTAACGTTCCAGTCCCAAAATACTTGGGACTAGATACGTATCATATCAGCTGTATACATACGAGTAGATATACAACTCGTATGTATACATAAGCTGTAAATGTAGAAAGTCAAGATACTAAATCTCATCCACGAAGATAAATAATAATATAAAAGCAATTTTGAGTTTGTCATGTATATAATAGTTGGGCAGAGACAAATCCACTACCAACTAAATTAAATATGGAAAAATATACAAAGAAAGAATTGGTCGAACGAGAGCAAGTGACGAGTCCAAGAGCAATCATCACGAAGGAAGGTATGGCCTTAGCTAGAGCATCTGCAAGAAACCACGAAACACACACCTGGAGAGATCACCAGGTCCTCAAAGGGACGTAACAAGACACATAATATCATGTCATAAACTGAATAGTAAGAGCTCAATAGAAAATATACATGCGTAAAGGTTCCTAACCATTCTATGTGATATGCGCTTTGAGGACAACGTTCTACGCAGGGGCTGTAGGATCAGCAGAGTAATAAAGAGTGGCCGTCAAGTAGCGCTCATACGAGACACTATTGGCCCGGGCAGAAGGTAGTGCTCATAAGAGTCACCATCGGCCCAAAATATGTGTAAAAATAAATGTTGTCCCTACGCTAATAGCTGTCCCCTCACCTTAATGATACTATACATGTGTCGACTCCACGACACTGTTTAATCCTTAATAACTATCAAGTCTTCTACAAAAATCTATTAGCAGTCATATCCTAACGCACGGCCTGTACGCACCAATGATTAGTCAGCACGCAAGTCCGAAGCTATATGCGACTCACAACTCACACATAACCCGTAGCACATCGTGATAGTTTATGAGATGCTCTAAACATATGGTAGTCCCTTAACTCTAAGCCAATTGCATAAAGTATAATAATTTGCATCTATATATAGTTTTGAAAGAACAATATTTTACTTGCTAAAAATAAGAAAAAACATACATAATATTAAGCAAGAATTTAAACAGTAAAGGCAAGGTGTCTTGCCTGATGTGTCGCTTGGTGTGACGCCGAGTGTGGTACAATAATCCGACAAGTTTCGATTGTCCAATAGCCATGTTCGACGTGTAATGGTTCGAGGTTGCAAAAAAATAGGAAAACATGATTTAGTCATAAGTAAGGTCGAAAAATAGCAGGAATTTGAAAAGAAGAGTATTTATATTATTTTAGAAAATTTTCCTACAATTTTAAAAATATGTTTTCCTTAGTCAAAAGCATTTGTAGGAAAAATACTTGAAAATATTTATATGTAATAATTTTGAAATTTTCATCTTATTAGTCAAAAAAATTCTAAGTTGTAAAATATGATTTAAGGTAGATACTATATTTCAAAATTTAAAATATATATTTTAGATAAACAGTTAAAAATATTTCTAAATCATTTAGTCCAAAAAGTATAACTGGTCAAATCGAAAAGAATATTTCAATGTTTAAAAACTAACTTGAAATTTTACTAGAAAATAATAGTAGTAATAATAATATAAATAATATATTTAACATAACAACAAACTAATATTAGTAATAATATATAAAATAATTTACACCGTTCTAGTAATTTAGATAATGATAATAATAATAATAACAGTAATAGTAATACTAATAATAATAATGATAATACTAATAATAATAACAATACTAATAATGATAATAATATATTAATAATAATATTAATAATATAACAGTAACTAAACAATAATAATGATTATTAATACTTATACCACTGCACTCATTTAAAAAGAATAGGGAAGAAGAGAGGAGAGAGAGGAGATCGGTGAGGGAAAAAGGGGTTTACCGGCGGTCGCGACGGTCCGGCTGGAGGTGGCGGCGCACTGAAGGGGCGATCGCGCGCGGAAGGACGGAGCGGCTGGGTGCGGTCAGCGCCGGGCTTGGGCAGCGCGCTAGGCGGCGAGCCAGCGCTCACGCGCTCACGCCGGCGGCCGACGGTGACTTGGGCGGAGGACACTGCGGAGTACCGAAGGTGAGGTGCGGGACCAGGCTCAGCACGGGGTTGCTGCGGTGGCGCAGCGGAGTCGGGGCTACGCCTGGATCTGGCCGGCGGAGGGCGGCGCTCGTGGAGAGGCGCTGACCTGCCACCGGTCGGCGAGGGTCGTGGCCGAAGGAGGCTACAGCGGGTGGTTCGGCGCTCGGCCAGGAGTCAGGCGCAGTCTCGTCGTAGGTGTGGCGAGGTGCTTGGGGCTGTCGTGCCCAGGCGGACTTCGGCGGCCGGAGGCGAGGTAAGGGTTTCAAATTTTCTTTTGGGTGTGATGGTTTTGGCGGTGTGGGCGAGTTTTCGGCGATGGTGCCAATGATGGTGATAGGGTTACTGGGTTTGGAGAAGAAAGGAGGAGGGGTTGTCGTAGGTGGCGGTGATGGTGATGGCAGCGGGGATAGACGAAAGTTGGTGGTGATCGGGTTGAAGGTGGCGAAGGGGATGATGACGATGGCAACGGTGGTGGTGTCGGTGGTGTTGGGGTCTGGTCGGGTAGATGGAGGTGGTGGCGAGCATGGTGGTTCTGGTGGAGTGCTGGCGCTGTTCGGCCCGGCCGAAAGATCGAGGATGGGGCACGATGAAGGCAGGGCTGTGGTGGTTTTGTTGGCCGGGAGATGGGTTTAGGGTTTTAGGAGTTTTGATTAGAATTGGCCATGTCGGGTTGGATGTGTCGTGTCGGAATATCGGGCACGACACGGATAATTGTACTGAAGCTGGAATAAGATTCACAGACACGATGCACGCTGGCTTGGGTTGGCACGGACACGATGCACGCACGTGTGGAAAAATAATTTTGGAAGAATTTGTGAATGGTAGAAATATATGGATGAGTACCTCTCCTTATATAGGAGGTGGGAATTCCCAGTTGGATAAGGACTTGCAATAGTTTAAACTCCGATGGATAATTTCATCTTTTTATTTAAATTGATTTAGAATTTAAGCAATCAAAATCAAAATCAAATCGGTCTAGATAAATTTCCTTTAATTTAAAGTAAAATCTTTTCCCAATTTAATTTATCAAAATAATTCAAATATTAAATACAACAAATTTGAAATATCTTTTCCATAAATATTAAAATATAGCATTAATTAATTTCAAAAATAAAAAATATTACTTAAATAATAAACCATAAAATAGATTTTATAATTAACAAAAATATGTTAATAATAAATTCCAAATTTTGCAAAATATTTGGAACACATTTCATATAGCCCAAAATTTTCAAATCCCTACTTATTTTTAAACAACGAACAAAATAACTCTTTTATACAAAATAAAAATATTTATCATATTATTTTGAAAACTAAAATTCTTCTATATAAATAAATTCTCTAATAAAAATATTTTACAAAAATATGTACCTCGCACATATTCGCACTCGACGAGACATACGAAAATGCGAATTCGTACGCGACGTGTAATACGACTATGCGACGTACAAATACCAAGTAAAAATTTTAAATACTCAATTTATAAATATTTAAAGTAGAAATTTAGGGGGTTTACAACTAACATGTTGAATAATATTACATAAGTATATAATTATGTAATTAGGACAATAATTTAGTAAACAAGATAATTAATTAGTTTATTTTATTAGTTTTTACTAATTAGCTGATATTTAATATGATAAATTATTTTTATCTAATCATCTACTTAAAGTTAGTTGTTTAATATTAATATAAATAATAATTTATTAAAAAACATAAATTTTATTTAATATTATATGTACTTTCATACTTACTTTTTTAGCTAGACAAACAAGTTTTAGGATTTGGAGGGAACAAAAAGGTGCATGAATTCCATGTACTTTTTCACCTTGAAAGTACAATTACAGTTTTTTATTACCATTTACCAAATATGTCCTAAATCAAATTCAATTTGGCTTAGAGACCAACATGATTGTAAAAAAAAAAGTATATGAGTTATTAATTTTAATATATGAATCTCAAAGCAATATTGAACAATAGGACCAAGAACATAAGCTTTTGGTATTAGTTTGCAGGTCGGTACTTTAATGACCACATCGACACGGTGCATTACGCTAAGTCAATTGACTCGAAGAAGTATCGGTTCGATTCGAACAAGTATCAAAATGATTCAATGAAGTATTAGTTGAGTTTCGTTTCATGTGCAGGCTTTACGTTGAGTTTTTTAGATTGATAATTTGTCCTATCGCAACTGAGTCCGCCAAGTTAAGAAATGATCGTGCAACAAAGTTAAGAAATCGAGTTGAATCAACTCGATGGACCCTTCTTTCCTACTCCGTCGTACCCTTGTATGCTAATGATTTTGTAAAGTCCATGTGCATGGTTCGGATAAATAGAAGCTGTAGTGTATGTTGAACACTAAGATAGAACATTGAATAACTATAACGAAATATGCATCAAGTGCACGAGTCGTATGCGGACATCGAATAAGTTAATAACTGAATCAAGACGTGCATCAAGTGCACGACTCAGAGAACATTTAATACTAAATCGTAGAACATTGAATGACTATATATTCAAGTGCATCAGTGCACGAGTTATAGAACATTGAACACTAACTCGTATAACATCTAAGGATATATCGAGGCGTGCATCGGGTGCACGGATTGGAGGACATTGAACACTAAGTCTTGTAACATCTGTAATGCCCATATCTCATATTACGTATTGGAAATACGTGTACGTATTTCGGACTCGTATTTTTGGTTTGACATAATTAGTTAGCCTTGGGTTTTATTTTGCATATTGTATTAGCATGGTTCATCATGGCATTGTATTGGCTTGATTTGGTTCGGTTTAGTGGGTTTGTCTTGGTTTGGTTTTATATGGAGAACCACTCTCACCTACCACCACTCCCCACCATAAATATCTATCCCACTCTCTCTTCCATTATTACTCATTACTCATTTTCTTCTTCTCCATCTTTACTTCTCCACCTACCAGGAGAGAGGGAGAGCTTAGGCAAGTGCATCTTGCTTCATGGAGGAACCCTATTTTATTGTTCCATTGTCTCTTTTACGTGTTTCTAACCCACTTTAGTACTTAGCATTTTTTATTTCCATGGTTAAATTCTTGTAAATCTAGTTTTGTGGTATTTTCGAATTTTCTTGGGTTTGATCTGTTTAACCTTGTTATTTCCAAGTTTTGATGGTTCCATGTTGTAGAGAATTTCGTTCTACCCTATTTTAACCTATGGAAGTCCAAATTTGGACTCCTGTGGGAAATTGGGTGGTGTGGAGAAGCCATGGTATTTTTCATGAACTTCTTCTCAGTTGGCAACAAATTGTTGCTGGCTTACCATTGTTTGGCCGCAGGAGTCTTGCTTAGCCGCATGGACATGGCAGCATTATTTGCTTTCTGACATGATAGCATTTATTAGCCATCATATTAATTTAGGTAAAGCCTATTAATAATTGCCACGTACAGCTTGCAATTGTATGCACATAATGTAGTGGTGAGCCGCATGAATTTATTAATGGTTTGAGCCGCATGTACTTGCTGGCCTTAAAATTTTGGCCACTTGAAGAAGCTTAGCCGCATGAAATAGTGCCAAGGAAGCCCCAGCCGCATGCATTCTTAGCATTAAATGTAATGCTTGCCCAGCCGCATACGTTTTTAAAAGCATTAAATGAATGCTTTAATGCACCTTTGTTAAAGCATTAAATGCTTTGCTTGGAAAGCATTAAATGCTTTGCTTGGAAAGCATTAAATGCTTTGATTCCATGATGTACGTTCTGGAGTGAATTGTTAAAAAGCATTATTAAATGCATTTCTTAATGCATTGGACTAATACATTTGATTAATAATTCTTTAATGCATTTTTCCAAACCATAGCCGCATGGCCTCTCAGTGAAAGCATTTGTATTAAATGCTTATTGTTTATGCATTACCATTTAAAGCTTATGGCATTAGCATTCAATGCCTTCCAGTTTTAGCATTTGCTTATATATGGCCGCATGGCTATATAGGCAATCACATGCTTAGCAATAGTCAGCCGCATGGGTATTTACAACATTCATAATTGCTTGATGCAGAGCCGCATGGCCTTGGCCATTTAATATTATTATTTACATGGAATCTAAGGTGAGCCGCATAAGCTCCCTTCCCCCACTATCTAATATTTTGGCCACGTGAACCATTAATTAGGTAGCTCACGTAAACTTTTTCTTATTGCATTAATTGTGGGGGGTTCCACATAGCTTCCTTTAGTTGACTTGCTTGCTGAAGTGGGAGTTTACATTTAATGAGGGTCCCACTGTCTTTTGTCTTATTCGATTTTATGGCCTATTTATTGTTTCCTGGCCGCATGGATGGTCTTCTACTTTCTTGGCCGCATGGGGTCCCTCCCACTCTTGGCCGCATGCACAATTGTATGCTAGCCGCATATGGCTTGCTGGCCTTAAATGTTTGACTGATTTCATTTAAATAATTTCGGAGCCGCATGGGTGGCCTCTCACTCTCTTTGACCGCATGTTTGTTCTTCCACTTTTGGACCGCATGGGTCCCACTTTGATTGTTTAAATGTCTTATTTGCGTGAATTGTGGTCCGAATTTCTTTCCACTCCCAACATGAAAGTTGTAGAGTTTCTCCTTGGCTTCAGAAATATATATAATATTAATATATTATTATTTAATTGTGCAAGTTTCTCTCCTCCTTGATAATTGGCATGACTTGACAGTGACCCGTAGTGGTGCACACTTGACAATGAACTTGACATGATAACTTGACAGTGAACTTGACATGATATACCTGACATGATAGTGGCCCGCCGTGGCGCACTCTTGACATGATAAACCTGGCATGATATTTTTTGAATACTGTTGCGACGGCTAACACGACATGACAAGATTGAATAACTTGAACACCGTGGACAATTATGCTTGTACAAATGAATCCGTCTTGTCTTGCATCATGTCTAGGACGGGGATCCCTGAGTACCACGGTCAGGGATTCCCACTAAAATCGACTAAGGCTAACCACTAGAATAATCCTGTAGTCATGAAGAGATTTCCCCAGCTACAGGCAATCCCGTTATCTGGGCGTCCCACTTGGGATTGTAGAAGCATGGAATTTCACAACCAGAAAGCCCATGCGCCAGGCATTATATGCGCCAGAACTCAGACAGCTAATCAAATAAGCCATAGACATTCGAAGAAGGACTTTTTATTTATATATATAAGTCTATTACATGTCTAGAAAAGGTTGTACAAAGGAGAATTTCTACAAAGGAAGGATCCTAGATCTACAGCCAACAGCCATCATGCGCCTCCCAGATAGGCGTAGCAACCACAATGCGCCTTCCGATAGGCGCAGCAGTCACCATGCGCTGTCAGCCAGGCGCAGCAGTCACCATGCGCTGTCATCCAGGCGCAGCAGATGCCATGCGCCTCCAGCCAGGCGCATCCCACCATCTCTTCAGCAGCTCAGTTATGTGCATCCAGCTGAGTTATGTGCATCCCTTCAGCAGCTCAGTTATGTGCAACTCTTCCAACCAGGCTCACCTGGCCGAGCAGAGCCCAGTTATGTGCCGCTCTTCCAGCCAGGCTCGCCTGATAAGTGCTTCGATTACACAAAGTATTTAACCCTCTGGCTGGAACCAAGGAAGAGAAGAGCACCGCAAATGCTGTGGCCAGGGGAGGCTTCGAAAGAGCCTCCAAAGACCAAGAAAGACCGTGATCGAAATCATGGCACAAGGAGCTTTCAACACAATCAAAGTGGGCGGCACCCACTTTGAAGGAAGAGAGAGCCTAGCACCACCATTTCGATCTACGACTTTTCCGGAATAACGGAAACGAGGCCCGAGCATCTCTATCTTTGGATGCAACAGGCACCTTCGGCCTGCCTCAGAAGCCCTCGACTCCGTCTTTTGGATGTAACAGTCACCTTCAAGTGCATCGAAGACAACACGATGTCTCATCTTCACCCTCGGGAGCACTTCGTCAACAGAATGCACCCGTATATCCAAGTTCATGTTGGAAGTACGTGAGGGAATGAGAAGCAAACCTTCTCTCCATGCCACTATTTATAGGCCGGGCAAATCAAACCCATACGCCAAGTGGATGACTCTCCGAATTCTGTGCAATGAATTTGCATTAAATGGATGAACCGGACGCCTCGAATTCAGCCAAACGGCTATTTATAGCACTCGAGGAGCGAGACAGCCGCGTCATTAAATGACATATCGTATGCGCCAGCCAAACAGCGCATCACACGGACGCGCCCTCCAGCATCAGGTGCATCACACAGACGTGCCCTACAGTACCCTTCGCATCACAGAGGATGCGCCCCCCCTCACATCTCCATGCCGAGTGGAACACCAACCAATGTGCCCCCTCAGCTGTCCATCGAACATCACAAACATTTAATGCTGAACTGACACCAGAGTTGGCAGCACGCTTCCCAAAGTCTGAGCAGTTGACAGCTTTTTCAGAGAACGAAGCATCGGCAACGTCAGCATCATCATGACTCTATTCCGACGGCTACTGCCACGTGGCCCCTTAAACCATCCGCATGCGCCTCTACGGCCATGCGCCCAAATCCGCATGCGCCTCTATGGCCATGCGTCCAAATCAGCATGCGCCTCTACGAACATGCGTCCAAACCAGCATGCGCCTCAAAAGCCGTGCGCCTCAGACCCTTCACTGAAGACAGAAGAAGGGTCTCCAGTTGAAGCTTTGCATGCGCCTCAAAAGCCATGCACCCCAGACTGATCTCTGATCCCGAAAGACAGAAGAAAAGTCACCTGCATGCGCCTCAAAAGCCATGTGCCCTAAATGGTTTGTAACTCCTAAAGGTTATGAGCCGCAGCCTCCTCCTGCGCCCAGATCCAAGGCGCAGCTCACCAGATCACTGCCCCCCCCCCCAAATCCGAGATCTTCGAGCCATGGGTTGATAACACGTGTCCTTTGACTCAACTCGTCCAAGATTTCAGCAACAGAAAGATCTTCTCCTCTGCTACGTGCCGGCTCACAACAGCAGTATGAAGAGTTATCCCCCTCAATCAGGGCACATCATCTACGCACCCCCATCAGCAACTTCCACGTGGCGTCCCCACACACCGGCGGATCCTATATGCGCGCATGAGCAGCCAACCTGCCCAGCTATAAATAGAGGGATCATTTCCTTCTCATCTACGGACAACAGACAGAATCCATAACGAACATACAAGGAATCACCAGAGAGGCAGATACAGACATTCAACATCTTCCTCCTCTCAGCAAGCTCCAGCACCCAGAGCAATCCACGCCTTCAGAGAACCGATAACCGTCGTCAGCCGGTCAACGGAGTCAACGCATTACCACTCGCTCCATTGGCACTAAGGACCCAGCTTAAACAAAAGTGTACTCCTAGGACTACATCTAAGTCCTACATTGTAACACTGTTCTGTTTGTATTAAAGTTTTCAATCAAACAATTTTAATGGCAAACAAGCTGGCGACTCTGCTGGGGACTTCTTTCTCCTCTTCCGAGAAAGTCGTGTCACAGGCCGACGACGTGAAGGTGGGCTCCTCCCACAAGACGCTGGTCGTGCGCCTCAATCAACAGGCGTACGAGGAGTTTATTTCTGAAGGAAGTGCGAGTCCTTCGAAGCGGCTACCAAAGCCGAAGAAGATCCGTACGGCCTGGGTGCGCAAGGTCGACGCCTCGGGCACCACCACTGAAGGGGATACAGCAATCCAGCCTTCCCTTCCTGCTGACGTTCTCAGCAACCAAGGTGCGTCCGCCGATGCAGCGCATCTCTTGGGGAAGCGTGCGGCCGACCACGTTCCCCAGCTATCTCCCTCTCAGGCGAGGAAGATACGTCGACGGAGCAGGGGCGCAGCCAATGCCCCGCGCATCACCTCTGATGCGCCACAAAAAGCCTCTGTCTTTGACAGACTCACTCGCTGTAATGGCGAGGAGAATTTGGATGCTGAGTACTATGCGCCCCAGCGGGCTGGTACGAAGAAATCCAAGGCGGCATGGGCCATGCGCCACAAACGTGCTATGCCAGCAGCCGGCCAGAGGTACGCGCTCGTCATCACGCGCGCTGCCGATGGCAAGCTGTACAAGGTTGACTCAAGTACTTCTGCACCAGTAACGAGTCGATCTTCAAAGTCCTCATCCCGCTTGGGCGCATCTACTGCGTGCACAACCAAGTCGAGAGAGGCAAACTCAGTGGTCTTGAACTCCCGCGCCTCCTCTGGTTGTGCGTTTGAGGTCCGTTCAAATCACTTTAAATGTTGTGGTTCCCCCACTACTGATCGTGATGCCTGCTTGGTATTAGATCAGGGGGCACAGCACTCACCTGACCACCCCGGCGTTTGGCCTTGCCATACGTCTGAAGGGAGTGTGAAGGCACCACTCTCCTCCAATGACCTGCACAACGTGATCACTCACAAGCGCCGGTCAAGAGAGTCGACCAACAAGCACGATGCGCCTCTCACGGGGCATACTTGTGCGGTGGTCACCATCAACTACTATTGCAAGGCGGCAGCTCCACCAAGACAGTCGGTCTTCCAACGACTGCAATCATCGACACCTCTTCGACGTCGCCTTGGGACAAAGGTGTCAGCTGAAGAGGAGCCAAAGGTTGCTTCATGCAACGTGGTCTCCAACTCCTCATCAATCCGGAAGACGACTGCCAATTCCTCGTCTTCATCCAAAAGCCAGCCGAGGAAAACCAAGGCAGCTGTCTCGACCTCTGGAGTGTTTGAAGGCACTCGGTCGAGGAAGAAGTCCTCGGAGGAAGCTGGGGGTAGCCAGACCCTTGTTGAGCCTCCTTCCGAAGACGAAGATGTCCAAAGCACAGCTGCGGCGGATCTTCATCATCAAGGCGAGATTACTCTCCCTGAAGCCCCTTAAAATGAGGATGTCCTCCAGGACACTGCCGGGGGTAGAAACGAAGAGGTCCTTTAAGACGGAGCTGAGGGCAAGCAGACCCTTGCAGATGCGCCTGTTGAAGATGAACTCCAGAATGTGGCTGGGGGTGGCCCAACACCAGGAGAAGTGACTCCCCGCATGAAAGTGAGGCCGAAAGCGAAGCCTCAACCAATCCATCCACTCCTGGCCGTGTCAGGACAGTATACATGGCTGGGGATGATGTCGAGTCTGATGCGCCGTCACAGGACATAGTCCAGCGCATAGACTCATTGGAGGGAGGACTCAAAACCCTCTCTGCCTCAATGCAAGCACTGACTCAAGCAGTGTTTGAGATGCGATCGGCCTTGATCAGGACACCTTCAACTGGTCCTGACCCAGGAGCTAATGGGGAGTCGAGTGTGCCCCTCCAACGGGCGCCCTCGGATACAGAAGCACCTCGGACCTCAGAGCCCTCAAATGCTCCAATCCAGATGGTACCTCCTTCTCCGACTCCTAGCTCTATGGAGGATGTGGTCGAAATGATCAAAGACCTACGGGAGCGCTTCGAGTCCAAGAACAGGCAAGAGGAACGCCAGAAGATGGGCATTCCCCAGCCTTATCCCCTCGAATGGAACAAGGTGGTTTATCCCCTAAAGTATAAACCACAAACACTCACCCCATACGACGGAAAGGACTCTCCGCGATGGTACCTGACGTACTTCCAGTCACAGACAGGGCATCTTCCGAAGGAGGACGCGCTCCTCACCGGTATCTTTGTCGGGGCCCTAAAAGGAGTGGCGTATGACTGGTACTGCAGCCTCCCCGACAATTCCATATCGTCCTTCGACGACCTGATGCGCCTCTTCCTCGACCGCTTCTACGACGGCGGGAAGGACATGACGATGGCATCTCTCATAGAGATACGTCAGAAGGAGAAAGAAACGGTTCGGGCGTTCATCGAACGCTTCCGACAGGCTTGCTTCAAGCTACCTCCAGGCATGCCAGAACATGCGCTCCTCTTCGCTTGCAGCATGAACATGTTGCCTGCAGTAAAGCTCTGGCTCAACTCTACTCCCCCTCCTGACTGGAGTTCCCTGATCATCGAAGCTGAAGCTGCAGAAAAGAAGGCGGCCAATGCACGTCTTCTGGGTGTTAGCTTCCCCGCCTTTGACGATAAGGGGAAAAAGTCCGCAGCTAACAGCTCTGGACGAGAAGCAAAGGGGAAACAGGCATTAACTATTAATGCCTCAAAAGGCGCATCTGCGCCTACTCAGAAGCCTCCACTGGCACCAAGACCCAAGGAGGTTTATTCATTCAATGATGACGACACCCTGCAACTTTTTGAGATACTGAAGCAGGGTGACAAGATCAAGCTACCGGACCCAAAGCGGCCCGATGAAGTTGGGAAAGTGGACAACCCAAGGTACTGTCACTACCATCGGTTTGTCGGACACCCGACCAAGGACTGCTACGTCCTCAAGAATTACATCCAGCGCATGATCAATGCGGATGTAATCTCCGTCGACTATGAAGAGAAGACGGTGTCGGCCAATGTGGTTTCACTTCAGTTCGGCACCTTGCCACCAACTACCACACAAGATGGCGTCGTCCCCATCCCTTAGGCGACAATGGAGGTGGTAAACTTACCACCTACTCGTGACAATGTGAGTGGACTCACCCCGCTCACCACATCTCGAGGAGAGGTCCTCTGGGTTCACCCCGACCTCGTCTCCGAGGTGACTCAATCGGAGGTATGCCCTACCTCCAAATCAAAAGGCAGGAAGATCAAGTCTTGCCGTACAGTCTCTTCTTCAACAGAAGAGGCACTTCCAGTGCAAACACGTGCACAACAGAGCTCCCAATCCGGTGAAGCCGCCGCCGAGGTGGTGCCTCCTAGCACCATCCCTGAAGAGGGTCCATCTAAGCCCTCAGCAGCCAATAAGCAGAAGCAGGTGGAGGTCCGTTTTGACAGACCTCTACGGAAGGAGAATGCTTCGGGGCTGTCCAAGCCTCACAACTTCGACATTCTGGCACAATTAGCCAGTACACCTGCGCGCCTGTCTTTGTTCGAGCTTCTGCGTCTTTCTAAAGATTCTCGAGAAGCTCTCTGCGAAGCTCTGAAGGACGCTGAATCCTTTCTCAGTCAGGTCAAGCAGCCTGAAGACCTCCCAACTACTTCTGCGCACTGTCATTGTGCGGATGAAGTTATCCCAAACATAACTTTCACCCAACAAGACATGCTGCTCAAGCATCACCGACATAACCGACCGCTGTATTATACAGGGTACATTGGCTCGGTCAAGATGAGCCGGATTCAGATCGATCCTGGGTCTTCCCTAAGCATCATTTCGAAGGCGCTGCTATCTAAGTTGGGGATCCCGATGTATCGGCTGGCGCCCTCCAATACAACCATCAGTGGCTTCAATGCTAGTAAGAGCGAGCTATTGGGCAAGATCCGACTGAAGTGTCACATTGGCAGCCTGTGACTTGTTATGTGGTAGATGCCGAGGTCAACTACAACATCCTGCTCGGTCGACCATGGCTGCATGAGTACATGGTGGTGCCCTCCACGCTCCACCAGTGCATGAAGTATGTATCCACTAATGGCGTCATCCGGACGGAGTTTGCAGACATCGATCCTTTCAAAGGAATTAAAGCCTACTTCACCGATTCCGATTTGTACAAGCCCATTGACGAGGAGGAAGCCAACGACGCTGATGATGAGGCAGAGACGGCAACAGAGCCGGACATGGAGCCTGAGACGACTTCCGACGCCCCCTTGAAAATCCGACTGAAGGGGAAACCACCCCAGAAGGCGCCTCCAATGAGCATCAAGCTATCAGGGAAAGCGCCGGCTCGCGAAGCACCCCTGAAGATACGCCTCAAGGAAAAGCCACCTCAAACATCGGCTCCCCTGGTGGCAAAATTACAAGGGAAGGCACCACTCACCGGAGGCGCAACCGAGGCGCCTCTCAAGGTGCATCTCAAGGGCAAGCCGCCGCAGTCATCCAAGGTGTCAGAGAAGGCTCATATAACCCTCTCAGACCCCAAAGCTGTGTTGGACTCTCCTAGTCCGCCCCCAGTTCTTACAGACGAGGAGCTTGGTGATTATATCTCGGCTGACGTAGAGGCACCCTCTTTTGACAATGTAATCCCACGGGATAAGATCTCGTATTTTATCAATAATAGAGTGTCTTTTAATTATTCTTGTCTTCCACACTGGAATGCCATGTATACATTAGACAACGCTCTACGGTCGTTGCAAACACAAATAATGACCGTCTACCATAATCAAATAGTACCGTCTCAAGGAGTCTTCATAGTCCCTCCACGGAGCCGAGACCAAGGCACCATCATCTCGGGCAAAGTCGAGCGTCGTCGGGACCTCCCGTCAATCGAGCCTGAACCTGATACCGGCAGAGTACAAGTCTATCGGTACACGGATGCGGCTAAGCACATCATCCAAAAGATGGGCTACGACCTGAAAGCAACAAAGGCTTAAACTACGGCAAGGGTCGGCATCTCCCTGTCCAGCTTTCGATGCCCAATGGAAAGCCACAGGACTATTATAATCGGACTGGACGAGGGTTAGGCTATGTCACGCTGCCATCAACCCCAGAGAGTTCAGATGCAGAAGACATAGAACATTCCTATTCGTCCGAAGCATCGACTTAGGATTCCGATACCAGTATCGGATCAGTCTTCAGGAAGGTGCTGTCAGCTAACATGACGTCAGCACAATCTCAAAAAGGTGAAGACGAAGACCAAGCGCCAGAACCCTTCGAAGAAGAACCCTGGGCCCAACGCCTAGGGGAACAATGGGAATCTCGTTTTGAGCTTCGTGAACCTCCCACCGAAGACGAAGTCGAGCAGATCGACCTCGGGGAGAAGTCTTCTTCCAAACCCATCTTCATCAGTAAAAGCCTGGAAGGAGAAGATCGAGAATCTTTAATCCAACTGGCTAAAGAGTATATCGACGTCTTCGCATGGAGCTATGAAGACATGCCGGGACTCGATCCACAGATCGCAATGCATAGGTTGAACATCTTACCTGATGCCAAACCTATCAAACAACAGCAGCGACGCTTCCGTCCGGACATCATGAATGCCATCGATCAGGAGGTAGACAAACTCTTGACCAGCGGCTTCATCCGTGAGGAACAACACCCGGATTGGGTAGCCAACGTCGTTCCTGTCACCAAGAAGAACGGGAAGATACGAGTCTGTATCGACTTCAGGGATCTCAACTCTGCTTGCCCGAAGGACGAATTCCAGCTTCCAATCACTGATGTGATGATCGACAACACATGTGGCTTTGAGCGCATATCCTTCATGGACGGATATTCAGGCTATAATCAAATCAAGATGTTCCCCGATGACGCAAAACACACGTCATTCAGGACTCCAAAGGGTGTTTTCTGCTACACAGTAATGCCCTTCGGCTTGAAGAACGCTGGTGCAACGTACCAGCGAGCTATGAGCACCATCTTCCGTCAACATCTTCGCAAGACAGTCGAATGCTATGTTGACGACATCGCAGTCAAAAGCCGCCTCAAAAGAGATCACCTACAGGACCTGAAGACGGTCTTCGATCTCATGCGGGCGCATCAACTCAAAATGAACCCCGCTAAATCCTTTCTGGGGGTTTCTAGCGACAAATTCTTGGGCTTCGTCATCACAGCGAAAGGCATTCATGTTGATCCCGAGAAGACCAAAGCCATCCTCAACATGGACCCTCCGAAGAACCTTCGAGAACTTCGAGGCCTACAGGGACGTCTGGCATATATCCGAAGGTTCATAGCAAACATTTCCGGTAAATGTCAACCCTTCACTCAGCTCATGAAGAAGGGAGTCTCTTATGTCTGGACAGAAGAGTGCCAGAAGGCTTTCGACGACATCAAAGCCTACTTGACGAGCCCACCAGTCCTGGTAGCGCCAGTCACCGGCAAACCATTTCTCCTCTACGTCCGTGCCATGGATCATTCTCTTGGCGCTCTGCTGGCTCAAAACAGCGATACAGGCTACGAGCAAGCAATCTACTACCTCAGTCGAACACTCATCGGGACCGAACACCGGTACAACCCCGTCGAAAAGGAGTGCTTGGCTTTGGTGTTTGCCATCCAGAAGACTCGTCATTATGTCTCGGGTCAGACAATTTATGTCATTTCCCGAGTCAATCCGCTCAGAGTCCTCATGACGAAGCCAGGATCATTGAACTCCCGGCTGGCTACATGGGCGATCTTGCTAACACCGTACAACCTGGTGTTTGTGCCGCAAAAAGCTGTTAAAGGTCAAGCTCTGGCCGACTTTTTAGCTGCGCACCCCATCCCAGAATCCTCAAAACTCTATGAAGATATCCCGGATGAGGTCCAAGAATCCAACGTCACCGAAGGAAGCTCCGTTTGGAGGATGTTCTTCGACGGCGCTTCGAGAACAGGCCCCAAAGGCCAAATCATCGCAGGAGTGGGGGTAGTCTTAGTCTTCCCCGATCAGCTGGTCATCCAGCGTGCGTACTCTCTTTCGAAGCCGTGCTCCAACAACGTTGCCGAGTACAACGCACTCGTCATGGGACTCCAGCTCGCACAACAGCTGGGGGTCGACCATCTGGAAGCTTACGGTGACTCAAAACTCGTCGTAAACCAGGTTCGGGGACAATACGAAGTTCGCCATGAAGATTTAATCCCTTATCATGAAGTCGTGTTGAACATCATTTCAACCTTCACCGGGTTCTTCATTGAACATGTCTCCCGTTTACAAAACTTGGAGGCCGATGCTCTGGCCGGCCTCGCAGCCTCATTAGCAGCGCCCTTTGGGACTCAACACTATATCACGGTAACAGGACGAGATCTGATTTGTCCCAGAAACAACCTATGCTTGCGGGTGGCTCACGCCATGCCGACAAACACTGGTGTTAATGTCCAAGACTGGAGGTTCCCGTTCATCGACTTCGCTGTCTACGGAATCCTTCCAGAGGACCCGAAGGAAGCCGTCTCAGTCAGGAGACGCTCTCTTCGATTCTACTACGATACGGCTACCAAAACGCTGTACCGACGCTCCTTCGATGGGCTCCTCCTTCGATGCCTGTCCAACGAAGAAGCAGCCGAAGCTCTTCAAGAAGCTAATGACGGAACTTATGGAGCTCATCAACCCGGTCCTAAGTTGCAAGATCGACTGCGACGTATGGGCTACTACTGGCCAACCATGGTTGCCGATGCTATCGAATATGCCAAGAAGTGCCACGCGTGCCAACTTCATGCAGACTTCATACATACACCATCGGAGCCGCTACATCCTACAGTCGCCTCCTGGCCCTTCGAAGCCTGGGGCATGGACATTGTAGGGCCAATTACCCCTCCTTCATCGAGAGGACACCGTTTCATCCTGGCCATCACCGACTACTTCTCCAAATGGGCGGAAGCAGTTCCACTAGCAGAAGTAAAAAGCTCCAGGGTGGTCAGCTTTATCAAACACCATGTCATTTACCGTTTCGGAGTACCCTGGCGGATCATCCATGACAATGGTCCTCAGTTTATCAGCCACATTTTCAACAGGTTCTGTGACAAGAATCGCATTCAGAACGTGGCCTCAACCGCCTACAATCCAGCAGCAAACGGATTGGCTGAGGCATTCAACAAAACTATCGTTAGGCTGCTCAAAAAGGTCGTGTCATCCAACAAACGCGACTGGGATGAAAAGCTTGGCGAATGCCTTTGGTCTTACCGTACAACGGTACGGACCCCAACAGGCAACACTCCATTCTCCCTGGTCTACGGGAGCGAAGCAGTACTGCCTCTCGAGATACAGATACCTTCGCTCCGCGTAGCAATCACAAACGAACTCACAGAAGAGGACAATCAACGTCGTCGTCTGCGGGAACTGGAGGCACTTGACGAAAAGCGT
The DNA here is from genome assembly GCA_029216955.1 of Iris pallida. Taxonomy (NCBI): domain Eukaryota; kingdom Viridiplantae; phylum Streptophyta; class Magnoliopsida; order Asparagales; family Iridaceae; genus Iris; species Iris pallida. Next base: position 190,409 of record JANAVB010020600.1, on the reverse strand, counting down.
CTCTTAGCTCAACAACGCATCGAGCTTTACCAAGCCCGTATATCACTGGCTTTCAACAAAAAGGTCAAAAAGAGGACTTTCCAAGTTGGCGACCTGGTTTTAGCAGTCAGAAGACCAATGGTGTTGACTCACAAGACACCAGGAAAGTTCGAGCCCAAGTGGGAAGGACCTTTCATCATAGAGACGGTATACTCAAACGGTGCTTACCGCCTCGCCAAACCCAATGGGGACTTGTTTATGATGCCCATCAATGGCAAGTTCCTAAAGAAGTACTATTCTTGACATCCTCCAGACATGTACTTCCTCAAACAACCTCTTTCCACAAACTCATACGCCTCCGGAACCCAGCTGTTCCGTGGCATCTTCCAGTAGAAAGATAACCACGTCCATATTACCTCTGAGTTGTCTCTCTACACCCTACAAAGCAGAATCTTACACTTCGTAAGCCTACGCTACCCTTCATGTTTACCACGTCCACATTACCTCTGAGTAAACATCTTGTACAAACAACCCCTGCGTTATTGTACATTATCGCAGAACTTCCACGTCCATATAACCTCTGAGTTGTTCAGCGTATCCCCCAAGATCATCCCTACCACGTCCATAATACCTCTGAGTAGGGAGATTCTATCATTTCGAACCCAATGATTGCCATGTCCACATTACCTCTGAGCAAACAAAATGGTTCCTTCAAACTTATTATCTGTACCTGAAAACCAAGGTGTGCAAAAGATAATAGGTCCACACAAATCATCAAGTTCATGACAACAAAAGATGAACACATCACAAAAAAAAGTTGTAGACTTCTTTATTCTTCTGAAAAAGGAGTACAAGAAACTACATCATCCCCCAGTAAGGGTTGCAAAAGAACACAAAAGAAAAAGAAAAAAGCTATGGTCCCTGAATCTCCCCAGGATGGGCTGAGAGCTCCCTGACTCGAAGCTTTAAATCGACTGCGCGGGCCTCCACCGTCGCCAGGACTCGTCGCTCTGCTTCTTTGCACATCAATTCAACGGCCCCAGCGGAAGTATCACTTGCATGCTTCTCATCAAGCTGTTGTCGTTGCTGCGCCAAGGCAAGAGTCCGCTGAGTAAAAGTCGCCTCATCCTTCTTAAATGCTGCATGTTCAGCCCGGACACGCTCGACCTCTAACTGGAGTCGGGCCCGTTGGTCTTCAAGGCGGCGCATCTGGGTGTCGATATCCTCGATATTAGCTTCCAATGTAGCTCGAGTTTCCACCGTCGTCTTCATGGACTGAGACAACTGCTCTACCGCAGCCTCAGTCTCAGCCACCTCGCGCTCCCAAACGCCCACGGTGGCCTGGTATGAAGACTCGATCTCGGCGATCAGCTTCCCCTTCTCCGCATCTATCAGGACAGAGAGGTCGTTTCGCTGGATGCGTTGAAGTTCCGCGAGCCGCTCATCCAGCTCAATCATCGAAGCCTCCAGAATTTCGACCATATGGTCGTAGCCTTGGTGAATACGAATCAGCTCGATACAGGGCATTGCCAGAGCTTTTGCCGTCGTAAAACTCCCATTGGCATCCATCACAGCAGATACACCCTTCTGCAACATTTTGTACACCCCCTCGACGAGAAATTTCACATACTCGTCTGCATCCGCCAGGACCTGCGGCGTCATCGTGGGAGTTGGAGGAGCTACTACAGTTTACGGACCGGAAGAAGATTCGCCAACCTCAATCAGCGAGGCTTGAACCTCGGCATCAATGGGCTCTTCATCAACAGCGGCTGGACTTCTAGCCCGAGGAGCCGAAGCAACAGAAGGAGCCGGCACAGGCGTCGAGATGGTCCCCCAAGTAGAAGGAGCGACACAGGGTTCTACACCCTTACCCTTCTCAAGTTCGGAGGAACCACCGATGTCAACGGCCACCTCTTCTACCCCCAACGTCCTATCAACAGCTGGTACCTCCCTTGGCAGAATAGGGAGATTATCACTTGTCTCTTGACCCGTCGCAGCGGTCTTGACTGGCAGACGGGTCTCATCATCGAGTCCCTCAACAGGGACAGAATCTGTCGCTACCTTCTGAGTGGTAGCCGCCTCAACTTCCACGGTTGAAGCCGGGATAGGACTCGGCAATGATGCAGCCGACCTCCCCTCATCATGATAAAGAGGGGATTCAACCCTCTCCTCTGTCTCAACTACATCTGATGTCCCCGCAGCAGATTCTTGCAAGACCGGAGGAACGTCATCGGAAGGCGACGAACTCCAGTCCACTTCATCATCAGGATGCCTCGAGTCCGCAGGACCCTCAGCATCCAAGGCCTCCACGGCAGATGGTGCTCTTCCAGAAGTTGTTGCGACCTCGAAGTCAGGAGATATTAAAACCTCCGCAGGAACATCTTCGGGACCTTCCTCCACGGGAGACATTAGCATCGGGGGAATGCGCTCATCAGAAGAGCCTGCCACCTCCTTCGGTTTACTAGCGCCCGATTTTGAAACATGGGACTTCTTCTTCAATCCCTACAAGAAGAAGAGCATAAGTCGCCACAATGACGAAAAGAATTGGAATTACGAAATATTCCTTACCTCAGCAGGGATTGATCCTGCTGGCATTATAAGTGGCACTTTCGTAACCTTCGGGGTCGGCGCCTTTCTCGACCTTTTCGGTACAGAAGAACCAGCTTCTGTGTCAGCATGCCTTTTCCCGACAAACGGGTCTCCCACTGGTACTGCAGCAGCAGCCCGATACCCTGCCAACTCTGGTGGACGATATGATCGGGCTGCCATCAACATATTCGCTGTCGCCTCCAGCTGGGTTCCAATAATGAAACTAGTCTCCCTGTCATAACCAGGAGACATAGCAGTCATAGTGCAATACAGCTTGGCGGCCAGATATAGGATCGGCGGCCGAGGATTGCGAACTGGCGTGGTGAACTTAACGCTAGTGCATCCAGCGTTATAATATTGCCAGCCCCGGGCTCCATCCAGCAAACTCCCGATGAAGTCTAAACTACTACTGGGATTCCGCAACATTAATTGGGTATAGCCAAACTGACGAGCAAATCGGCTTGGCAGATAAGGCTCCAGATAACACCTATTTTGGTTGCGATAGACCAGGTGAGAAGGCCGGATACTCTGCAACCAACGAAAACTCCATTTCGGCAAAGTGACCGCATCTTCGCCAGAGTCAACTAAATCTTCGTCGGCCTCAAAATCTTTGAAGATCGGGCCAACCTTGACAATCTCCCACCCCTGAAGGTAGGACAAGACTCTCCTGCAAACGGGGACGCCAGTGTAAGACCACTTCCTCTTATAGAAGCGGCGAATGAAGGCATCTCCTTCGACATGGTCCTCCTCCGGACCGGGACTCATCACGTTCGGATGATGCAAGATCAGCCACCCCATAAGATAATGGAAAGGCAGCTCGGCCCGGGGAAAGTTATCATTATTACCTCTCTCGTGGATCACATCATCGGCAAAGGACCTCAAACCGCGCAATAGGTTGCACACCATCGCGGGGAGAAGAGCAAAAGGTCGTCCACAGGCCAACTTCACCGCAGGCAAAATGAGATTCCGATGTACCCTCTCGACGGCACCGGATCCACCTGCAAATACGCAATCCCGGAGCCATATCATCAAGTAGGACGTCAACACTGCCTTGGATGACATCCGGTGTCTGCAGTGCCAGAAACAGCTGTACGTAGCCTTGTCGCCCTCATTAGAGTGTGGGGTCCTTTCGTCCAGCCGGCTTATTTCAGAACTCACTTCCGCGGGCTTCAATCCCTGCGGAGTCGCAAACCGAATCCTCGAAGGATCCGTCAAGTCCTGCCTGAAGACGTAGTCCCTCCAAGCAGTCACATGAGGCTGGGTCTTGCCCTTGTCCCTCCGGTGCATTAGATAATGATGGCTTGTCACCTCTTTGAAAACAGCCATCATCTCCGGATCCTTGTCCTCCAGAACTTGGATCTCTTCATTTGATGGAAAATATTCCTCGTACGGTTCCGAGCCCCAAGGAAGCTTGGAGACTTCGTACATCTCATGAAGGGCTAATCCCAACTCCCCCATCGGAGTAAAGAAGCTACCAGTCTGGGCATTGAAAAGCTCCAAGAGCGCAAGGAACATAGGCTTATTGAGGTCCACGCCTGCCTGCGTGGCCCGAATGACGGCTGTCAGCCCGATCTCTTTAAGCTCAACCTCGAACCTTGAAAGCACCCAAGTGGTCAACTCGTCCCACTTCGGGATGTAGTGACACCAGCCTTCGACCCTGAAGCTACCTGTCGGATACATCACCTTTGATGTCAGCAGCCGATTTGCAAAGATCGGGGCACTAAAGGGAAACGTGTCGTTTGGGACCTCACTGTAGATGCTCCCAGGACGCAAGGCTCGGTAACTGAAAGAAGAACCGGCTCGTGAAGCGGTCAAAGTATCTTGCTGGTTCGAGGAGGCGTCAATTGAGAGGGTACCTCCCAAGGCCCCTCCTTGAGAGGGAGTAAGTTCCCAACCCATCCTTCTCTTCGAAGCTAGACGATAAAAAGCTGTCAGCGGCAACTAGCGGTCAACCTGCCGCATGTACAAAACCATGCCTTTGGCAGAAAAGAACCAGTCTTCTCTAATCCTCAGTATCTTCGCTTCGGAAGAGACTAGTCGGTCGCCAAACAGAAAGGTAGGTTTTAAGAAAGTTACACTTTCGGATTTAGCAGACTTCAGTTTACCACTCTCCATCATACTCTGGAGGAAAAGAGGCAACTGGGTCTGGATTTGTAGCATTCTCTCACGAGGTTGATCCTGTAAGATAGCATCCTTCGCAGGATTGATCACCGCCTCGTCAAAATCAACTCCCATCTGACAAAGAGAAGCGTCCAGAAGGACCTCATTCAACAAGGGGATCGTCATCGACACTGATACAATAAAGGTGAAAGTCAGGCAAAAATGTCAAATAGCTTCGGCGCATTATCAGGGCGTAAGCCCATGCGTGCCAGCATCAGAGCTTCGGCGCATCATCAGGGCGTAAGCCCATGCGCGTCAACTTGCTTCGGCGCATCATCAGGGCGTAAGCCCATGCGCGTCAGCATTGGAGCTTCGGCGCATTCAGAGCGTGAGCTCATGCGCGTCAAAGAAGGCTTCGGCGCATCATCAGGGTACGAAACCCATACGCGTCAGCCATTAAACCTCGGTGCATGATAAAGGTGTAAACCTATGCACGTCGGCGGGGTAGAACCTCGGCATATCATCAAGACAAAAGTCCATACGCGTCAGCAAATCTGAGTTAGGGCACAGTCTGGCCCAAAAGCTTATGTGAAGGAGATGAACCCACCCGTCACCTCAGGACGAACGTCGGCCGGAGTTGCAGGGGTGATAGGTGCATCCTCACCAACGAACTCCTTCGCTTTCTCCTTCTCCTTGCCGGTACCACCACGAGGAGTCTTGGAAGCCATTCTCTCAGAGAAGAAAAAGTTAGGGTTTTGAAGAAAAAACTCTAAAGAAGGCAAAGGCACAGAGCAGATGAACTCTCTCTCTCTCTCCAACCCTTACCTATTTATAGGGCTTGGTCACACGCGTGAACCGATGACGTGTAATCTCAGCCGTTGCTTCGGGTTCCGTAAGGAGATAACAGCAAATACAACCAAAAGATCATCATTAATCTTTTGGGTTACCAAGGCGTCATCATCATCAACTGAAAGGAGCGTGCGTCCGAACAAGCATGCGCCCAAAAATCATGCGCCCTGACCTCCATGCTTCTTATTCAAAGTATTCCAAAACTTATTCAAAAGTTTTGAAAACTTTGAAGGGGGTCTTGTAGAAGCATGGAATTTTACAACCAGAAAGCCCATGCGCCAGGCATTATATGCGCCAGAACTCAGACAGCTAATCAAATAAGCCATAGATATTCGAAGAAGGACTTTTTATTTATATATATAAGTCTATTACATGTCTAGAAAAGGTTGTACAAAAGAGAATTTCTACAAAGGAAGGATCCTAGATCTACAGCCAACAGCCATCATGCGCCTCCCAGATAGGCGTAGCAACCACAATGCGCCTTCCGATAGACGCAGCAGTCACCATGCGCTGTCAGCCAGGCGCAGCAGATGCCATGCGCCTCCAGCCAGGCGCATCCTACCATCTCTTCAGCAGCTCAGTTATGTGCATCCAACTCAGTTATGTGCATCCCTTCAGCAGCTCAGTTATGTGCAACTCTTCCAACCAGGCTCACCTGGTCGAGCAGAGCCCAGTTATGTGCCGCTCTTCCAGCCAGGCTCGCCTGATAAGTGCTTCGATTACACAAAGCATTTAACCCTCTGGCAGGAACCAAGGAAGAGAAGAGCACCGCAAATGCTGTGGCCAGGGAAGGCTTCGAAAGAGCCTCCAAAGACCAAGGAAGGCCATGATCGAAATCATGGCACAAGGAGCTTTCAATACAATCAAAGTGGGCGGCACCCACTTTGAAGGAAGAGAGAGCCTAGCACCACCATTCCGATCTATGACTCTTCCGGAATAACGGAAACGAGGCCCGAGCATCTCTATCTTTGGATGCAACAGGCACCTTCCGCCTACCTCAGAAGCCCTCGACTCCGTCTTTTGGATGTAACAGTCACCTTCAAGTGCATCGAAGACAACACGACGTCTCATCTTCACCCTCGGAAGCACTTCGTCAACAGAATGCACCCGTATATCCAAGTTCATGTTGGAAGTACGTAAGGGAATGAGAAGCAAACCTTCTCTCCATGCCACTATTTATAGGCCGAGCAAATCAAACCCATATGCCAAGTGGATGACTCTCCGAATTCTGTACAATGAATTTGCATTAAATGGATGAACCGGACGCCTCGAATTTAGCCAAACGGCTATTTATAGCACTCGAGGAGCGAGACAGCCGCGTCATTAAAGGACATGTCGTATGCGCCAGCCAAACAGCGTATCATACGGACGCGCCCTCCAGCATCAGGCGTATCACACAGACGCGCCCTACAGTACCCGGCGCATCACAGAGGATGCGCCCCCCTCACATCTCCATGCCGAGTGGAACACCAACCAATGTGCCCCCTCAGCTGTCCATCGAACATCACAAACATTAAATGCTGAACTGACACCAGAGTTGGCAGCACGCTTCCCAAAGTCTGAACAGTTGACAGCTTTTTCAGAGAACGAAGCGTCGGCAACGTCAGCATCATCATGACTCTATTCCGACGGCTACTGCCACGTGGTCCCTTAAACCATCCGCATGCGCCTCTACGGCCATGCGCCCAAATCCGCATGCGCCTCTATGGCCATGCGTCCAAATCAGCATGCGCCTCTACGGACATGCGTCCAAACCAGCATGCGCCTCAAAAGCCGTGCGCCTCAGACCCTTCACTGAAGACAGAAGAAGAGTCTCCAGTTGAAGCTTTGCATGCACCTCAAAAGCCATGCGCCCCAGACTGATCTCTGATCCCGAAAGACAGAAGGAAGGTCACCTGCATGCGCCTCAAAAGCTATGCGCCCTAAATGGTTTGTAACTCCTAAAGGTTATGAGCCGCAGCCTCCTCCTGCGCCCAGATCCAAGGCGCAGCTCACCAGATCACTGTCCCCCCCAAATCCGAGATCTTCGAGCCATGGGTTGATGAAACGTGTCCTTTGACTCAACTCGTCCAAGATTTTAGCAACAGAAAGATCTTCTCCTCTGCTACGTGCCGGCTCACAACAGCAGTATGAAGAGTTCTCCCCCTCAATCAGGGTGCATCATCTACGCGCCCCCATCAGCAACTTCCACGTGGCATCCCCACACACCGGCGCATCCTATATGCGCGCATGAGCAGCCAACCTGCCCAGCTATAAATAGAGGGATCATTTCCTTCTCACCCACGGACAACAGACAGAATCCATAACGAACATACAAGGAATCACCAGAGAGGCAGATACAGACATTCAACGTCTTCCTCCTCTCAGCAAGCTCCAGCACCCAGAGCAATCCACGCCTTCAGAGAACCGATAACCGTCGTCAGCCGGTCAACGGAGCCAACGCATTACCACTCGCTCCATTGGCACTAAGGACCCAGTTTAAACAAAAGTGTACTCCTAGGACTACATCTAAGTCCTACATTATAACACTGTTCTGTTTGTATTAAAGTTTTCAATCAAACAATTTTAATGGCAAACAGGGATCTGTAGCCTGCCGTCGAGTAGGGCACATTTCCAGCACACTGTCATGTGTTGTATCCTCTAAGTCACCTAAGGGTACATGCGTTTCCTGGACGATGTACCCACTTGAATTCAATCCTAATTGCGTCCGGATAGCCTGGATGGTCTGCAGGGCTTGTGGCTGTGGAACAATCTCACTGCATCTTGCTAGTAACTAGGCCTGTGATAACCCTAGTTTGTTAAAGTATCAAGCCGTACTTATTGCTTGGCCGTAATTGTTGGATGGAGTTCAATCAGTCTAGTCTCGTCTTGATCCTGTACAAGATTGTTACATGTCCTGAATCCTTATTTTATCTTGTCGATAAATAGTGGAAAAATCCAAGTTCTGTTCAGACGAAGGGTTACAATTCCGGTCCTTGTTTGGTTTACAGGTTGTAACCTGGCTATCTGAATAGTCCCATGTTATCCCATCGTATATCACCCTATTATGCTTTTTTTTAACTCTTGTCTTATTTATTACTTTATGGTTATTTGTGCTAATTGCTGGTTTTAGTTCCTAAGTGAAGCCTCCTTTGTGGCACTTGCCCTTTCTAGGATCTGACCCAGCTGGTTTTGTATGGCCAGATACCAGAGCAGCTCCAGAGGATCTACCGAATCTCCAGCCACATGGTGACCACTAGACGGAATCCTGGCAACGAGTGGGTTATTTTTGGCTCTCCCATTTTATTATAAAATTATTCTTTTGAGGCGTTTAGCCGCCGAGCCAGTGTTAGCTCGTGTACATTTTTACTTACTGTCTGCCTACGGGCTGTAACATGATTGGCAACCTAGGGTTGATCATGTATGACTAAAACTCTTGCTAGTCCTCACATTTTGTAACGACTAGCTTCATGATCAGCTAAATATGTAATGTTTGGGACGCCTTACTATTGTATATTTGGTGATCTTATATCTTGTAATATTTACTTATTTGCTTGTGATTGAGACACTAGGCTTCTTGTTGACCTTAAGAGACTGATGGCTTATAGATAAACCCTCATATATCTAGACAGCCGTGACCGTATAGTGGAGTGGATCCCATCTCATTATACGTAGCTGGCTATGTCTGCCTCCGCTCTCCAGTATTCTGGTTCTGGGGCGTGACAACATCAAAAGTATGGCTTCGTATACGAAGCGAGTAGTTGTGGCACAAATGCTACGGAACTGTTGATAATGCAAATTGTAGACTTCGCTAGCAAAGTGAACATCGTTGATTTGAAACCACGAAGTTGTTAGAAGGGGTATGGTACCCATGAATCTATTGGATGTGGCATGGTACCTTAATGTGTTCATGACTGTGAAACCCACAATTTTCTAAATTATTTTAAATTATTTAGTTGTGTGTTTGTGAAGTTAATATTAGTATTATTAAATCATTGAAATGTAAAATTCTTTTTAAAAATATTTAAACACGGATTTTTGATTGTCAGCCCAGACCTGAACCCGATTTGAAACATAAAGCATTTAAAAAAAATTAATTTAGTTGTCATTCATATCATTATTTTAGCCACATGTTAAAAGCCCGGAATTAATTGAGTTTTATTCAAGCCTTTGGCCCACAACTTATTATTACTTAAAACCATTAAATCATTTTTAGAAAAGCCTTTATATTAGAAGCCCAAGCTTCTAAAGCCCAAACCCAATAAGTTTGCTTAAATCCATACCCATTTAGCTTATATACCCATTAAGGCTATATTTTAATTCATTAGTTTTGAGAGAGAAAGAAACTTTCCATTCTCTTCATTCTCCTTACTGTTGGTTCTTCGAGAGTTACCAAAGACTCTTCGGGAGCTTGGCCGACCCTAGGCCGATCGCCTCCCCGTAACCTCCGGCAACTCCTCCTTTCCTTTCCGAACGGCCGTGGCTCTCCAACTTCGGTAACTCCTTCCCCTTTCTTCCTATATAAACCACCATTTCCCACCACCATATTCACCACCATCTCTTTTTCCTCCAAATTCTCCAAGCCCTAGCCTTCCCCCACCCGATCCCGGCGAACCCGACCTCTGGCCGGCGCACCCCTTCCGTAGCCGGCGCCCCGTCGCCCGTCGTTCCCGGGACCGCCCGACCCCCTCCTGTGCGAGTGTCCGGCCCCGTTACGCTGCTGATCTGTCTCCGGCGAGCTTTCGAACGTGACCCGCTGTCCGATCCATTCCCGAGAATTATCCCGCGGCTCCCCGACCAACGGATATTGGGTAATTTTTGTGTAATCACAGTAGTTCGTCCCTCCCTGGTGTCTGTGATGATAATTTTGGTTCACAAATTTCTTCGGAAATTTGGTTTTCGGTTGCGTGCTTGGTTTCGGAAATTTTTGAAACCACTGTTATATGTTATTTCTGTGGTTTCTGGATTTCTGTGTGTTCTGTGGTTTCTTTGAGATATTTCGGAAATTCCGAGGGAGTTGGAAATGATTTCTGGAACTTTTGAAAAAGTTCTGTTGGTTGCTGTGATGTTTCCAAGATGGTTTTAGAATTTCCAAATAGTTTCGGATTTTCCGAATACGTCTCGTGTAAGCCCTTGACCCAAAATTCCTATTTTATCATTATTATTCTTGTTAAATAATTATTTAGATAGAAATATTAATAAACCAATGTATTGAGTATTGTGAAATTATTAAGCTTTTTGTAAATAATAAGGTAGCAGGGGGCTTTCCCTAAATATTTTTCCCTAAGTAAAAGGGTGTGATTCTTAATAAAATACAAAGAGAGGGACTGGATTGCAATTCTCCAGTTTAAATTTAAAACGGCCAACAGGATTTGAATCCCTGAGAGAGATGATTTCGAACCCTGCTTGAATAGAGATTCGGGGATTCGATTCTATCTCTCCAACCTCCCCAGAACCCTAGTATATAATCTATGGATCAACCTAGCCTTGCCTTTCCCCGAAACCCTAATTTTTCCTGCCGTCTAGTTCCCTGCTCTACGATCGAAGAACACCTCGAAGCCTTTTGGAAGCAACCAGCTACTCGACAGGTAAATGTCCTGACCTTCATAGTCGAATTTGTTATTTTAATCCATTGATAGGTTGCTGTCGATTTTTTGAAAACAAATCTAAGGAGAGAGTGGTGGGTGTTTGTTCATATGCCCAGACCAAGGGCCTAGAAAGGGTAATGTAAGGAAGAACTGGAAAGAATCATATGGTGTCAGGAAGAAAGGACAAGGGGGGTACAGGAACCAGATGCAAGGACAACACTTGTAGCAAGGCTTTTGATTGTTCAATAACTATTGGAGGCTGTGGCTTCATATCAAGGTAGGTTAATCCATTGTGCACATGAGTACTTTCACCTGTCTTAACACCCATGTGAACCACCATTGTGTCCCATGGACACTAGCTGGAACCTCTTGTATCAGGGTTACATCCTAGTGTACTTGAATAGGAAGGGATACTCATATACCTGTGTGTGTTAAAGGTGCATCCATTCGTGAGTTTTAGTGTCAAACTAATATCAGATTGGGTGTGTTAAGTAACTTGGTATCTGCAGTCAGTCATAACAGGTTATAACTATATAAAAGTGTGGCTATCCAGGGTATCAGATATGAGATATCATGTAGGGACAGTTGGGGGTCCAAGGGATGGGGCATAGAAGCATCAATAATATTCAAGATCACAAGACTACACAGGATAAATAGTGGGGCACACAGTGTACCTGAGCACTGGCCATTAGCCAAGTGCTCGAGACAGGCCACTCTAGACCAGCCCAGATGGTTGCAGACTAAAATGTACAGGGAGTACACCATGTGGCCTCCTGAAATTCCAATATAGGAAGGGGGTGACTGTGGACTGTTCAGAGCTAAGGGGGAAGTTGTACAATAGAGTATAGGATTGTATTCCAATGGATACTTAGAAACAGTTTACTGACTTAGTTGTTTCACCTCTGAGCTGTCCACTACATTTATGTTCAGCCCACTTCTTTTGATGTGTCCATTATATACACTAGGAAGTCAAATTCGTATCTGCCTGGCCTACTTGATCCAATTCCTTGTAATAAGTGACATATCATATGAGCCTATTGTTCTGTCCAACCTCCCCATTGGTAGGACCTGGATATCCATTAGCAGCCAATCCTTAGACCTTGGTATCATTTGATGTGTTAGGTTGAGATTGTTTCAGTCACTGTTTGCCCCAGGTTTTCAGTCTGGGAATAGCTACTGCCAAATCCAATTTGATGCATCAGTACTGCATAGCCTAGTATACTAAAGTATCATTTCCTAGTTCTGGACTAAGGGTTCATTCACATGACTTGTTATGGGGTTAATGTTAGTTCTTAATGTAGTTATATGCCAATGCAAATAGTTAGTCCATCTTCTTCCAAAATCTGTATGAGACACACCACATTCATCACCTACCTCTGTCCCATGTGACAGTGCAATTAGTTGTTTGTTATCATCTCTTGACTGATGTGTATAGGCTGTAGCAGGACAGATGTACGAAGGTTCAGTTCATTGAGTGTCAAGGGTTAGTATAGGTTTTGAGATATCTGGAAATGCCATGAGGCATCAGTTAGAGCTCTGTTATTGCCTCTAACTCAATAACTGAGTTTAGAGTAGTAACATGAAGGTTGTAAGGTCAGTTTGAGTATCCTATGTTAGCCAGGAAACCATATGTGAAGAGTTAAAGGATCTGTATGGACAGAGAGTTGAGTACATGCTTGAACATGAAGAGAGTTGGGGTGAAGACCTTGACAAGCATTCCAAACACACCTAAACTCTTGGGAATATGTGGCAAAGTTTCCATAGTCATAGATATATACATACACATGTGTTTTCTACCTTAGTATAGATAGTTTTGGTTTTTTGGACTTGATTTAGGATTGACCTTACCACAAATTGACCTAGAGTCTTAATAACCAAATAGTTGGCAATTTTGTACTCTCAAATTGTATCTTGATCCTATTAATTCATAAAACAGGTTCATTGGACTCTTGACTCGACACTTGGTCGTGCCAGCAGCTCAGGACCACAGGCAAGTATACCTTGCCTTCCTCTATAGTTTTACTTACATGCACTTTCTTTCGTTTTTTAGTCATTTGATTGTTTATGGACATGTGCTTTTCGTGTTATTTTCTGTGGAGTTGTTTTTATTGTTTATAGCCATGTTCATGTTTTGGCCTTGTGTTTCATATTTGGAGTTCTCGTCAGTACCTTGCTTGAGTCGTGTCATAGAACGAGTACGTGTAAGTGAACTGCTAAATCCTTGACATTGTTTCCTTGGCACCAGAGAGTCCACACTCGGGACGAGGGTGTTTTCCTTGATCTGTTTATATCCGTGAGTCCATGCTAGGGACTAGGATGTCGATTACTTGTACCAGAGAGTCCACACACGGGACGAGGGTGATGACTTGACTTGACTTGCACCAGAGAGTCCACATTCGGGACGAGGGTGTTTACATCAGAGAGTCCACACACGGGACGAGGATGTAGTATTTGCACCAGAGAGTCCACACTCGGGACGAGGGTGCCTTGCCGTGAACTAACCAGAGAGTCCACACTCGGGACGAGGGTTAGTGTTTAGTTCAAACCCGTGAGTCCACACTCGGGATGAGGGTTTGGTTTCTTCCATTGATCTCGTGATTATCGTTCATCCGGTAGTTCATTTATACGTAGTTGTTCTAGTGTTCGTGTTCGTGTCTGTGTTCGTATTCGTGTTCGTATTCGTAGTCATTTGTCTTGTTCTTATTCTTGTTCTTTCTTGCTTATTTTCTTGCGCATGATAAAACTGTTAGATAGGCATGTATATTATGTATCTTGCTATGTCCTCTGAGGACCTGATGATCTCCTCAGGTTTAGTGATTGCATGGAGTTAGCTAGTAGTTCTGGATGGCGAAGGATTTGCGGTTCTTGCGGGATTCAGGTACCGTTATTGTGCTTATTATCCGCTCGTGCTTTCATACCTTATCATGAGTTATCCTGTTTCTTGATTCAGTTTTAGACTCTTGTTAATTCCTTTAGAGTCTTATCGGGCATTTATGCTAGTAGGCTGCAGACCACGACCCATAGTGTTCATTCATGTTTCATATTCTTATTGTGGATTGAGATATAGATTTGTTTGCCATGATTTGGCAGTATACCATAGCCTTGACAGCGTTTACGTATTCGAGTCGGGCTGGAGTCCGTTCGATACGTAGCTGGGCTTGCTTACGGACTCGCATCCGAAAAGCGGGTACGGGTCGTGACATCTCGGCAACGTAATTTTTCTGTATATAAATTCATATATATTTGGTTCTCTTGATTCGGGACTTATATTGGAGTTTGTTGGCAAATTTCCCAGTTTTGGGTTATCCCAAAAATAGAGAGAATGCTGCCAAAATTTTTATAAAATTATATAAATGGATTTCAAATCGGTTTTTGAAATATTTATAAATTAGATTTTTGGGCGACGACCGTATAGGTCAATAGGCCCTTAGCGAAATGCAAACGAAACCGGCATTGTTCCGGACGTTGAGGCATTAGCTATTTTTTTGACGATTGGACCAATATCTGAGACTCATAAATAAATTCAATTTAATTTAAATTATTATTTTGTTTTGTAATTAAATTGTAGGATAATTTTTAGAGACTAACCAGAGTTTTCTTCTTATTTAAATTCATGTAAAATGGTCTGTAAAGAGCATAAGCCCAGTTTTCTTTTCTTTCTCTGTGGTTTTGTAATTGTGTAGTGTAGTTTAGGTTCTTTTGGTTTTCTGGTTTCGTTAGTTATCGATAAACGCGTAGAATGATAAATTGGATATTTTTAGTTTTCTCACATTAAGTTAACAATAAAATATAAGTTTGTATTATTTTAACAAACTCACATTTTTCTCATTTAAAGAAAAATCTAGTTTTATATATATATTATATAAAAATACCAAGTTTTGCCAAATAACATGCAAATACCATTTTTCCAATAAAATATTAAATTGACTTTTCCTTCGTAAATTAATTAATAGTAAATTGCATCGATAAGCGTGTTTCAGTAGTATAATTGTAAATAACATAAAACTGGACTAGGATCAATTTTAGAGATTGTAACTAGCACATCTAGCATGGCAATTTTGGAAATCTAAGGCAGACTTCTCGATTGTAGGATTTCGAGGACAAGTCTGAGTTCAATCCCGATGACATTCCAATCCAGTCATAAATCAAAGGCAAGTACATTTTGTGTTAGTTTACAATTATTTAGTAATCGTTTTAATGCAATTTTAAACCACGATGCAACACGAAACTCTCTCTGAGAGCACTGACTGTAACTCCTAGAACTATTGTAACTGTTTGGGGACTGGGGGAGTAGTGTAATGTGTATGACCACATCCAAATTACTGTAACAACTGTGCAAGCTTATCCCTCTTACACACGGGGATAAGCCATATCATTCACTGTACAACCCAAGCCGGTCATATTCATTGCCTATTCACATCACAATATTTTAACTGCTGGAGAACTGTTTATTTTTAAATTGTTTAAAAGTGCATGATTCTATTATTATTTCAATTGTCAAATTAGCATGAATTGTACTTTGCTCCCTCCTGACTGGAGACCCAACATTTTTAGGTATCACTGATGATGCTTTGTTCCGCGGTATTTTCCCAAGATCCCAACTAGAGGACGATGATCTCGAGACTGATGAGCTGGTTGCCTAGATTTTCTTCTTCTTTTATAATTCATGATGTTTGTGGAAAACAATGTATTTCAGATGTATCTATCATTTTGTTGTAAAAAGTTTTAAACTATTTGAATTATTAAAGTTGTGGCAATTAGACTGTGTTGTTTATTACCTGCATGAGTGATACAGCTTACTGCCGCCGTCTCAACAACGGTGCAGGCTGGACATGATCCGATTCGACCCAAGAAATTGGGACCGGGTCGTGACAATGACCTACGGGCCATCGTTCAGAACATTGGTTGGAAGTATGAAATATGAATCGAGGTGATAATTTTTGTATTCGGATTTAGACTATGCTTGTGTCTTTATGGTTTTCTTAATTGTTCATGCATATTGCATGGTTTTCTTTATGGTTTCTTAACATGTGCACGGGTTTTGGGTTTCCTTGAACGAGATAGGCTTCGGGCACCGAGACCTTTCCTCCTAGGGGAAATTTGAGGTGTTATTAAGAACGGTATTTGCGGGACCTCCAATTGGGCTTGCCACCCATACTAACAGTACACGTCGTAAATACGGATGCTGCGAATATTCGATGGGCTAGCTACACATATGCAAGAAATGCCCTTTACATTGAGGCACACTCGTCCAATATGGTTTGGAATGTCGGTGACCATTATATAGTTAGTAGGCATGCTAATGTTGTCTGCTTGCAAGCTTAGCCATTTGGCCGCGAGGATGTGCACAAACACTATGTTTATATATTTTATGAGCCTAATAATGTCTAGTGCAGGGACACAAAATTTGACACATTTATATTAATTATCTTGAACATGACTATTCACCTTGCAACAGTGCAAGGGTGAGTCCATCGGATCGGTATGAAGCCGTTGCGAAGCGACATGGTATACATGCTTTCCTACTTTCATAATATGCCATGAAACCGATCCTAAGGCAAGTGGGTTTTTCCGCTCACCAGTACAAGACGTGTAATGATACCCCACCCTCCTAGGTACGAAGCGACTTGGACATGTTGAGGCGTCAGGGCTCGGACTTGTAACATGAAGATGTTCGGCCGAGGATGCTATCTAGATATAGAAGACATGATGTATGCAACGACAAAATCCTTTTAGTTAGAGAGATCATGAGTGTTGTAAGTCAATTTGGCATATTCATTGAGACTATTGAAAGCCTTTGTAATCAGCTTCATTATCAATAAATATATTGTTTCATATATTTTGTTTTAACTTCAATATGACTCAGTTTCTTCCACTGTAAATGTTTTAATTTGAGATAACCATAAATAATTTATCATCTTGTCTTGTACGAGTGCAACTCCATACTCATATGACATCACGTCCCAGCGAGGACGATCGATTTTGCAAAAATAGCGTACGACATCACGTTCCAGCGAGAACGATCGATTCGGCAAAAATCGATACGAGGAAGAACGATTCTGCGGAGTCGGGATGTAACATGTACGCTTTGGTAGGTTGTTTGTGATTATGGTTGTTCCTGTTTAACTTTTTGGAAAACAATCACAAAAGTTATTTGTAATAGTAATTTATTAAAAAATTGAAAATTTTAGTTTAATTTTGAGACAACTTATGGTGCAAAAGTGTAAAATTGTTGTCAAAATATACAAAAATGTTATTTGGCTCCCAAATTTTTTGGGTGATATCATCTCCCATTATGTGGCAGATGATATGGTTGCTCACATGATAGCTGACATGGCAAAATTTAACAATAAAATTAACATTAAAATTAAAATTAATAGTAAATTAATATATTAACATTAAATTAACATGATAATTAACATTAAAATTAAAATTAAAATTAAAATTAAAATTAAAATTAAAATTAAAATTAATATTAACATTAATATTAATATTAATATTAACATTAACATTAACATTAAAAAAAATTGGATAATTAATTTTTTGGATTAAAATTTGCCATGTCAGCTGTTATGTTATCTGCCATGTCAGATGTCACATAATGGGAGATGGCATCACCCAAATATTTTGGGAGCCAAATAGCATAGTTGCAAAATATTTCTATATTGTTTTATTTTTCGAAAAAATAATATCAATCCCAAATTTCAAAGTAAGCCCAACTATTTCAAATTTGTAAAATGTTATGATAAAATTCTCATAAGTTAAGGGGTTATGTCTTGTTAGGCCATACTTTAAATTCCGTCAACTATCGTGCAAACTCGGATTACTATGTGGGAGTCAGTCCAAGGCTTCGAATATTATTACAAGGGGAGGGCTTAAATGAAAAACTCCGTAACAAAAGAGAATCGCCAAGTAGTGGCGTACGTTAGCGCACGAGCAACGAAAGGAAGGGAGTTGAAGTCGGAGCAGACCTTCACAAAGTGGGTGATTCTGTGGGTTCGATTCCAATGGACGCGTTGGGGACCACCTCGTGGCAGTGCGTATGTGCGGAGGGGCGACACGTCACCACGTGCGTCAGTGCGGCCCCGTAGGCAACCGTTGAATGTGCGTCGGCCGTGGGGACCACGACACTTTTATCTCGGCCTGTTGCGTGGGGCCCGCACAGCTAAAAACTGTGGTAACGGCTGCCGAGGTCCTCGCTCTCTCAGAAGGCGGTTGCCGCCAGCAGCGTTTCGGTTCTTCCAAGTTCCAAAGAGTGGGAAAGGAGGGTTGGGTCCCACTTGACAACCAAAAAAGAATCTGAACCGTTGCGACTATGTAGGGAGCCTTGTTAACGATTCCGCAAAACGGAAAAACTTCTGAACAGCAAAAGTACGTTTTTTTTTTCTTTTCTCCTTCTTAAATCGACTTAATATAAATAAAATATATTTAAAAATTTAATCAATTATTCGAAAAAAATATTTTTAAATTTGATTAATTAAACACATTTCTAACATATTTTTTGGATCAAAATTTTTAATAACTTGTTCGGGTGATTGCTAACAAGGGTAAAGAGTGGAGACAACTATTTATTACTGTTTTGAGTGGCACCCCACTTTTGTTTACCATATTTATAGTGCACCCCACAAGTTTACAATAATGTAAGGTACCCCTCACTTTTGACGGTTTTCGTCCAATATAGACGGTCAACTGGGTTGACCCAAATTTTTTGTCAAAAATACCCCCGATATGTTGTCTTCTTCACCGTGTCTCTCGCCCCCACCCTCCCCGACCTCGCCGCTGTAACCTCTCTTCCCAAAATTTTTATAATATATTTTATTTATTTATTTGAATTAAATGGTGATTTTAGAATTTTTATAAATAATTACTTAGCTAATTATTACGGTAGATGACTTTAGCCATGACAGAGTTTTGAAGTGCATGGTGACTAGAGATCGTGGCACGACTAGTGCGATGGCATGCTTTGACTAGAGTATTAGCCCTGGTAGGGAAGATCGAGCTATAGCGATGTCCTAACTAGAAAAACCAGGTCAAGTTGCGACTTAACCATTACCGAGGACTTATTTATTTATTATTTATATTATTGAGTTTTATGGAACCCGGTGGTACCGAATTAGTCCATATAAGACCCAAGGCAAGCCCATGTAATCATGCGGGACATACGATGACATGCGTGTTGATGTATTTTGGTGAGTGGGTGGTTTTCCGTTTTAATGATTTAATAAATATTTCTAAGTATTCATAATTAAATATTATAAATATTATTATTAGTTTTATCCAGTGACTTTTGTAGAAAATAGGTCCTCGTGTATTTTGGAATTTTTAGACTGTAAATAATGGTGTATACACCATCATTGTTTTATTGAATTTCGATATTGTCATTATTATCATTTTATTGAGGTTATTCGTATATAATATTATTTTATTATTACTGGTTATATTATTTTTGTCAATAAATGTTATATATATATATATACACGTTCATATTATAAAAATAGGCTCTACATAGGAATGATACTATTGGATTTGTTTAGAATTTTTATGGAATATATTATATTAGTGTATGTATCTATATGAATATATATATATAGATAGATATATATATTTAATAAAAATAATTGAACTATTAACCCCCCCCCCCCAAAAAATCAGCCCACAGCCCACGTGAGCTGCTTGCATCCATGTGAACCGAGAGGAAACTCTCAGCCAAATGCCAGGCCGAGCCCGAGCACCGCTCGAATTTTTCGAACACAGTAACAGTATATATAGCAAGTTCGAGTGAGAGGGGTCGAGACCCAAACTCAAAACCCTAACCCCTACCTACGCCGCACGACCTCCTTCCCTGGGCGCACCCCCACGCGCACGCGCGCGCCGCCGCGGGCCACAGCCGGCCGGCCAGGCCGCCACGGACAGTGCGCACAAGCGGATGACGACATCAGTGATTGCAGGGAATCACCCGACTTCGTGGCACAATTCCCGTCGCCTCGTTGCGCCGTTTTCCGCGTCGTCTTCGCAGGTACATCGACAACATAACCCTCTCCTAATCCCTTCAATTATTTCGATTTAAGTTCCACCGTACGCGTCGTAAATCGAACCCAAATTTGCCGAAAAACCTGTCAAAATAGGACACCTAAATCAGTCCAACGACTCTAGTTCGCGGTCAGTTTTCTCCCAACCCATGCACGATTTCAAAATTCTATTTGAAGATACTTATAGACAATATATAGGAGATGGAAACCCTTCTTTTCGTTTCTGTATTCATGCATTGTGTGCCGAATAAATAGTCCCCAAAGATTAGGAAAAACCTGTTTTAAAATATTAAAAATATTGAAAAAATCCCTCGATACGACGTGCGTCCCGCCAATCCGGGCGACGTAGTCGCGAACCGAAAGCATCGAAAGGTGCGTAACGGCTTCGTGGACGTGTGGACTTTGACAGAATTCAAATTGGTCGAGTGTGCGCGACGAATTTGATACGTATCCGTCGAAATTCATCGTATCGGTCTCTGTGCAATTTTTCCAATTACTTTGTGCACGCTCGTCAGATCGAGATAAAACTTGTGCCAACAGGACCGTATCGTTTTTTGGTCCTGTATGCCAAGTTTGGTCCGATTCTGAGACAGTTGATTGGATCACCGTTTTGCGGACCCCACGGTCCGATTCAACGGACGATTTTGTGTACGGTCCGTCGGAATCCAACTCTGGACATACGGTTGGGTTCGTATCATAAAAACGAATCCGTAGACATATAGTTTGATAACTTTAGAGACCATTGACTCTGACACGCTTTTCGGTGCAAACCGGATCCAACGACGGACATCGTTTTGACCAAAATTACCGTTTTGCCCCCGTGTCCAGAATTGAACTTAAGGACAGGCAATTTTAGCTATTTTGACTATTCTGAGAATATTGGTAATATTTATTTCAGCATCCGGAGACTGTTGTACTGGTTTTGACTATTGTGGCACCCTGAGTGGTTTGGATTGTCGGTTTCACCAGCAGAGGATCACAGACGAGTATAGTTTATTGTTTGTTTTCAGTATTGATCTTTACTATACATCAGTGTTTATTCGATAGATATGTGATTTCAGTTTTTATGTTAATTTATTTTTTTGTGGTGTCGGAGGAAGTGAAGTACCAACGATGTGTGATCTGACCTTAGACCGTGTAGACCATGTTTATTATTGCATTTATTTCTTGTAGACCGTATAAATTTAGACCGTGTAGACCGTGTTTATTATTGTATTTATTTCTTGTAGACCGTGTAACTTTAGACCGTGTAGACCGTGTTTATTATTTTATTTATTTCTTGTAGACCGTGTAACTTTAGACCGTGTAGACCGTGTTTATTATTGCATTTATTTCTTGTAGACCGTGTAACTTTAGACCGTGTAGACCGTGTCGCATAATTGTCCCAAGACCGATCACATATCAAAGGTACTTCAGTCGGTCAGTTGGTGAGTATTTAATGTATTTCATTTTATGTTCTTAGTATTCAGTTTTATTCTGTCTTTCTTCATTTTATTTTATGAATCATATGTCTAAAGGCTAACATCTGTTATATAGTCATTTTCATATATTGGAACTGCATTCAGTGAATTGTACTGGTTCCATTCCTGACTGAAAACCAATATTTTTCAGGTTAGCCGTGGATGCACTTAGCATGGAGAGATACGGGTGAACTTACAGACGAAAAGCCTAGAGACAAGCTAGATAGATGAGTTGTAGTCATTCCTATATTTGTACAAGTTTATATTTTTCTGCAAATATAAAACTTGTGATCATTATAAATTAAATTAATCAAGTGAATGAGCATTGTCTGTTATTTTGAGCATTGTGGCTATACAGCGTTCTACCGCCGACACTGCGGCGTATGCTGGCTTGGACACGTCTCGTATCCAAAAAGAAAAAAAATGGGTGTGGGTCGTGACAAGTTTTTGTGGTGGCTCATGCAGGTCTATTTTTGCAAATCATGCGAACTCGTGATAGTACTTAAGTTAGTCGTACTATTGCGAGCCTGCGACTAGGAAATGCTCATTCACGAATTAAGGATTAATTTAATTTAAGAGAATGACTAGGACTAGGAGTCCCTTATACAAAATTTACCGATGGGTAGTCTAGGCTATGCAATTTAGATGAGGGTTATTAATTATGATAGTTTGTCAAATCCCCATAGGTACACTATTACCTCTCGATATGACGATATGACCCAATGTGGATAGATTATTCACTTGGTGAGACAAGGCTTCATAGAGTTAATGATCTAACCTTGATAAATGGTACAATTCCTTCTCTTGCCTCTTTAGATATCGTCATCATATCTTAATTCGAATTGCCTATTCAGTTCCTATTTTGCCCTAAGAATTAATTATTTTTATAGGTTATCCATATACGGGCCTCGAGTTAGTTTCGATTCAAGTTTTTCCTCAAAGACTTGAATACACATGAAATAGTTAGAATGTTTGTATTTCTTTGTCCTCAGTTATTTTCTCCCTGTTCATCTTTTATTTTAAGGGTTGTGACTGATAAATACCTACGCTTTATCCATAGTCAACCTGTGTGAATCTCTAGAAGCTCAGGAATTTTTTACAAATATAGTTAAAGGAATGTTAGTTAACTCATAATGGCAGGACAGAAGCGCACTGTCGCCATTTATTTAAATTATGGAGACTATGGATTCACTGCAGTCAGCAGCGCACTGGCGAGACACGACCCCTAGAGTTGAAATTTGTTTAAGGAAATATAGGTTATAGAATGTTACTAAAAACTATGGCTAGTGGACCTCTTTTGACCGTAGTCATCCTTGTGTCAATATAAGGTAGAGTATCGGATAACATATCACATCTGAATCACGAAACCAAGGATTTACCACAGCCAGAGTATACGGGTGGGGCATAATCTGCGGTGAAATGATTTCAAACGTGATTACAAGTTTAGTATACTGAGGAGGATATGACAATGCGATGTACGTCCCATAAGATCCAAAGCCAATAGTAGTGGAAGTTTTGTAAGTTGGATAGTATGTCTCCCGACCTAGCATTCAGTAGTCCTTGTGACTTATTGACGAGGTAATTGACTGACACTAATAGGTTTACCTGGAATATAGAATTTAGAAGTCCATAACCCATTGTTTGACCAAGGTCTTATGAATAAGAAAATAGTAGGATGACCGTATAAGCAATAACACCAGATAAGGTTTTGATTCTCGCAAAACTCGAACTACCTGTGCCTCATTTCAACAATCTTGTATAATTGTATTTTGACTATCTTGACCAACGCTGCTATTACAGCCTAGTTTTTGCAAGCTTACTCTTTCATCGAGCTTGATTCAAGGCATATGTTTATTGGGGACGCCCACTAACATATTGTCTAATCAGAATCGATGTATTACGGTCTGATCAACCGTAGTGCACCCGGTTTGCTCTCCCTCTGATTAACCTACGTGGATTGAGATGTAGATGTCTCTAGGATCTCATCCGCGACTGAATTGACAATTCCTCTTGAATTATAGATTCGCCTTTGAATCACGTAATTGTATTCAGTGACATCTCCCTTGAACTCTTTATGGTTTTTGTCTTTCATTGATTTGGAAAGATAAAAGCTCGTGATTGGTAAATAGAATACAGAGTATCCCCGTGGCTATAATAGTTGTATACACAAGTGTATCTACCATCGGCCAGCCAGGAGATTGAATTACTCGTTCTCCTCTCGACCCTCAAACTACTATTGGGACCTTTTAGCCATCTGAATTTGAGAATGATTAGGATTTACCTTTAGTTAAAATGCCAACCTAGGAGACTATCTATTCTCAAGGAACCAAATGGCGTGAGTCTCTAATTATTTGCTTGAAACTTGCTTTAACTAGAACCCTTGTGACAATAGTCAGGCATGTTTGAACCCAATAGAAATTTACGACTCAGTTGTTAGAAATCTTTTCATATGATGTGCCTTAGAGTTGATTATCCCGTCGATAACTCTTGTATACGGTGGACGAGTAGACCATTCTATGTTATCGACCATGTGTCATTGTACACACTCATTTTTATTTATTGAGGAACGATCCTTGAATTGACTTATATCTACCGTATTCCGTTACGTCGTGCCTTATTCTTTATTAACAAGAGTCGAGGTATAATACCCGGACTTTGGAATTCTTCTAACCTCATTATTCCTAAAACTATATCCTAGCTTCTAAGGTGGGTAGACTGTAAGCCTTCTAAAATTTTAGGATATACGAGGAGTTCCGATTGATTAGAATGATTTTTATTAGGATGATAATTAGTGCCCCATAGACTTCCACTTTCCTTTTAGACCATTTTGTGTTTACGACCGTGTCATTAATATTCGGAGCACGAGACCAGTTGTTACCTTCCAACAAATTTCATATGCAAGTTCTAGACGAGTCCACCTTCATATAGGTATAACATGTCCCACTCAAACACATCCTCTTGTACTCTATTTTTATGGTATGACTTTCAGGTCAAAAGGACTAGCTATGACCCTTACTATAATACCGGTATACTTCTCGACTTCAATTAGAGACTCAACCTCGACTCGAATCTTTCGACCCAATATATGTTTGTGATCTACTCGAAGCTCACTACGCACATGACGCTAGTGTGCCATCAATTGTGTCTTCTCGTGCTACTTAAACACAGAAGTAACCGAATATGCATTTTTGGGCTTTAGGAACCAAGCTAACTAACCCGACTGGCGACTAGTTCAACCACTTGGATCGAAATCTATTCTAGGTTACCCTAACCTAGTAGAAATAGTTTTATGATTCGAATCTTGTCCAGTCAATATAGATTGAAATTCAAGGTTCATCCAACCGACGATTGATGTCCAATTAGGGAACCCATTAAGATCCAGTAAAACCCATCCATACATACCACAATATTTGGACTTTAAAACCGGACTACTTGAAATAGGTCCCTATACCTATTATGTAGTCTTCACCTCTTAGAATGCAGGGTCATCTGTAATCATTATCCCATCTACCTGGAAGTCGCGATACGATTTTGTATTACATTTATATTCCTTGCTTGTGTGTTTAAATAACCACGGAAGAGATCACAATCTTAATTTTTGAGATTCCGTTCTTTTATGGAATCTTGTTTGATTAAATTCGAGAACAGAACTTCTGTATTGCACGGAGTGCAAGCCTCGAAGAAACGAAGGGTTCCTCGAGTTAGTAAGTGACTGGACTAGAGTGGTCCAATCTAGCAAATAAGTCAATGGTTTATGAACTTTCTTCTAACAACATCATTGGATACTCTCTATCGCTCTGGAAACTTCATGATTGCTCTCGATTATTCTTTCTTATCTTCCTGACCTTCTTATTGTAGAGTGACGAATGGTCATACTTATTAGAATTTACCAATATTTCTTAGCTACTTGTGTAAATTTTGTTGCTTGTTAGATTTTAGGTTGTTTGATAGATAGGAGAGGATTATAGATGCCATATACAGTAGATATCTATTGGTGGAAATTTTAGCAATTAGATGGAATATTATAAAGTTTTTAATGACATAGCTTTGAGGAAGTAGTGTGACCAAAGGTGGATAGAAATTCGAGGATTCGTAGTACGAAAGGACCATGAGAATGGATGATAGCTAATGGAGACCGTCTTCTATCATAGCGGATGGACTCTTCCCTTAAATTTTGAGGACGAAATTATTTTTAAGGTGGGTAGATTTGTAACCCCTCTTTTCGAAATTTTTATAATATATTTTATTTATTTATTTGAATTAAATGGTGATTTTTAGAATTTTTATAAATAATTACTTAGTTAAATATTACGGTAGATGACTTTAGCCATGGCGGAGTTTTGAAGTGCATGGTGACTAAAGATCGTGGCACGAATAGTGCGATGGCATGCTTTGACTAGAGTATTAGCCCTGGTAGGGAAGGCCGAACTATAGCGATGTCCTAACTAGAAAAACCAGGCCAAGTTGTGACTTAACCATTACCGAGGACTTATTTATTTATCATTTATATTATTGAGTTTTAGGAAACCCGGTGGTACCGAATTAGTCCACATAAGACCCAAGGCAAGCCCATGTAATCATGCGGGACATTCGATGACATGCGTGTTGATGTATTTTGGTGAGTGGGTGGTTTTCTGTTTTAATGATTTAATAAATATTTCTAAGTATTCATAATTAAATATTATAAATATTATTATTAGTGTTATCCAGTGACTTTTGTAGAAAATAGGTCCTCGTGTATTTTAGAATTTTTAGACTGTAAATAATGGTGTATACACCATCATTGTTTTATTGAATTTCGATATTGTCATTATTATCATTTTATTGAGGTTATTCTTATATAATATTATTTTATTATTACTGGTTATATTATTTTTGTCAATAAATGTTATATATATATACACGTTCATATTATAAAAATAGCTCTACATAGGAGTGATACTATTGGATTTGTTTAGAACTTTTATGGAGTATATTATATTAGTGTATGTATCTATATGAATACATAGATAGATATATATTTAATAAAAATAATTGAACTATTAAACCCCCCCCCCCAAATCAGCCCAC
The DNA here is from genome assembly GCA_029216955.1 of Iris pallida. Lineage (NCBI taxonomy): Eukaryota > Viridiplantae > Streptophyta > Magnoliopsida > Asparagales > Iridaceae > Iris > Iris pallida. Next base: position 163,766 of record JANAVB010020600.1, on the reverse strand, counting down.
AGCCCACGTGAGCTGCTTGCATCCATGTGAACCGAGAGGAAACTCTCAGCCAAATGCAAGGCCGAGCCCGAGCACCGCTCGAATTTTTCGAACACAGTAACAGAATATATAGCAAGTTCGAGTGAGAGGGGTCGAGACCCAAACTCAAAACCCTAACCCCTACCTACACCGTACGACCTCCTACCCTGGGCGCACCCCCACGTGCACGCGTGCACCACCGCGGGCCGTCGTCGGCCGGCCAGGCCGCCACGGACAGCGCGCACAAGCGCGGATGACGACAGCAGTGATTGCAGGGAATTACCCGACTTCGTGGCACAATTTTCGTCGCCTCGTTGCACTGTTTTGTGCGTCATCTTCATAGGTACATCGACAACATAACCCTCTTCAAATTCCTTCAATTATTTCGATTTAAGTTCTACCGTACGCGTCGTAAATCGAACCCAAAGTTGCCGAAAAACCTGTCGAAATAAGACACCTAAATCAGTCCAACGACTCTAGTTCGCAGTCAGTTTTCTCCCAACCCATGCACGATTTTGAAATTCTATTTGAAGACACTTATAGACAATATATAGGAGATGGAAACCCTTTTTTCGTTTCTGTATTCATGTATTGTGTGCCGAATAAACAGTCCCCAAAGATTAGGAAAAATCTGTTTTAAAATATTAAAAACATTAAAAAAATCCCTCGATACGACGTACGTCCCGCCAATCCGGACGACCTGGTCGCGTACTGAAAGCATCGAAAGGTGCGTAATGGCTTCATGGACATGTGGGCTTTGTCGGAATTTAAATTGGTCGCGTGTGCGTGACGAATTTGATGCATATCCGTCAAAATTTACCGTATCGGCCTCTGTGTAAAATTTCTAATTACTTTGTGCACGCTGGTCAGATCGAGATGAAACTTATGCCAACAGGACCGTATTATTTTTCTGGTCCTGTATGACAAGTTTGGTCCGATTCTGAGACAGTTGATTGGATTACCGTTTTGCGGGCCCCACGGTCCGATTCAACGGGCAATTTTGTGTACGGTCCGTCGGAATCCAACTCTGGACATACGGTTGGGTTCGTATTATCAAAACGAATCCGTAGACATGTAGCTTGACGACTTTAGAGACCATTGACTCTAGCACGCTTTTCGGTGCAAAGCGGATCAAATGACGGATATCGTTTTGACCGAAATTACCGTTTTGCCCCTGTGTCCAGAATTGGACTTAAGGACAGGCAATTCTAGCTATTTTGACTATTTTGAGAATATTGGTAATATTTATTTCAGCATCCGAAGACTGTTGTACTGGTTTTGACTATTGTGGCACCCTGAGTGGTTTGGATTGTCGGTTTCACCAGCAGAGGATCACAGACGAGTATAGTTTATTGTTTGTTTTCAGTATTGATCTTTACTATACATCAGTGTTTATTCGATAGATATGTGATTTCAGTTTTTATGTTGATTTATTTTTTTATGGTGTCGGAGGAAGTGAAGTACCAACGATGTGTGATCTGACCTTAGACCGTGTAGACCGTATTTATTATTACATTTATTTCTTGTAGATCGTATAACTTTAGACCGTGTAGACCGTGTTTATTATTGTATTTATTTATTATAGACCGTGTAACTTTAGACCGTGTAGACCGTGTTTATTATTTCATTTATTTCTTGTAGACCGTGTAAATTTAGACCGTGTAGACCGTGTACTTTAGACCGTGTAGACCGTGTTTATTATTGCATTTATTTCTTGTAGACCGTGTAACTGTAGACCGTGTAACTTTAGACCGTGTAGACCGTGTCGCATAATTGTTCCGAGATCGATCACATAACAAAGGTACTTCAGTCGGTCAGTTGGTGAGTATTTAATGTAATTTATTTTATGTTCTTAGTATTCAGTTTTATTCTGTCTTTCTTTATTTTATTTTATGAATCATATGTCTAAAGGCTAACCTCTATTATATAGGCATTTTCATATATTGGAACTGTATTCAGTGAATTGTACTCGTTCCATTCCTGACTGGAAACCAATATTTTTCAGGTTAGCCGTGGATTCACTTAGCATGGGAAGATACGGGTGAACTTGCAGACGAAAAGCCTAGAGACTAGCTAGATAGATGAGTTGTAGTCATTCCTATATTTGTACAAGTTTATATTTTTTTGCAAATGTAAAACCTGTGATCATTATAAATTAAATTAATCAAGTGAATGAGCATTATCTGTTATTTTGAGCATTTTGGATATACAGCGTTCTACCGCCGACACTGCGGCGTAGGCTGGCTTGGACACGTCTCATATCCGAAAAGAAAAAAAATGGGTGCGGGTCGTGACAGCCGCCCCCGTCCCCGACCTCCCCGACCTTGCTGCCCCCTCCCCGACCTCGCTACCCCCTCCCCGACCTTGCTGTCCCCCTTCCCCGACCTCGCCGACCTCTCCGCCCCACCTCCCCGACCTCTCCGACCTCGCCGACCCCATCCCCGACCGCGCCGCCCCCTCCCATCCGCGCTGACCCCCTCCCTAGTAGAACTCGAGGCCGCCGGCGAACGAAACGGAGGGCGGACGAAGTGGAGGAGCGCGACGGAGGACTCCGGGGACCCGTGGGGACACGCGGCGGACGAAGCCGATGGCGCCGACACGGACGAAGTCGAGGGAGAGGCGGACGCCGACCGCACGTGCGAAGTCGCGCAGGTTCTCGGCGAGGTCGGGGAAGGGGGCGGCGCCAGGGCCCGGCGAGGTCGGGGAGGGGGACGGCGAGGTAGGGGAGGGGACCGACGAGGTCGGGGAGGGGGGTGGCGAGTTTGGGGAGGGGGCGGTGCTAGGGCCCGGAGAAGGGGGGCGGCGTAGGCACGCCGACGGCGGGGAGGTAGCAGACACTGAAAGCATAGGGGGATACGGAAAAGAAGATAAGGGTATTTTGGTCAAAAAAAATGGTCAAAGGGGTTGACCGTAAGTTGGGGACGGAAACCGTCAAAAGTGGGAGGTACCTTATATTGTTATAAACTTGTGGGATGCACTGTAAATATGGTAAACAAAAGTAGGGTGCCACTCAAAATTTCTCTTATTATTATTATTACTACTACTACTTGTGTGAAAAATAGAAAAAGAATGAGAGATGAATACAAAATTTACCATGCTTCTACCATGTCTTTATTATTATTATTATTATTATTATTATTATTACTACTACTACTACTACGTGTGTTTCTACCATGTTTCTACCCTGCTTTTTTCCTTCAAATTTGTCAATAACTTTTTCACCGTGATTGCTAACAAGGGTAGGAGTGGAAACAACTGTTTATTACTGTTTTGCCATTGTCTTTATTATTATTATTAATACACCTTGATACATGAGTTATTGATTGTGGCATTTTTAGTATCTTATTTTTTATTTTTAACTTTTTGACAGTTTAATATTTCAAATAACACCGATTGTCCCTGGATCTCGAGTGGCACTGGTGGGCAGGGAGGGATGAGAAGATTGGCAGACGCAACTGTGAAAAATCTAAACGTAAATCATATAAAGTCATATCATCAAACACATTTCTCAATTAAATAAAATTTGTTTTTACTAATTTTTAAATAACGAGCTTAAAATAGTGGCATCACACTGGATAAATTTATTTTAAATAGTGGATTAAGATTGTAGTTGGCCCAATTTTTTTAATAATTAATTTTAATCAAACTAGTCCAGACCTGGTATAGCTCGGACTCGAACTCCAGTCTAATCCGGATCAACTAGACCGAATTTGTCGAACTGGATTGGGATTTCAGTCTCCAATCCGACCTGTCTGTTCAAGACTAGGTTGGCTCGACCGGACCCAAACTCGATCAAAATCGGTAAAATCCAACCCCGAAATCAAATACATATATTTTAGAAAGTACATTGAGAGACTAGCCCTGCTCCCCTCCTTTTTAACTAATTTGTAAAAAAACTAAATAAATGATTCCAGACTTAAAGTACACAATAAATTAAGATTGCGTTTGGTATGCGGTATTTTTTTTAAGGATTATTTACACTAACATTTTCTATATTTTGTTTTTACTAATTGGACCTTCCATAGTTAAAAAATAAGTACACTGACACCACTGTTATTTATATATATTTTTTAAAGTAGGGATGATCAGTGTAGAATTCTTTACATAAATTATAAAACTTAGGCCTCGTTTGGTTCGCAGAATCATCGAGTTGGAAAAGGAAAGTGATTACTTTCTTATGTTTGGATGCTAAAGGAATTGAGGAGGAAATAAAAGTGATTTCCAATGGAAGAAAAATTAGGGAAAAAAGTAATTCCATCCATCCAAGCAATGAATCACTTTCCCACATTGAAGTATTCACTTTCCTTTCCAAATTCCTTGGCATTTCCAAACACCGGAAAGAAAAATCAATGCAAATTATAATTTTTCAAAGGAAAGAAAATGCCAAGGAATTGATTTCCTTTCCCTTCCCTTCCGCGAACCAAACGAGGCCTTATGGGTGATCCGTTGTAAGCCCTCTGGATTTTTAGGGTTATTTTAAATTTTTAAATGATTTATTTTTGATAAATATTTTTATTATAATTAGTTTTGATAATTAAATATGCTATTCGTGACTGTGATTTTTGGAACGCCAGAGACGTCAACCTCTCGAAACGCTCTTTATGATTTTTGATCTAGACAAATTTATCTTCATGTTGATATATCATGTCCCACCCAAACTTATTTTCTTGTGCTCTATTTGCATCGCAGAATTTTTGGGTCAAATTAGGCCATTTGAATCATTTTTAGTTATTATTAAATTTCCACTTTTATTTTTGATCATCATATGCACATTGTCGTAACTTTTAATTTAGGAGCACAAGATTAGTCATTTTTTCCAAACCAACTTGTCATGTATGATCTACTCGAGACACTCTCCGCCCATGACCTTCGTGTCCCACTCAGACACATCATCTTGTGCTCTATTTTTATCGCACAACTTTCCGGACATTTGACCCAATCTCGATTTATCCTACGGAGTCATATTTACTTCCAACTTAAATTGGAGACGCCATTTTGACCCAAACTGGTCGACCCAAGATATGGACGCGGACCATTTTGAGCCTACTACACACATGCCACTGGTGTCCCATCCAGTTTAGTCTTCGTATGCTATTTATTTATCCGTGATTATAAATGTCTACTTTAAATTATTTTAATCACTAAGAATCAATTAGACCCAATGGTGACCCAACCCAACTTTTTTGGACTCAACCCAAGCACCATGCAATTTTCCTTCATCATACCGATACACACACAACACCAAAAAATTCTACAAAATACCAAACACAAAAACACACACAACACCATCACACTCTCTCTTATTTCCTTAAACTAATACCACACCCCATCTCACACTCTCTCTCTTCCCTCACCCCCATGACCCTACAGCACATGCCCCTTCTCTTTCCAACAGCCATCACTCCCCACACTCTCTCTCTTCCTATAATTCAAAACACACCCATCACCATCATCATTACTATCACTCCTCTCTCTCTCTCAAACACTCCCACACCCCAACCCCCATACCCGACAGGAACAACACCCTCCTTTCTTCTCTATCATCTCCACCACCTACATTCTTTTTCTCCTCCTCTAACCCGACCACAACTCTCCTCATTCTCAGTCTAAACCAACACCAGCACCATCACCATTCTCCTCCCCTCTCCATCTTCTTCATCAACATCATCATCACTATCACCCTCCTTCTTCATCTTCTCCTCCTCTCCCTTGCAACTGCTGCCGGCGTGTGAGGCCGGCCACCGACCCACCCCCTCTGGCCGACGGACCCAGGGCGACGCTCCTCCTCGACGAGAGGTTGCAGCCTCTCGCTGCTGCAACTGCTGCTGCTGTGCTCTGCTACATTGCAGCGCCGCCGCAAGCGCTGTCGTGCGCTCCCCGCGCCGCCGCATGTGCAAGGCTGACCACCGTCAGCCGCCCCTAGGCCGGCGACCCCCTGGAGGGAGGCGCCAACCTCCAACAGCCCCCCCTCGACCGTTTGGACTCGACGTACGGTACGTTCTGACGTGTGACGGTTCTTGACGTTTTTGCGTCGACGGGACGTATCTTCGTCACGTCGTCGAGACCCTCCCGTACGCCGCTCTCGCTGTCGTAGCACGCCTACGACAGAGGTAACCCTCTCCCCCTCCTCTTCCATGTTGTTTTCATATGATGTGCATGCGTTTGTATTGTTGAAATGAACTTGAACACCTCTTATATGTGGACTTTGTTTTGGGTGAACTTGATAAACCATGCTTCAACTACACAGCACAATTCCATTCACTTGTTTGCATATGATAGTAGGTTCACATGTTATCCTATAAATGATTCCCTTTTATATATATATATATATATATATATATATTTTTTTTTTTCCCTTATATATATATATATATATATATATATATATATATATATATAGAAAAATATATATATATATATATATATATATATATATATATATATATATATATATATATATATAGTCCATGTTGTGTATATATAACATGAGACTCCTATATATATAATTTCATATATACATTTTTGTATATAATTATTGTATATATAATCCCCTTTACATTTATATACTTATATATATATATATATATATATATATATATATATTTCCGTATATACGTATATATTTTCGTATATACGTATATATTTTCATATATACATCCCCTTGTATATAACTCTTATATATGTTTCCTATATATATTTTCGTAGATATAACTCATATATATTCTCGTATATATATTTCCTATATATATATATATATATATATATATATATATATATATATATATATATATATATATATATATAATTTCCTTTATATACGTTCCGTATACATACTTTTATATATCCTTGTATACAACTCCGTATACATATTTTTATATATATATTCCCTTTTATATACGTTTTCGTATATATATTCCCTTATAAACGTTTTCGTACATATATATATATCATATATATATATAAATATCATATATTTTCCTTGTGAGCATACAAACACTAGGAGTCCCATATCCATATATATGCTGTATAAACTAAGTACAAGTCAATCCTCACATTTTGTTCCAAATCTCTTATGAGTAGTATCACCCTTAGTATAATTTTTCATGTACGTATACATATATGTAAATACATATATACGTATACTATTTATTGTGTGTGAATAAAAGTGTAAATTATGAATGTTTCTTTAGCGTATCGTAAGTGTAATGCCCCAGTCCCAAAATATGTAGGACTAGGAACGTAGACATGCCAGCTGTATAATAAATATACGTAAGCTGTAAAATGCAGTAAACCAAGAGTAATCTAATCTCATCCACAATTGAAGAATAAAAGATATCATATAATTGTCACTCCCACTTTTCACAAATAGGGGTAAAATGGTCATTTTTGTATTTTTAGGAATTTTAGAAATTTTTATTTAATTTTATTGTTATTTGGGAATTTTTAGAGTCGCGTTCGAATTTCAGCTCATTCCGACTTGTATCGGGGTTCCGGGTGTAGAAGCATGGAATTTCAGAACCAGAAAGCCCATGCGCCAGACTATATGCGCCAGAGCTCGGACAGAGTACTTCATAGCAAAAACATCGAATATAGACATCGAATATAGACATCGAAAATGGACTTTTTATTTACATATAAAAGTTTATTACATGTCTAAGAAAAGATTGTACAAAGGAGAATTTCTACAAAGAAAAGATCCTAAGTCTACAGCCAGCAGCCATCATGCGCCCTCAAATAGGCGCAGCGATCACCATGCACCCCCAGTCAGGCGCATCCCACCATGCGCCCTCAGCAAGGCGCATCCTTTTCAGCACTCAGTTATGTGCATCCCAGTTATGTGCATCCCTTCAGCAGCCCAGTTATGTGCCGCTCTTCCAGCCAGGCTCACCGCCGTCTAAATGCTTCGACTAATGAAGCATTTATCGAGCAGAACGAGGGTGGCAATCAACCCTCTAGCCGAGGAAGGGAAAAGAACCACAAGCCAACCTGTGGCCAGGGGAGGCTTCGAAAGAGCCTCCAAACACCAAGGAAGACCGTAATCGAAACCGCGGCTAAAGGAGCAGCTTTCAACACAACCAGAATGGGCTACACCCATTTTGAAGGAAGAAAGAGCCCCCAAATCCGCAGCACCGCCATTCCGATCTACGGCTCTTCCTGCACAACGAAGACGAGGCTCGAGCATCCCTATCTTTGGATGCAACAGGCACCTTCCGCCTGCCTCAGAAGCCCTCGACTCCGGCTTTTGGATGTAACAGCCACCTTCAAGTGCATCAATGAAGACATTGCGTCGCATCTTCACCCTCGGGAGCATCTCATCAACAGAATGCATCCGAGTAAACGAATTCATGTCGGAAGGACGTGAGAGAACGAGAAACAAACTCTCTACATGCCACTATTTATAGGGCGGGCAAATCAAACCCATGCGCCAAGTGGATGGCTCTCCAAATTCCGTACAATGAATTTGCATTACATGGATGAACCGGACGCTTCGAAATCAGCTAAGTCAAGACATCTATTTAAAGCACTCAAAGATCGTAACAGTCGCACCATTAAAGACGTGTCACGAAGCAAATGCGCCGGCCAGATCGCGCATCACACAGACGCGCCCTTCAACATCAAGCGCATCACACAGACGCGCCCTTCAACATCAAGCGCATCACACAGACGCGCCCTTCAGTACCAAGCACATCACAGGGATGCGCCCCCCATGCGTCCCCATACGCCTAGTGGAACGCCAACCGACACGCCCACTCAGCTGTCCATCGAATGTCATAAACATTAAATGCTGAACTGACAGAGTTGGCAGCACGCCTCCCGAAGTCTGAACAGTTCAGAAGACGAAGCGTCGCCAACATCAGCATCATCATTACTTTCCTCCGACGGCTACTGCCATGTGGCCACCCAACTGCTTGCATGCGCCTCTACAGCCATGCGCCCAAATCTGCATGTGCCTCAAAAGCCATGCGTCTCAGACTTTTCACTGATCCCTAAAGACAGAAGGAAAGTCACCATTAAAGCTCTGATGCGCCTCAAAAGCCATGTGCCTCAGACTACTCTCTGATCCCAAAAGACAGGAGTTAAGTCACTTCTGAAGCCTCGCATGCGCCTCAAAATCCATGCACCCCGAATGGTTCGTGACTCCTAAAGGTTACGAGCCAAAGCCTCCTCATGCGCCAAATCCTAGGCGCATCCTACCAGATCATTCTCCACCAAATCAGAGATCTCCGAGCCATGGATCGATGACACGTGTCCTTTGACTCGACTCACCCAAGATCTCAGCTACAGAAAGATCTTCTCCTCTGCTACATGCCGGTCCACAACAGCAGCATGAAGAATTCAACCCCTCGATCAGGACGTATCGTTCATGCGCCTCCATCAGCAATCAACACGTGGCGTCCCCGCGTACAGGCGCATCCTACATGCGAGCATGAGCAGCCAGCCTGTAAAGCTATAAATTGAGGGATCATTTCCTTCTTCCACACACACACCTACCTACCTACACAAGGACAGAACACACGACCACCAAAGAGGCAGATACAGACACTCAACGTCTTCCTCCTCTTAGCAAGCTCCAGCACCCAGAGCAATCCAGACCTTCAGAGAACCGATAATCGTCGTCAGATCGTCAACGGAGTCAACGCATTACCACTCACTCCATCGGCACAAGGGACCCAGATAAACAAAAGTGTACTCCTAGGACTACATCTAAGTCCTATATTGTAACACTATTCTGTTTGTATTGAAATTTGCAATGAAAAAATTTTAATGGCAAACAAGCTGGCGACTCTGCTGGGGACCTCTTTCTCCTCCACCGAGAAAGCTGTGTCGCAATCCGACGACGTGAAGGTGGGCTCCTCCTACAAGACGCTGGTCGTACGCCTCAATCAACATGCATATGAGGAGTTCATCTCTGAAGGCAGTACGAGTCCTTCGAAGCGGCTGCCGAAGCCGAAGAAGACCTGCCGAGTCTGGGAGCGCAAGGTCGACGCCTCGGGCACCACTACCGAAGGGGATGTGCCAATCCAGCCTTCCCTTCCTGCTGCCGTCCTCAGCAACCAAGATGCGCCCGCTGGTGCAGCGCATCTCTCGGGAAAACGTGCGGCTAACCACGTTCCCCAGCCATCTCCCGTTCAGGCGAGGAAGATGCGTCGACGGAGCAGGGGCGCAGCCAATGCCCCGCGCATCACCTCTAATGTGCCACAGAAGGTCTCTGTCTTTGACAGACTCACTCGCTGTAATGACGAGGAGAATTTAGATTCTGAGTACTATACTCCCCAGCGGACTGGTACGAAGAAATCCAAGGCAGCACGGGCTATGCTCCCCAAACGTGCTATGCCAGCAGCAAGCCAGAAGCATGCGCTCATAATCATGCGCGCTGCTGATGGTAAGCTGTACAAGGTCGACTCGAGTGCTGCGGTGCCAGAAACGAGCCGACCTTCAAAGTCCTTGTCTCGCTGGGGCGCATCTATTGCGTGCACAACCAAGTCGAGTAAGGCAAATCCAGTGGTCTTGAACTCCCGCGCCTCCTCTGGTTGTGCGTCTGAGGTCCGTTCAAGTCACTTCAAATGCTGTGGTTCCCCCACTACTGATCGGGATGCATATTTGGTATTAGATCAGGGGGCGCAACACTCACTTGACCACCCCGGCGCTTGGCCTTGCCATGCGCCTGAAGGGGGTGTGAAGGTGGCACTTTCCTCCAACGATCTGCGTAACGTGATCACTCACAAGCGCCGATCAGGAGAGTCGACTGACAAGCACGATGCGCCTCTCACGGGGCATACTTGTGCTGTGGTCACCATCAACTGTTGTTGCAAAGCGGCAGTCCCACCCAGGCAGTCGGTGTTCCAGCGGCTGCAATCATCGACACCCTTCCGACGTCGCCTCGGGAAGAAGGTGTCAACAGAAGAAGAGCTAAGGGTTGCTTCATGCAACGTGATCTCCAACTCCTCGTCAGTCCGAAAGACGACTGACAGTTCCTCTTCCTCGTCCAAAAGCCAGTCGAGGAAAACCAAGACAGCTGTCGCGTCCTCCGGGGTGTTCGAAGGCACTCGGGGGAGGAAAAAGATCTTGGAAGAAGCTGGGGGTAGTCAGACCCATGTCGAGTCCGAAGACAAGGGCGTCCGAAGCACATCTGGGGCGGATCTTGTCAGCCTTCCAGGAGATGAGGATATCCTCCAGAACATAGCTGGGGGTAGTCTAGCATCTGCGGACCCGAGTTCCGGAGACGCAGAGGCCCTTCAAAACGGAGCTGAGGGTAATCAGGCCCTTGCAGATGCGCCCATGGTGAATGTTCTCCCGAACATAGCCAGGGGTAGCCAAGACGAGGCTTCAGGAGAGGCAACTCCCCCACAAGAAAGTGAGGCCGAGAGTGAAGCCTTAACCCATCCATCCACTCCCGGTCGCGTCATGACAGTAAACGTGACTGGGGCTGATATCGAGTCTGATGCGTCGCCAACGGACCTCGTCCAGCGCATAGATACCCTGGAGGAAGGACTCAAAACCCTCTCTGCCTCCATGCAAACACTGACTCAAGCGGTATTTGAGATACGGTCAGCATTGGCCAGGACAACTTCTGCCGGTCCTGACCCAGGGGCAATGGAGAATCGAGTGTACCCCTTCAACGGGTATCCTCGGGCATAGATCGCCGCGAAGCACCTCGAACATCGGAGCCCTCAAGTGCTCAACTCCTGGTGGTACCACCTTTCCCGACTCCCAGCTCCACAGAAGACGTGGTCGAGATGATCAGGGACTTGCGCGAACGCTTTGAGTCCAAGATAAGACAAGAGAAGCACCAAAAGATGGGCATCCCCCAACCTTATCCCCTCGAATGGAATAATGTGGTTTATCCTCCAAAGTATAAACCATAAACACTGACGCCATATGACGGGAAGGACTCTCCACATCGCTATCTGACGTATTTCCAGTCTCAGACGGGACATCTCCCGAAGGAGGACGCACTACTTACCAGCATATTTGTTGGGGCACTGAAAGGAATGGCGTACGACTAGTACTGCAGCCTCCCCGACAATTCAATATCTTCCTTCGACGACCTGACGCGTCTTTTTTTCGACCATTTCTACGACGGCAGAAAGGACATGACAATGGCATCCTTTATAGAGATACGCCAGAAGGAGAAAGAAATAGTCCGAGTGTTCATCGAACGATTCCGACAGACCTGCTTCAGACTGCCCTCGGGCATGCCAGAACATGCGATTCTCTCCTCCTGCAGCATGAACATGCTGCCTGCAGTCAAATTCTGGCTTAACTCTACTCCTCCTCCCGACTGGAGCTCCTTGATCATTGAAGCCGAAGCCGCAGAGAAGAAGGTGGCCAATGCTCGTCTTCTGGGAGTCAGTTTCTCTGCCTTCGAGGATAAGGGGAAACGGCCTGCAGCCAATAACCCCGGACGAGAGACAAAGGGGAAACATGCATTGACTGTCAATGCCTCAAAAGGTGCATCAGCACCTGCTCAGAAACCTCCACTTGTACCAAGGCCGAAGGAGGTTTATTCGTTCAACGACGAAGATACCCTGCAACTCTTTGAGATACTGAAGCAGGGTGACAAGATCAAGCTTTCGAACCCGAAGCGTCCCGATGAGGTTGGGAAAGTGGACAACCCGAGGTACTGTCACTACCATCGATTTGTCGGACACCCAACCAAGGACTGCTATGTCCTCAAGAATTACATCCAGCGCATGATCAATGCGGATGTAATCTCCGTCGACTACGAAGAGAAGACGGTGTCAGCCAACGTGGTGTCACTCCAGTTTGGCACCCTGCCGCCGACTACAACACAAGATGGCGTCGTCCCCATCCCTAAGACGACAATGGAGGTGGTTAACCTACCACCTATCCGTGACAACGTGAGTGGACTCATCCCACTCACCACATCTCGGGGAGAGATCCTATGGGTTCACCCCGATCTCGTCTCCGAGGTGACTCAACTGGAGGTACGCCCTACCTCCAAATCTAAAGACAAGAAGATCAAGTCTTGTCGCACGGTCTCTTCTTCAGCGGAAGAGGCACTTCCTGTGCAGACGCGTTCACAACAGAACGTCCAACCCGACGAAGCTGCCGTCGAGGTGGTGCCTCCTAGCACCGTCCCTGCTGTCCAGGACGAGGGCCCGTCTAAGCCTCCAGCAGCCAATAAGCAGAAGCAGATAGAGGCCTGCTTCGACAGGCCTCTACGAAAGGAGAATGCTTCGGGGCTAGCTAAGCCCCACAATTTTGACATACTGGCACAACTGGCCAGTACTCCTGCCCGCCTATCGCTGTTCGAGCTCCTTCGTCTTTCCAAGAACTCCCGAGAAGCTCTCTGTGAAGCTCTGAAGGATGCTGAATCCTTTCTCAGTCAGGTCAAGTAGCCTGAGGATCTCCCGACTGTATGCACGTACTGTCATTGTGCGGATGAGGTTATCCCCAATATAACCTTCACCCAACAAGACATGCTGCTCAAACACAACCGACACAATATGCCGCTGTACTATACAGGGTATATCGGTTCAGTCAAGGTGAAGCGGATTCAGATCGATCCAGGGTCTTCCCTCAGCATCATCCCGAAGACGCTGCTCTCAACACTGGGGTTCCCAATGTACCGGTTGGCACCTTCCAATACAACTATCAGCGGCTTCAACGCCAGCAAAAGCGAACTACTGGGCAAAATACGACTAAAGTGCCACATCGGTAACCTCAGAACCGAGGTCACTTGTTATGTCGTGGACGCTGAAGTCAACTACAACCTTCTGTTGGGTCGCCCATGGCTGCATGAGTACATGGTGGTGCCGTCCACGCTCCACCAATGTATGAAGTACGTGTCCACTAACAACGTCATCCGTACGGTATTCGCGGACATCGACCCTTTCAAAGGGATTGAAGCCTACTTCACCGATGCTGACTTATACAAATTACTTGACGGAGAGGAAGCCAATGATGCTGACGACGAAGCAGAAACGACAGCAGAGCCGGACATGGAGCCTGAGGTCACCCCTGACGCTCCTTTGAAGATCCGACTCAAAGGCAAACCGCCTCAGAAGTTGCCTCCCATGAGCATTAAGCTACCCGGGAAAGCACCAGCTGCTCCTGAAGCTCCCCTGAAGATACGGCTCAAAGGAAAGCCGCCTCAAACATCGGCTCCCCTTGTGGCAAAACTACAGGGGAAGGTGCCAATCACTGGAGCTACAGTGGAGGCACCTCTGAAGGTGCGTCTTAAGGGCAAGCCGCCGCCATCTCAGCCGCCAGAGAAGGCTCACGTAGTCCTCTCGGACTCCAAAGTCAACGCTATGGTGGACTCTTCCGATCCTACTCCAGTGCTTACAGATGAAGAGTTGGGGGAATATATCTCGGCTGATGTAGATGCCCCTTCTCTAGACAATGTAATCCCGCGGGATAAAATCTCATATTTTATCAATGACAGAGTGTCTTTTAATTATTCTAGTCTTCCATATTGGAATGCTATGTATACATTAGATAACGCTCTACGGTCGTTGCAAACACCAATAACGACCGTCCATCATGTAAATCGAGTAGTCCCGTCCCAAGGGGCCTGTTACATAGTCCCACCATGGAGTCGAGATAAAAAATCCAGCATCTTCGGCAAGGTTGAGCGTCATCAAGACCTCCCGCCACTCGAGCCAAAACCAGATGTCGGCAGAATGCAACTCTATCGGTACACGGACAAGGCAAAGTACCTCATCCAAAAGATGGGTTACGACCTAAAAAGCGATAAAGGCCTGAACTACGGTAAGGGTCGACGTCTCCTTCTCCGGCTTCCAACACCTAAAGGAAAGCCGCAGGACTATTACAATCGAACTCGACGGGGGGTAGGCTACTTCACGCCGCCGTCAACTCCAAAGAGTTCGGATGCTGAAGAAGTAGAACATTCTCACTCGTCTGAAGCATCAACGTGGGACTCTGATACCAGTATCGGCTCAGTCTTCAAGAGGGTGCTGTTAGCCAACATGACGTCTGCACAATCTCAAGAAGGCGAAGACCAAGTGCCAGAATTCTTCGAAGAGGAACCCTGGGCTCAACGCCTAGGACAACAATAGGAGTCTCGTTTTGAATTGCGTGAACCTCCCACCGAAGACGAAGTCGATCAGATCGACCTTGGGGATGGATCTTCTTCCAAACCCATCTTCATCAGCAAAAGCCTAAAAGGACAAGACCGAGAATCTTTAATCCAGCTGGCTAAAGAATATATCGACGTCTTCGCCTGGAGTTACGAAGATATGCCGGGACTTGATCCCCAGATCGCGATGCATAGGCTGAACATCTTACCTGATGCCAAGCCTATCAAACAACAACAGCGACGCTTCCGTCCGGACATCATGAACGCCATCGATCAGGAGGTAGACGAGTTCTTGACCAGCGGCTTCATCCGTGAAGAGCAACACCCAGATTGGGTAGCCAACGTCGTCCCCGTCATCAAGAAGAATGGGAAGATACGAGTCTGTATCGACTTCAGGGACCTCAACTCTGCCTGCCCGAAGGACGAGTTCTCGCTTCCAATCACCGACGTGATGATCGACAACACATGTGGCTTCGAGCGCATGTCTTTCATGGACGGGTATTCGGGCTACAACCAGATCAAGATGTTCCCCGATGACGCAAAACACACGTCATTCAGGACTCCAAAGGGTGTTTTCTGCTACAAGTGATGTCCTTCGGCTTGAAAAACGCTGGTACGACATACCAACGAGCTATGAGCACCATTTTCTGTCAACACCTTCGTAAGACAGTCGAATGCTATGTTGACGACATCGCAGTCAAGATCCGTCTCAAAGGAGATCACCTGCAAGACCTCGAGACAGTCTTCGATCTCATGTGGGCGCACCAACTCAAGATGAACCCCGCTAAATCCTTCCTAGGGGTTTCTAGCGGAAAGTTCTTGGGCTTCATCATCACGGCGAAAGGCATTCATGCCGATCCCGAAAAGACCAAAGCTATCCTTGATATGGACCCTCCGAAGAATCTTCGAGAACTTCGAGGCCTACAGGGGCGTCTGGCATACATCCGGAGGTTCATAGCAAACCTTTCCGGCAAATGTCGACCCTTCACTCAGCTCATGAAGAAAGGAGTCTCTTACGTCTGGACAGAGGAATGCCAGAAAGCTTTCGATGACATCAAAGCTTACTTGACAAGCCCGCCAGTCCTGGTGGCACCAGTCACCGGCAAACCATTCCTCCTCTACGTTCGTGCCATGGATCATTCCCTCGGCGCCCTGCTAGCTCAGAACAGTGACACAGGCTATGAGCAAGCAATCTACTACCTCAGTCGAACTCTGATCGGGGCCGAACACCGGTACAACCCCGTTGAAAAGGAGTGCTTAGCTTTGGTATTTGCCATCCAAAAGACTCGACATTATGTCTCGGGACAGACAATTCATGTCATTTCCCGAGTCAATCCGCTCAGGGTCCTCATGACAAAGCCAGGATCATTGAACTCCCGGCTAGCCACATGCTGGAATCTCCACGACAACATCCTCTGGATTCTCCTCCAGGGGAGACATCATAATCGGCAGAATGCGCACTTCAGACGAGCCCGCCATCTCCTTTGACCGGATCCCACTAGATTTTGGAGTACGGGGCCTCCTTTTTAGCGGCTCCTACAAAAAGGGAAGCATTGGTTATATGAAATGTTGAATCTAAACCGGATTGTGTACGACATCCTTACTTCTGCAGATACCGAGTCCGACGACACAGTCGATGACGATGTCTTCTTCTGCCTTTTTGACACAGAAGAGCCAACCTCTGTACCCGCACGTCGTTTCGGTTGATCAACCGAAGGTTCGGCCTGACCCCCTAGGGATGCGGTAGAGGCAACTTGATGACCCACCACTGGCGGACGGTGTGATCGAACCCTAGCCGATATATGCCCGGTCACCGCTAACGGGGTGCCTGCAACAAGACTTGTCTCCCTATCATACCCGGGAGGCGCGACAGCCATAACACAGTAAAACTTGGCGGCCGAGTAAAGAATAGGCGACCGCGGATTCTGGACGGGCAGTGTAAAGCGGGCTCCTGTACATCCAGCATTGTAGTAATGCCAAGCTCGTGCACCATCCAAAAAACTTCCAGCATACCCCAGGGTGATACTGGGATTATCCAACATCAGCTGCGCATAACCAAATTGCCGTGCAAAGCGGCTCGGTAAATACGGTTCCAGATAGCACTGATTCCTGTTCCGGTATACCAGATGGGATGGCCGAATACTTTGCAACCAGCGAAATCCCCATGGAGGCAGAGTGGTGGCGTCTTCGCCCGAATCCATCAAATCCTCGTCGGCCTCAAAACACGAGAAGACAGGTCCTACTTTAGTGATTTACCACCCCTGAAGGCGGGATAAAACCTTCCTGCAAACAGGGACGCCAGAATGCAACCAGCTCCTTTGGCGGAAATGACGAAGGAATGCATCTCCGGCCCTATGGTCTTCTTCCGAACCGGGGCTCATTACATTTGGATGGTGTAAAATCAACCACCCCATTAGATAGTGAAATGGCAGTTCGGCACGTGGGAAGTTGTCATTCCTACTGCGATCATGGACCACGTTTCCCGCAAACTCCCGTAAACCTCGTAGCAGGTTACACACCATCGCGGGGAGAAGAGCCAAACGTCGACCGAAAACCAACTTCACTGCCGGCAGGATTAAGTTTCGGGTCACCCTCTCTACGGAGCTTGACCCGCCCGAGAAAACGTAATCTCGAAGCCAAACCATCAGATATGCAGCTAGTACCGCTTTCGACGACATCCGATGAGTTAGGTGACAGAAACAGCTGTAGGAGCGTTCATCCGATTGCTGGTCCTCGTTCTCTCGGGGATTCTTCTCACTTAACCTGTTCATTTCGGAAAGCACTTCGCTACGGGAAAGCGCTGGCGGAGTGGTAAATAGAGAGGGATCCTCCTTGTCTTGATTGAAGACATAATCCCTCTAGGCGGTCACATGAGGCTGCGATCCGCTCTTATCCCTCTTCTGCATATAGTAATGATGACGCACCACTTCCTTGAAGACGGCCATCATTTCTTCAGCTTTGTCCTCCAGGACTTGGAACTCCTCGTTTGTCGGAAAGTACTCCTCATAGGGTTCTGATCCCCAAGGGAGCTTTGATACCTCGTGCATTTCATGAAGTGCGAGGCCTAACTCCCCCACCGGAGTGAAGAAGGTCCCGGTATGGGTATCAAACATCTCCAGGAGCGCGAGGAACATATGCCGGTTGATGTCAATACCTGCTTGAGTAGCACGGATCACGGCAGTCAGCCCCATTTCTTGGAGTTCGGTTTGAAACCGTGACAGCATCCAGAGTGTCAGCTTGTCCCATTTGGCAACATAATGACACCAACCCTCTACCCGAAATTCACCTTTCGGGTACGATCGCTCCATCAAAAGCATGCGATTGGCAAAAGTCGAAGCGCCAAAGGCAAATGTATTGGCGGGAACATCACTATAAATGCTCCCAGGGCGTAGAGTCCGTCAGGTGAAAGAAGGCCCAGCCCGTACGGCGGTCAAAGTATCCCTTTGATCTGAGGTAGAGTCGATCTTTAGGATGCCTGCCACCGCTCCCCCCTGAGATGGGGTTAGATCCCAAGACATCCTCATCTTGGAAGCAAGACGACAGAAGGCCGTCAGAGGCCATTGGCGTTCGAGCTGCTTAACGGTCATGTGCACTCCCCTTTCTGTAAAGAACCAGTCTTCCTTGACCTTTAACACCTTTGCTTCAGTAGAGGTAAGGCGGTCCCCAAATAGGAACTCAGGCTTCAAGAAGGTCACTTTATCAGATATGGCAGACTTCAAAACACCACGCTCCATCATCCGTTTGAGGAACCTATATGATTGTTCCTGGATTTGAGTCATTCTCTCGGCAGGATGATCTAGCATGATAGCAGTTCGAGCAGGATTTATCACCTCCTCATCATAATCTACTCCCATCTGGCAGAGGGTAGCATCTAGAAGCACCTCGTTCAGGAGTGGGACAGTCATCGACACTGGTGTTCAAACAAAGAAGGCAAAGATTCAGCACAAACAAAAAATCTAAGCCACGTTTCTCACCAAAGAGCGCATCAAGCCCATGCGCGTCAGCAATAGAGCCTCGGCACATCTTCAGGGCTTAAACCCATGCGCGTCAGCAGTAGAGCTTCGGCACATCTTCAGGGCTTAAACCCATGCACGTCAGCAGTAGAGCTTCGGTGCATCTTCAGGGCTTAAACCCATGCGCGTCAGCAGTAGAGCTTCGGTGCATCTTCAGGGCTTAAACCCATGCGCGTCAGCAGTAGAGCTTCGATACATATTCAGGGTTTAAATGCATGTGCGTCGGCGAACCTCAGCACATCATCAAGACCCAAGGTCCATACGTGTCGGCGTATGTATGATGTAAGAACATGATGAAGAAACTCACCAACCACCGATGGCCGAACTTCAACAGGTGGACGGAGAACATCAGTCACAATAGCCTCTACAGGCTCTTTCCCTTTGCCTCGTCCAGCACCGCCACGAGGAGTCTTGGGAGCCATTGCTTGAGAGAAAAAAGTTAGGGTTTTTGTGAAAAAGAACTCTAAAAAGCAAAAGCAAGGAGAAGAAGAACTCTCTCTCTCTCCATCTCACACCTATTTATAGGCTTGGTCACACGCGTGAACCGATGAAGTGTGACCTCAGCCGTCGCCTCGGGTTCTGTGAAGAGATAACTGCAAATAAAACCAAAAAGATCATCATTAATCTTTTTTGGTTATCGAGGCGTTATCATTTGCATTGACTGAGCGGAGCATACGCCCCATCACTGATGCGCGGAGTATCTATGCGCCCCGACAGTCGTGCGCCTCTACCACCATGCTTCTTATTCAAAGTATTCTAAAACTTATCCAAAAGTTTTGAAAACTTTGAAGGGGGTCTTATAGAAGCATGGAATTTCAGAACCGGAAAGCCCATGCGCCATACTATATGCGCCAAAGCTCAGACAGAGTACTTCACAGCAAAAACATCGAATATAGACATCGAATATAGACATCGAAAATGGACTTTTTATTTACATATAAAAGCCTATTACATGTCTAAGAAAAGATTGTACAAAGAAGAATTTCTACAAAGAAAAGATCCTAAGTCTACAGCCAGCAGCCATCATGCGCCCTCAAATAGGCGCAGTGATCACCATGCACCCCCAGTCAGGCGCATCCCACCATGCGCCCTCAGCAAGGTGCATCCTTTTCAGCAGCTCAGTTATGTGCATCCCTTCAACAGCCCAGTTATGTGCCGCCCTTTCAGCCAGGCTCACCGTCGTCTAAATGCTTCGACTAATGAAGCATTTATCGAGTAGAACGAGGGTGGCAATCAACCCTCTAGCCGAGGAAGGAAAAAAAAACTACAAGCCAACCTGTGGCCAGGGGAGGCTTCGAAAGAGCCTCCAAACACCAAGGAAGACCGTAATCGAAACCGCGGCTAAAGGAGCAGCTTTCAACACAACCAGAATGGGCTACACCCATTTTGAAGGAAGAAAGAGCCCCCAAACCCGCAGCACCACCATTCCGATCTACGGCTCTTCCTGCACAACGAAGACGAGGCTCGAGCATCCCTATCTTTGGATGCAACAGGCACCTTCCACCTGCCTCAGAAGCCCTCGACTCCGGCTTTTGGATGTAACAGCCACCTTCAAGTGCATCAATGAAGACATTGTATCGCATGTTCACCCTCGGGAGCATCTCATCAACAGAATACATCCGAGTAAACGAATTCATGTCGGAAGGACGTGAGAGAACGAGAAACAAACTCTCTCCATGCCACTATTTATAGGCCGGGCAAATCAAACCCATGCGCCAAGTGGATGGCTCTCCGAATTTCGTACAATGAATTTGCATTAAATAGATGAACCGGACGCTTCGAAATCAGCTAAGTCAAGACAGCTATTTAAAGCACTCAAAGATCGTAACAGTCGCACCATTAAAGACGTGTCACGAAGCAGATGCGCTGGCCAGACCGCGCATCACACAGACGCGCCCTTCAACATCAAGCGCATCACACAGACGCGCCCTTCAACATCAAGCGCATCACACAGACGCGCCCTTCAGTACCAAGCACATCACAGGGATGCGCCCCCCATGCGTCCCCATACGTCTAGTGGAACGCCAACCGACACGCCCACTCAGCTGTCCATCGAATGTCATAAATATTAAATGCTGAACTGACAGAGTTGGCAGCACGCCTTTCGAAGTCTGAACAGTTCAGAAGACGAAGCGTCGCCAACATCAGCATCATCATTACTTTCCTCCAACAGCTACTGCCATGTGGCTACCCAACTTTTTGCATGCGCCTCTACAGCCATGCGCCCAAATCTGCATGCACCTCAAAAGCCATGCGTCTCAGACTTTTCACTGATCCCTAAAGACAGAAGGAAAGTCACCATTAAAGCTCTGTATGCGCCTCAAAAGCCATGTGCCTCAGACTACTCTCTGATCCCAAAAGACAGGAGTTAAGTCACTTCTGAAGCCTCGCATGCGCCTCAAAAGCCATGCGCCCTGAATGGTTCGTGACTCCTAAAGGTTACGAGCCAAAGCCTCCTCATGCGCCAAATCCTAGGCGCATCCTACCAGATCATTCCCCACCAAATCAGAGATCTCCGAGCCATGGGTCGATGACACGTGTCCTTTGACTCGACTCACCCAAGATCTCAGCAACAGAAAGATCTTCTCCTCTGCTACGTGCCGGTCCACAACAGCAGCATGAAGAATTCAACCCCTCGATCAGGGCGCATCGTTCATACGCCTCCATCAGCAATCAACACGTGGCGTCCCCGCGTACAGGCGCATCCTACATGCGCGCATGAGCAGCCAGCCTACAAAGCTATAAATAGAGAGATTATTTTCTTCTTCCACACACATACCTACCTACCTATACACGGACAGAACACACGACCACCAGAGAGGCAGATACAGACACTCAACGTCTTTCTCCTCTCAGCAAGCTCCAGCACCCAGAGCAATCCAGACCTTCAGCGATAACCGTCGTCAGATCGTCAATGGAGTCAACACATTACCACTCACTCCATCGGCACAAGGGACCCAGATAAACAAAAGTGTACTCCTATGACTACATCTAAGTCCTATATTGTAACACTATTCTGTTTGTATTGAAATTTGCAATCAAAGAATTTTAATGACAAACACCGGGGTAGCTTAGACTCTGATCGGGACCCAATTTTAAGTTAGACAAGGCCTATAAAATCCCACAAATTAGTCTGGTACCTTTAGACAATTTTTTCGTGACTTAATCGATCAATTTGTAGATTTTAACTTGGCCGTTCCAACCCCGAAAAATTCTTAAGTCAAATTTTGGCCTAAAGAAGGCTTGGAGGGCATTTTGGACATTAGTCAAATGTCCCCAAAGCCCTTACATGGCCGGCCACCATGGGGAGGTCTATCCCCACTTCATTTACTTCTTCTCCACTCAAGTTCTTCCCTAATTTTGAGTTTTCCCCAAACCAAGACCTAGAAATTGAGATTTGATCTCTCAATCTTCCATTTTTCCCCAAATCTCTTCCATAAAACCTCCCTATATCATCAAGGGAGGGAGCTACCTAAGTTTGGGAGAGAAGTACAGGATGAAAGTGTCTATTCTTCAAGAATTTTCGTATCGGAGAGAGTTTCATTAGGATTTACTCCTAATAGGTGATTATCTATTCTCTAAATTAATTTTCTATGAATTTTATTGATTTTGGAACCCATAGGAACCACTCCATGGTTGTATCCCTTGTGTAGAGATTAGAGGCCTATGGGAGACTCCTAGGAGGACTAAGATTAGTGTTTGTGTCCTTGTGTTTGTGTGTCTATATATATATATGTATTTATATATTTATGTGTGTGTGTGTGTCCATATATATGTGTGTGTGTGTGCGTCCATATATATGTGTGTGAGTGTGTGTGTGTCCCTATATATAGATATCCATATGTGTGTGTGTCTATATATATATATAGATATGTATGTGCGTGTGTCTATATATATGTGTATGTAGATATGTATGTGTGAGTGTCTATATATATATATATATATATATATATATATATATATATATATATATATGTGTGTGTGTGTGTGTGTGTGTGTGTGTGTGTGTGTGTGTATAGATATGTGTGTGTAGGAGTGAAATATATATATATGAGTGGGATAGAGGAGGATTTATAGATAGAATTAGAGAGATTAGAGAGGAAGAGATAAAGAGATTAGAGGGAATGAGAGGGTGAGTTAGAGAGGGAGAAAGGAAGGGATGCAACAGCAGCTGTGGGGGGGGGGGGGGAATGGAGCTGCTGTCCCCCCCCCCCCCAAAACAGCAAATAGCAGCAGCAGTAACAGCATAAATAGCAGCAGCAGTTGCAGCATAAATAGCAGCAGCAACAGTGGCATTTAGCAGCAGCAGCAGCACTAAATAACCCCCCCTTTAGTCCCTTAAACCCCCCTATATATATACTTATATACCCATATATATATACATATATATACCCCTATATGTATACTTATATACCCCCTAAAATAACCTCCCAACTAGTCCTATGTGAGTGGATTAGAGTGTGTGGGTTAGAGCTTAGCAATAGTGAGAAATAGAGATTGTAGGATAGTGAGTGAGAGGAGGATTTTGAGTTCCGAGTGTCGGAACGCGTCCAAATTTGAATGAGGCTTAGATAATTCAAATTAGATTTTGTGGGTAGGCTCCTAAGTTGAAATCGGAGTTTCGTGTGGGATTAGGAGGATGATATCGCACGATATCATTGAGTATCTTGCGATACTCGAGATAATCGATAAATCGACAACATATGCCGTAAGATGGACTGGATGTCCCCTTTATCAAGGAAGCTTGGTAGGTAATGATAGTATAGGCTAGTATCCTACTACCCTAGGAAGCCGGGAGTGAAACTCCTAAGGTAAAGCTACTTGGCCTTAGTACTAGAGTAGAAGGGTAAATGGGATAAGTAGGGATAATACCCATTTCTCAACATATGGGTTTGATACTTTAAGATATAGCTAAAATTAGGTTATTAGGATTGGTAATAGTTAGAAATAGGGGACTTGGACTAGCTTTGACCTTGGTCGACCACGGTTGACTATTTTGACCAAAAGTCAACCGAAGCCTAAAATTGACTAGAACTTGATCAAACTTTACCAAACTTGACCTGTTGACCCAAAAGTCAACTGTTAGTCAACGTTAGTCAAGTTTGACCTAAAGTTGACCTAGGGTTGACCAGAGTTGACCAGTTAACCAAAAGTCAACTGTAAGTCAACCGTTAACTTAAATTAACCCAGTTTAATTCCGTTTGACTTGCATTGACCCAGTTTGACTTTGTTAGGCCTAATATGACTTAGATTGACCCTGTATAATCTAGTTTGACCTTGTTTGACCTAGATTGACTTAGTTTGACGTGTCTTGACCTAGTTTGACTCAGTATGACTTAATTTTACTTCCAAACTATTATATTGATACAGTATTCCATCTATAGGTCCTCGAGGCACTGTTTTTGGACTCAGTCGATCTATCCATCATATGACAGGCAAGTACATTCTCTGACACTTTTCCAATTTACGATGATTGTTATAATTTATGTAATTAGTGTAGATATGCTTGTTCTCGACACATTGGTCACACGGATTGGTATTCATGGATCCCGACATGAGATATTATTCCTCGTTATCTTGGTATGTCTTGTGCAAGCCCCCTTGTAGTTCTTGTGCAGTATTTGGACGCTGATTCTCGAGGAGACTTGCTCCCTTCTCGTAGAATACTGCGTTGTGACGTGTCTTGTTTGGATCCAATCTACCAGTCGAGGACGGGGAGTATTAGTGTAGATGTGTGGTCATTATCCACCTTGTTATTCTTGTAGACCTTGTGAGTGTTAATCATACACTCCACGTATGATTAACCAGGCCAGTAGACCTTGTGCAGACCTAAGCCGGCCACATGTTGAAACTAGTACTCACACACTTAGATAGATAATTCTTGATTCTTGTACATGCCATGATCAGTTTTACTTGCCTTGTTCTAGCTCTAGATTTACAGCTTACCTTGCCATGATACTCACATGTACATTCCATGATTTTCTTGTATATACTCTCTATTTACAGTCTTATAGCTTTTGTCATATCTTGTGAACTGTTGTTAGTTGATTGTACTCGTTCCATCCTGACTGGATATGTTGAAAAAATATTACAGATGCTGATGAGGAGGATTACAGTACCTACTACGGTCCGGATGACGTAGTAGGCTTATACTTGGAGACCTTGGTCCAGCAGGGCTTAGCTCCGCCCGACGAGCCTCTAGCTTAGTTTAGTTAGAGTAGATATTTTGGACTGGACCTTGTCTCCAGCTTGCTACTTATGTTATAATATTATATTTGGGATTGTATAACTATATTACTTTGTGTCTCTCTCATTGTTGAGCTGGATATTGCACTTGTGATTATATATATCTAGTCTTCGTGCCATAATTTCTTCCTTCTAGATTGTGATTGAGTTTATCAGTATTTCCTATTATATACCTTCGTGCAGAGATGACAGGTTATTATATACTGTTTGTTGGCTAGTGGACCTACAACGTTCTACGCCGTTTCTACGGTGTCGGCTGGGCGTTGTCACGCACTTGTGCCCCTACCTAGGGTGCGGATCGTGACACGTTTTTAGTGGTGGCCCGTGCAGGTCGAAAGTCACAATTAGTGCGATGTCATAGTGGCGCTCGACTTAGAGTGTGTTACGAGCCTGCGGTACGTATCTAGGATAGGCTATAGGCTAAGTTACTCAATCACAAAATAGGAAAACTTCTACTTGTTGATCTTTTAACTGTCCTTTGATATTATTTTTTCATTCTAACTGTCCTCCTTGATATAATAATTTATGTGCCATATTGATTTCCTTCTTTTATTCTATCTTCAGGATGGTGCAGACCAGGTCCCAGCATCCTGAGTCTGCGGACGTGGAGAGGTCTGCTATGACTCGCGGACCTGATCCAGACACTCCTATAGCAGTCGGGGCATCGACAGTAGCTCTTGGGGGCGCTCCTCTGCCAGTTTCGAGGGCTGACCCCGGGGTTGCTACGACTATTCCGACCGTAGTACCTATGGTTGATATGTGCGCTCTTCCTCCTCATGTACAGCAGATTCCTCCGCCAGTTACAGATGTACTTCCACCTCCACCTCCTCTGCCTACAGACGTGGGGCAGATGCTTACTTTCCTCCAGCAGATGCTGGAGACTCAGAGAGCCCAGGCCGAGGCTCAGTAGAGGCAGACAGACACGATACGTCAGGGCATGGAGGATGCCCATCAGTTGGCCCTTCCAGCCATAGAGCAGAGGGCTCCGCATCATGGGTCACGATCGAGGTACGGAGATATCCAGGACTTCAAGAAGCTCGGGCCCCGTGACTTTAGCGGGACCGAGGGTGTGGTCTATGCAGATGATTGGCTTGAGGATATCGAACGACAGATGAGGGCCTCCCGCCTCGCAGACGACCTGAAGGTCGAGGCGGTAGGTTTGCAGTTGCTAGACATTGCACGCACCTGGTTCAGGAATGATCCAGCCCTAACTGGAGAGGGCCATACTTGGGCAGAGTTTAAGCTTCTCTTCAAGGAGAAGTTCTTTTTCTCTATAGACAAGATCGGCCTGGTGCGGCAGTTCCAGGATCTGTAGCAGGACAGTTTATCTGTGGAGTACGCCGCTGAGTTTGGCCGTCTGAGCCGATACGCAGAGTATATGGTTCGAGACCCGGAGATCAGGGTGTGCCATTTCAGGGAGGGGCTGACTTGGGATATCAAGATCCTCATTTCCTCCTTCTATGAGACTTATACCCAGATCTACACGGAGGCCCGCAAGGTAGAGCGAAAGTGGGGCTTGAAGCCCAAGAGGGAGCATAATCTTTTTTCGGGGGCTACTAGCAGCGCGGGGGCTGCTAAGCTCCCTCAGCTTCAGCATCGTTCTTTCCAGCATCACCAGCCACAGGTTCAGGCCAGAGCACCGGTTCAGTAGGTGCAACACACTCAACCGAGGCAGGCACAGCATAGGGCTCCTTGCCACTTCTGCAAGAAGCCTGGTCACATCTGGAAGGTTTGCCAAAAGAGGCTGGGAGTGTGCCTCTATTGCGGTGACGCCGGACATCAGTTGAGAGACTGTCCTGCGAACCCTCGTAGGGTAGCCCGTGGAGCGGTAGCAGCTCAGGGGGTACCGGCGAGAGTACCTGTAGAGCAGCCGAGGGGTCCACTTCCGACCCAGCAGCAGCGGTTTGTACAGCACCACCAGCAGCGGGGTGTTCAGGGTAGGGCTTTTGCTCTTGCAGCCGAGGAGATCGAGCCAGTCGCAGATGTTGTTGCAGGTTCGATTCTTCTTGATTCTTTTCCTGCCTTAGCATTGTTTGATTCAGGTGCTACGCAGAGCTTTGTGTCAGTTTCTTTTGTACTTAGGCACAATATTATTGCTGAATATCTGGATAGGACTTACAAGATTATGACCGGAGGAGGTATTATCCTGGTTAATAATATTTGTAAGGGGCGAAGAGTCACTCTGGGAGGCCGAGATTTGAGCGCGTGCTTGCTCGTAATGCCACTTCCGAGGTACGATGTGGTACTCGGGATGGACTGGTTGAGCAGGCACCATGCTAGCATAGATTGTAGAGCAGACAGAGTGTTGTTTAGTCTGCCAGGAGTGCCAGAGTTTCAGTTTATTAGAGGAGCAGCGGAGCCGGAATATGGATTCTGTGGAGCCTTGTTGGAGGGCAGGAGTTGTCGTATCCATTTATTACAGATTTCTTGGATGTCTTTCCCGAGGAATTGCCGGGGTTGCCGCCGGACAGAGATATTGAGTTCACGATAGACTTGATGCCGGGCGCTGAGCCCATTTCTCAGTATGTCTATCGGATCAACAACAGCGAGTAGGCAGAGCTGAAGAAGCAAGTAAACGAGCTGCAGGACAAGGGCTTTATCAGATCCAGTTCTTCACCTTGGGGCGCGCCAGTCCTGTTTGTCCCGAAGAAGGACGGTACGATACAGATGTGTATCGACTACCGAGCGCTCAACAACCTCACTATCAAGAACAAGTATCTTTTGCCCAGGATTGATGACTTGTTTGATCAGTTGAGCGGCGCGAGGGTGTTCTCGAAGATAGACTTGCGATCGGGGTACCATCAGCTGAGAGTGAAGGGGGATGACATCCCGAAGACTGCTTTTTGTACCCGCTATGGCCAGTATGAGTTTACCGTCATGCCGTTTGGGTTGACTAACGCCCCGACGGTATTCATGAACTTGATGAATAAGATATTCCATCCATACCTTGACAAGTTCGTGGTGGTCTTTATTGATGACATTCTCATCTATTCGAAGTCGCTTGAGGAGCACGAGGAGCATCTGCGGGTTGTGCTGGAGACTCTGAGGAGGGAGCAACTGTATGGGAAGCTGTCGAAGTGCGAATTCTTCTTAGATCGAGTGGAGTTCCTGGGCTATGTTGTATCCGGTGATGGAATTTCAGTGGATCAGAGGAAGATTGTGGCGGTGGAGTCTTGGTCGACACCCAGTTCAGTTGCCGAGATTCGGAGCTTTCTGGGTTTGGCAGGCTACTATAGGAAGTTCGTATAGGACTTCTCTCGAATAGCAGAGCCGATGACTAAACTCACCAGGAAGGACGTGGAGTTCGTCTGGACTGATGAGTGTCAGTCTGCTTTCGAGGAGCTGAAGAAGAGGTTGACGTCGGCTCCTATTTTGACGTTGCCATCTGGGTCCGGAGGATTCACGATCTACAGTGATGCTTCGGGGAAGGGTCTGGGTTACGTTCTTCAGCAGTATGGAAAGGTAATTGCTTATGCATCTAGGCAGTTACGGCCACATGAGAAGAACTACCCGACTCATGATTTGGAGTTGGCAGCAGTCATATTTGCCTTGAAGCTGTGGAAACACTATTTGTACGGAGAGCATGTGGAGATCTTCACGGACCACAAGAGCTTGAAGTACATGTTTACCCAGAAGCAGCTGAATATGAGGCAGAGGCGATGGTTAGAGCTGATGAAGGATTTTGATATATTCTTACAGTACCATCCGGGAAAGGCCAACGTGGTTGCGGATGCTTTGAGCAGGTATTCCGTGGCCATGTGTTTGACGATGGATCGTCACCTTCTGGAAGATCTGGAGAGCTTGGGCATAGAGGTGATAGTTCCTGGGTTTGAGGAGCAGATGTGGGGTCTTCAGGTGCAGTCAGAGCTGATGGACAGAGTTAGAGCAGCTCAGTTTGAGGATGAGGCTCTGAGGGTCATCAGGGAGCAGGTCCGGGCAGGACTGTTGGATGAGTTCTCTATAGCGGAAGATGGGTCGTTGAGGCATGGTACCAGATTGTACGTGCCGAGCGGAGGACTTCGGGAGAAGATTCTTCAGGAGGTGCATCGTTCTCAGTACTCTATGCATCCTGGGGCCAATAAGATGTATAGAGACTTGAGACAGCATATTTGGTGGTATGGCATGAAACGCGAGGTGTCTCAGTTCGTTTCTAGATGCTTGGTGTGCCAGCAGGTGAAAGCCGGGAGGCAGAGACCCGGTGGATTGCTCCAGCCACTACCTATTCCTGAGTGGAAGTGGGAGCATATCACTATGGACTTTGTGTCTGGACTTCCGCGCTCTCCAGGAGGGAAGGATGCGATTTGGGTCATTGTTGATCGATTGACCAAATCGGCCCACTTTTTGCCTTTCAAGGTGGGTTTGTCTACGGAGAGGCCGGCCAAGATGTACGTGCGGCAGATAGTCCGATTGTACGGGGTTCCAGTGAGCATAGTCTCGGATCGGGACAGCCGATTCACTTCCCACTTCTGGAGGAGTTTGCAGCTTAGCTTGGGCATATCACTCAAGTTCAGTACCGTATACCACCCCCAGACAGACGGGCAGTCGGAGAGGACGATTTAGACCCTCGAGGATATGCTTCGTACCTGTGTCTTGGACTTCGGGGGATCTTGGAAGGACCACCTTCACTTGGTAGAGTTTGCTTACAACAACAGCTACCAAGCCAGTATAGAGATGTCACCTTTTGAGGCTCTATACGGACGGAGGTGCCGTACTCCATTGTCTTGGGATGATGTCGGCGGAAGGGTTTTGCTTGGCCCTGAGATGGTAGTAGATGCTGCAGAGAAGGTCAGGGTTATCAGAGATAGACTTCGGATGGCGCAGGACAGGCAACGGCATTGGGCCGATAGCCACCGGAGGCCGTTGGAGTTTGAGGTATAGTTTAGATTTTTCTAGTATTTGAGTCTGATTGTGATTGTTTTAGATCAAGCTTTAAGTCTTGTCTTTTTGTTCTAGGTTGGTGATCTTGTGTTTCTGCGGATTTCTCCGACGCGTGGCACGATTCGTTTTGGTGGTGGCGGTGTCACGACCCGCTACCCAAATTGTTGGGCCAGGCCGAGTCATGCCCAGCCTACGTTTGATATAAAATATAGTAAGCTGTTCTAAAGACAACATGATAAGACTAAATGTGCTAACAGTTCTATAAGTGAATAAAAGTCATACATGCTCCAAACACAAAAGTCGTCTCATATAGTAAAATGTCAAAAGTACAAGTGATCTGAAATGTAAAACTGGATACATGTCCAGTTACAAAATATGTAGCCTAAATACATGACTACTCTCAAAAGTCTAAAGTAAAAGGCAACTAGGCGAGGTTCCCTGCAGGAACATCCTCGTAAAGCAGAGCCGGGTCCTCGGCAGTAACTCCATAATATGTGTCGCAGAGTAACTCCTCCTCAGTAAGGACACCTACAACGTTATCCTGTCAGGACGGGAGCAAGTACTGAATCTAGCAAACTAGCATATGAAACATGGAAATGAACATAGAGGAATAACTGTAAACATGGCATCACATAATCTATCATGGCAAGGATACATATGTCATAGAGACAGATGTATATGTAATGTTTAAAACTATAGCAGGTACGTGATCGGTCAATGGATGTACAATGTGCTGGGGGCACATAATGAAATGTACTTCCGTACAAGTAAAACGGCGATAGATGTACATACGCACAAATCCGCTTTGAGATAAAGCCTACGACAAGGTATACTTATAAAATGTCAACCTTGCTCGGTACATACGTACGGAGAAGGGGGCATGATCACGTACTCAACTATCAGTTTCCCCATAATCCATATTCTAATCATGTGAGAGATACATAAAAACTGTCTAAGCATGGTAGTAATAGAAAGAACAACATGTGATATTTTAACTTGCTACCCCAAGGATCAGCATTTAACATGGTTGGATTAGCAGTTCATTTATGTAACAGTATGTAAAGTTTGTAGAAAGTACTTGCCTCTAGCAAAGCAAAGCAAAACAAGCTGCGATAAAAGTGCTATGGATGTCCGGTAACTCGTCATTATAGAAATAAATGCAATAACTTAGTTTTTACACTAAGCTAAAACGCTAAGACACTAATTGGTGAAACACGACTTGTGACAGGGCACCTAGCCAAAATGATGATTTTAGCATAGAAGACCAATGTGGGGTGACACTCTACTTTAACTAACTTTCTAGGGTCTTTACACTAGTGAGGGGTGGGGTTCAACACAGCTAAAACTCAAAATAACACAAAAAGCTACAAGTCGTAATTAATCAATAAATAAATCAAATGACCATTGTGTTCTAACAATTTTTGAGATAGACAAAAAGCTCATTTTTACATAAAATAAAGTACCAAAATGATCCTTGTTAATTATAGAAATTTATTATAATTTTTCTGGAATTTATTAACCAGTACAAGTATTTTATAAAAATCAGTTTTCCTAAGTACACAGAAAATGAGTTTTAGTTCCATATGCCAAATTAGTAGCAAAACAGTAAATTAATTACTATAAAAATTATACTAAATTAGCTAAATTAACATAGTATCTAAATATTATTTTTCCAGAATTTTAACAGTACTTTAAGTATTTTCAGAAAATCAAAAATAGCATTGCACACAATTAAATAATTAATTAATTATCTGCGTTTTTTGTCCATGTACATAATTTGAACCAAAGTTCAAATACATGACCCAAGGCCATGAATCAAGTCTAATACGACTTGTACAGGTCTTGAATGTGTGAAAACACATTTGGGCCCAAAAACCCATGTTAGGCTTGGACACCAAATGGTTGTAGTAATTTAAATATACAAAAATACAAATTGGTAAAAAAAAGTGCAAATTAAATATTAATATTTTAATAAGGTAGAATTACACATAAAGAATATATACATACATATGTTAAAAGTACATATTTATAAATATAAGGAAATACTTAATTATAAAGTATATATATATACAAATATTGTATACATATATACAATAGTACATATATAATAATATATATACATATGAAAATATATATATATATACATATATGTATATAAATACAAATATATATATATAAATTTACTAAGTATAAAAATATATATACATATGTAAAATACTGCCAAAAATACAGTATATATATATATATATATATATATATATATATATATATATATATATATATATATATATATATATATACATATAAATATAAATATATATATATATATATATATATATATATATATATATATATATATATATATATATATATATATATATATATATAGAAAACAGGAAAGAAAAGAAAAAGAAAAAGAAAAAGAAAAAGAAAAAGAAACAGCAGTAAGGGGGGCTCGAACCCGGGCCAGCGCTGGGGGGGGGGGGGGGTGAGTTTAGGCTAGGTCGGGCTGGCCAGGGGGTCAGCCCGAGGGTTGTGTTAGGGTTAGGGTTTTTGTTAGTTTTAATTAGGTCTGGTTTAATTAACACATAAAAAAAATAATAAATTCGATCCTGTGTCCGGACAGTTAGGGACACAGGATTCCTACGTGTCCGGGTCGATTTCGACACGTACGACACGAGTTTCACGTGTCCAGTTCCACACTCGTGCTCGCCAGGACACGGCGAACAAAATATGTGGACACGAGCCTCACACGACACGATTTAATACTGCTACTCACGTGTCCGGTCGTCGAAGGGGGATTTCGAGGGTGCTGGCGGGCGGAGGAGCGGTCGGGACGGCGGCGCTCGGGTGGCGACGCGTTCGCCTTGGCCGGGCGCGTCGAATGGTGGTCGTTGAAGGCGACGACGTCGACTGGGGAGGCTGGACGAGGGAGTTCGTCGGAGCTAGGGCTACGAGTAGGGTTTTCGCCGGAGTTGGAGCTCTACGGTGGTCGGGGGTGGTCGTGGTTGTCGTTTAGGGTTAGGGCTCGGTCTGGGGAGTCGAAGGGGGGTTTAAATAAGGGGTTGGGGCGGTTCTAGGTCGGTCGGGGCAGCCGAAAATGGCGGGGGCAGGCCGACGTCGAGTCGTCGGTCAGCGGAGTGGGTGAGAGGAGAGAGAGTGGTCGTGAGGGGGGGGTGTTGGGTAGGTTAGCAATTAGGCCCCCCTAGTTTAAGAAATTACAATAAGACCCTTCCAGTGGCTAAATGCAAAATAAAATTTGCATTCCGCACTAAATAACAAATTATAAATTGCAAACTGCTATCGCAATAAATTAACAAATTACAAAACCATATTAAAACAATTCTAAAATTTACAAAATGATATTTAAGCAATCTAATTAATTGTAAATTGATATTTTTAGTATTTAAAACTCATTAAAATTCATTTAAAAATTCTAGAAAAATTCCTAAAAATCTAAATAAATATTTTAAGGCTAAAAATGACATTAAAAATTAATTAACACTTAATTAACTAAAATTTGAAAAACAGGGGCTTACAAGTCTTCCCTCCTTGAAAAATTTCGTCCTCGAAATTCACAAGGATTGAAGACCCTACAATATTCTAACATAGCAGGCAATGCAATAAATGACTAAGGCTATGATCGAAACTAACCTCTAAGGTATCAAGCGGGAATGGGTGATTCCCTCGCAGCGGTTGGATCGAACAAGTAAGGGTATCTCTCCCTCATGTCCGACTCCCTCTCCCAAGTAGATTCACCTGGGAAGTGACGGCTCCAAGCTACTCGCACTAGGGATATAACCTTGTTCCTCAGCCTCTTCTCTCTCCTGTCTAATATCTGTACTGGCTGCTCAGAAACTGTAAGGCTCGGTCCGACCTCCAACTCTGAATGATCTAGCACATGACTGGGGTCTGGAACATATCTCCTCAGCTGAGATACGTGAAAGACATCATGAACTCCTGCTAGGTTGGGTGGAAGTACAACCCTGTAAGCTACCTCTCCGATCCTGCCAAGTACCTCGAACGGCCCGATGTATCTGGAGCTCAGCTTCCCTCCTCGTCCGAACCGGATCGTCCCTCTAGTAGGTGATATCTTTACTAGCACCATATCACCGTCTACGAACTCCATCGGCCTGCGACTAGCATCAGCCCAGTGTTTCTGCCTATCCTGAGCTACTCTGAGCCTGTCTCTGATCATCCCGACTTTCTCTGCTGCATCTGTGATCATCTCTGGCCCAAGTATAACTCTGTCTCCAACGTCATCCCAAAAGAGCGGTGTGCGGCATCCTCGTCCATAAAGCGCCTCGAAAGGAGACATACCGATACTGGCTTGGTAGCTATTGTTGTATGAAAACTCTATCAAGTACAGATGGCTCTCCCATGATCCTCCGAAGTCCAGCACGCAGGTCCTCAGCATATCCTCCAGTATCTGTATCGTCCTCTCGGACTGCCCATCTGTCTGTGGGTGGTACGCCGTACTGAACTTGAGCCTACTGCCCAACTCCTCCTGCAAACTCCTCCAGTAGTGGGATGTGAATCTGCTATCTCTGTCCGACACGATGCTCACCGGCACTCCGTATAGGCGAACTATCTGCTGCATGTATAGCTCCGCCAACTTCTCGGTGGAAAGCCCCACCTTGAAGGGTATGAAGTGCGTATACTTCGTCAGCCTGTCCACGATGACCCAAATGGCATCCTTCCCTCCTTGGGAACGAGGAAGCCCTGAAACGAAGACCATCATAATATGTTTCCACTTCCACTCGGGAATGGGTAACGGCTGTAACAAACCAGCTGGCTTCTGGCGCTCCGCCTTGACCTGCTGGCAAACTAGGCATCTCGAGATGAAACGTGATACATCCCTCTTCATCCCGTGCCACCAAAGATGTTCCCGCAAGTCACGGTACATCTTGTTAGCACCAGGGTGAATAGAATATCTCGACTGGTACACCTCCTGCAAGACTGCCTCTACCAGCTCTCCCTTCGGCACGCACAATCGGCTGCCATGCCTCAAGGATCCATCCTCTGCTATCGTGAAGTCATCCAGCAATCCAGCTAATGCCTGGGCTCGAAGTCTGCGAAGGCTCTCATCTGTAGACTGTGCCTCCCTGATCTGCTCCATCAAACCTGACTGAATGTCAAGCGCCATCATCTGTATCACTGATCCTGGCCGAACTAGCTCGATACCGAGCTTCTCCAGATCCTCCCGCAAATGCCGATCAATCATCAGATACCATGCCATCGGATGCCTGCTCAGCGCATCCGCCACCATATTTGCCTTCCCAGGGTGATACTGTAAATCGATGTCGAAGTCTTTCATCAACTCTAACCATCGTCTTTGCCTCATGTTCAGCTCTTTCTGCGTGAACACATACTTCAAGCTTTTGTGGTCAGTAAAGATCTCCACACGCTCTCCGTATAAGTAATGTTTCCATAACTTGAGTGCAAAGATCACCGCAGCTAACTCTAGGTCATGGGTAGGATAATTCCGCTCATGAGTTCGCAATTGCCTAGATGCATAAGCAATCACTTTCTCATGCTATTGTAGGACACATCCTAGCCCTTTCCCAGAAGCATCACTGTAAATGGTGAAACCTCCAGAACCTGAAGGTAATGTCAGAACTGGAGCGGTCGTCAGCCTCCTCTTCAGCTCCTCAAACGCTGCCTGGCAGTCCTTTGACCAGATGTACTCTACGTCCTTCCGCGTCAGCTTCGTCATGGGTTCAGCTATCCTAGCAAAGTCCTGGATGAACTTTCTATAATAGCCTGCTAAACCCAGAAAGCTCCTGATCTCTGAAACTGACGTCGGAGCCTTCCATGTCTCAACTGCAGCAATCTTCCTGGGATCCACCGAGATTCCATCTCCAGTGACTACATGGCCGAGAAACTCCACTCGGTCTAAAAAGAACTCGTACTTCGGTAATTTAGCAAACAATCTCTCCTGCCTCAGAATCCCCAAAACTATCCGCAAGTGCTCTGCATGCTCCTCTGGCATCTTCGAGTATATCAGGATATCGTCGATAAATACTACGACGAACTTATCCAGATACTGGTGAAATATCTTATTCATCAAGTTCATAAAGACAGCTGGCGCATTTGTGAGACCAAATGGCATCACCAGAAACTCGTACTGCCCGTACTTCTGTTGAACGCCGTCTTCTGGATGTCTGCTGCCCTAACCTTCACCGGTGGTACCTGTCACGCCCCGCTCCCGTAGGAGCGATCGTCCTCGCTAAGGCGTGATGCCGCACGGGCCTAGGTTGCGCCCGTGCAAGGCCAAGTCCAGAAACGGCCGATTTGAGTTATAGGCCACAGAGTCGCACAGAGTGTCCCCATTTGCAGCGGAATATAAATGAACACAATTGAGGCGAAACCAAATTCTTTATTGATATTCAACAAGTTTACAAGCGGCGCTAGGCCGATATTACAAGTCGCTCAAGCTCTCTCTCTCTCTCTGAAACATAAAAGGCGTGCCAAGTGGCTTACAAGATGGAATGATTCATGGCGATGTTCCGATACATTATGTCCCGTATATGGTGCTCCAGCTCCTTGCAACGCTCCAAGGCCCAGAGATAGCTCCGCGCCTTAGCACGTTCGATTGAAGCTCCGCACCCGCCGGCGTCTCCTGCATCCTGCAAGTAGACTGTGGGGTTATCAGTACATTGTTATGCACTGGTGGGGAGGCTAGCTCGCCCATAATCACTATCATTACCGAACACGTTCCATTTACTTGTGTGCATCTCTATCATTCATTGTCTTTCTAATCTTGCCTTAGGGTCATTTACATGGCATGTGATATAACCTATCCCGTGTTACCGATTTCAAGTGTCGCATGGAAATACATGCACAACTTACCCATACTTACCGTCCGGCCTTCCCTGTTCAGAGCAAACCAAGTTAGACAACAGTTCATGTGTAATAACATAACGTAGATGCATTCTTTAACTCATTTGTACTCATTATCATTTTGGAGTGGCACATTTCAAGTCATTCAGTAGGCACTTGTTCATTGAACTTTTAACTTAGACTACTCTGATTTCAATGCAAGGACTTGCACGTGGATTGCCACCAGCAAAGTCCACTTAATCTATATGCATCGGTCGCTGGCACCACAAGCCATCCTGGACTTTCTCCTTGGCATTTTCGCACCTATCATGGCGTGCGGCTGGTACACCCTGATAGTCTCTTGAAAAATACCCCGCACTTACGTCTCCTGGGGCCAAGCCTCCCCCAGTTAAGCCCGTAAGCCCCTTTTGGATCCGCCTAGGCCGGCATATCCCCCCTTTGATCATGCCGCGGAATCCCCTTTCACGGTCACAGCATACGCCACCCCTCGCTCGTGCCGTTGTCCACGACCATTTCGTATTTTATTATCATTTTAACTTAATGGCTGTCTTTGAGCCTTAGGCTAACCCTTAGCCTTCTTACGTTATCGACCAGGTTGGCGTCCGTGCAGCGCGGGTAGCGAGCCCCGATGCACGTGCCCGTCACACCTGTCGCTAATCCTTCTTTCTTTTCTTATCTTTTCAAGTTTCCTTTCCTTTTCTATCTTTCTTTCACTTGTTCATTAGTTCATCGATTCATTCACGTATTCATTCGTTGATTCACTTATTCGTTTGCTCTTTCATTTATACATTACACGACTCCTCGTATGGGAGTCGCCTTGGCGACCCATCGGTCCCATAGCCTTTCAATGTTGCTATAATCTACACGGTGCGACTATATTGATAGTCTTTCCGTTTCATTGTTGTAACCCATTCATTGTTTGATTGTTTGGACGTATAGGGAGCATCAACGTAGGCTTGTGCCGTAGCAGGAGCATGGAGCGCGGGCGAGAGTTCTCGTATTTTCCATGTTACTTTCCATATTCTATACAAGCATACAAGTTGGGATTATTCCCTTAGCTAGGTGCGTTGGGTCATTTATTAGCATGCAAGATGTTATCGCCTAGCGATTCTCGTGTTTGTGTCCGCATTATTATGTGCATAGGCTAAGCAAAGACGGGTTCATCGGAGCCACCCACCTTAGCGATGTTCGCATCGGCCGAGCGATATTCCGAGCGCGCCTTTGAAAGTCGAAGTCTGGATTCATCCTGTCGGGTCAATGTAAGCCTTGCATCGATTCGCATCGATACTTCATCGGGACGAAGCAACTCTTCGGGTCGACGGCTCGTTTGAGTCGTTGCACTTGCCGTTTGGAATCGGCGTTCCGCTAGGGCGGAGCGGGTCACTACATAATACACCACTCAAAACAAGTCTCGTCCTCGAGACTTCCTGAGTGCAGGTCATCCTACCATTCCTTAACTCGGACCGTGTACATACCTTAGACAATTTCCCATGCATCGTCGTTCGATGGCATCAAACGACACTCGGTTTCTTTCTAAGTTCCGTGTCGTATACGTTTTGGTCGATTTTTATTGAATAGCTTCTCGTTCATTTTAGACTAGATGTTATCTTTCCAATTCAAGCGTTTCTTCGTATTGGTTTCTATTTCTTCGTGTCATGGGACTGGAGTGGTTGCACAAGGCACGCTAGATTTTGCCAAATGCGTGGGTCGTAATTGAGGCAACTCACTTTCGTTTACCTCAATTATCGGGATCACTCGATTCGCTTCTCAAGCATTTTCGTCTATGAAATCATTATGACTTCTTCTTAGCGGAGTCGACCAAGTCTACGAAATTTCCGTCCGATTCAAGACCAAGAACGACACCATCGTCGAGCATAACTTCCTATCGATGGTTCAATTCATTGCACCAACTTTTAACTAGCACGATTTTACGTTCACGACACTCATTCACTCCCCAAGTCGTGCTAGAACTCAGCGTATCACTTGGTTGGATCGTGCACGCATTTCAGGCGTCCCTAAAATACATGCATTCAGCCAAGCCGCAGGATAGTGAGTTTGTCATTCTCACTCGAGTCGTATCGTGCACATACTCAAGCGTTCCTGAGATATATGCATATCAGCCGAGTCTCGTGAGCAGGGTTTCCTACTCTTGATCCACTCTTTCAATCCATGTCAATCCTCAAGCTCAATCCTTTGTTTGCAACTCTTGCAACAGGGGCGTCTCGCCTATCCGCTAGGCCAATTC
This sequence comes from Iris pallida, assembly GCA_029216955.1. Classification (NCBI taxonomy): domain Eukaryota; kingdom Viridiplantae; phylum Streptophyta; class Magnoliopsida; order Asparagales; family Iridaceae; genus Iris; species Iris pallida. The sequence goes on along the minus strand of JANAVB010020600.1, from coordinate 124,456 downwards.
TCAAGGCTAAGTCAATGTCAGGATTGGAATCATAGTTCCCCAACAATAATGCCAACACTGACCCCAATCCTAGGGTCAAACCAAAGTCGGTGGTGCGGGATTTTTCTACCCAAGCTCGTGTCACTCAGATTTCCTAAACATCGAGCACGATCACTTAGTTCGCATAGATGCATTCGTTTCGCAACATCTCAAATCTGTTCAATCACCAATTCTAAACCAATTCATGTATTCGATCACGAGGTCATCCAGCTCGACAATACGTTCTGCCCCAATCTCACGCGAGTCCGATTATCCACGGCGGTTCATGAATCACCATGCAACGCTCCCGCAGAATAATCATTCTCATCGGGACGTAACTCTTGTTTGAGTTTAGACTAACTCATTCTCGATACGCAGATTGGACCTACTCAATCCTCAAGTTCAACTCTTCAAACACACAATTCATCCTCAAGTCTCCTTCATGTCAAACCACAAGTCGAAGCATACGAGTTGCCACGCCAGGCGAGTACCGATCACTCCCGCTGTATGAATCACCATACCAGCGCTCACGCGGAGTGATAGTCCTAGTCGGCGCGACGCATGTGCGAGGCTGGGGTTGCGCTCGCATAAGGCAAGAACGTCTACGTTGTGGTTGACAACGAAGTAAATCCAAGCACTCCGTTTTCATCCAAGCCAAGTCTATATTTGATAGTCCGACCGTCATTCATCCTCGAGCCAAGTTTATCTTTTCCTCGACACATCCTTAACGACCCAAGTATAGCATCCAACGGAACAATAACATTTGCATGATCGTCATTCGTCGAGTCGGAGTGCCCCCGAGTTATCGCATATCGATCTTCGATACGCCTCAATACCATCGACGATATGCGTAACCTGACGATCTTCCTTTGCAACCGATTTTCGAGTCATGCATTGATGCTATTGTCCGAGTTGGATATTTCACAATTTCCTCGATATTCAAGATCAAGTTCGACCGCTATCTCTCCAGCTAGGGTCAAAATCGTTGTTCAAACTCAAGTCGCGATTCATTTGAATCAATTCGAGATCGTACGCGCAATCCTCTAAGTTTCCTCGATCAAGACCATTCATTTACCTCTGTCGTTCCGAGTCGTTTTCTAACTCACGTTGTCTAACGACAAGTTGTCCGAGCGACATCTCGCTCGGGACAATCGAAGTCACAACCAACTAAGTGTGACGCGTTCTAAGGCTTTGCGCGACCGCATCGCCTCGCCGACATACTCGTAATCCTCGATTTTGCTCGAACTATTTCCAAGACGTCCATACACCACTCGGATTCGAGCCATCTGATCTAGTCCTCAATCACATTCTTTTTCTTCTCCGAACCTATCACATACACCACTCGGGTTCAAGCCATACGGTCTAATCCTCAATCACGTTTGCGCCACGCGCTAAGACGTCTTATCGATTCGTTCAACGAATCGCTAGCGTAGTCGTTCGCGCCGTTGCGACGCATTAAGTCGTTCGTAATAATCCTCAAGGTCCAAATCGATCCTTCGAGTGCGCCTAAGCGTTAACTCGATAACGTTCCTATCGATACACACTCAAAGTGTATCTCCGTTCTCGATCGAGCGATACGTTGATATCGCTCGCAACCCGATGGCACCCAAGAGTCGAGGTGCGCGACACGCGGACTAAGTTGTACCGCTTAACCATCCCGATCGGACCACATTCAAGTTTGCACGCTCACTTATTCTCGTTCGCAACTCGTTTGCACCAAAGGGTCTAGGTGCGCGATACTCCGCACAACTTAGCCAAAAGGCTGCGTGCAAAACCATCCTGTTCGAATAATACTCCGGTCTCGTGTACCCGTTTGCTATCGTCAACGTAAGCCTATTCAAGCATGCCTTGCGTTTGCTAACTCTTAGCATTTAGTTTTCGTCCGACTCGAGTCCGTCGTGGTTCGGCACAAAGGCCATCACCTATCAAGTCCGTCGTAGTGGCACAAAGGCCATCGCCTATCGGTTCCGTGCAACCGAGTACTCGTACGAGCTTTCGCAATATTAGACTTATTGTATGGAACATCCCAATGCACAACGAGAGAGAGCATACACTTCTTTTGTTTCCAACGCGAGCTTTCAAAACTGAGAGAATCGAAATGATGTCCAAGGACGTAAAGCCGTGCTCTGATACCAATCTGTCACGCCCCGCTCCCGTAGGAGCGATCGTCCTCGCTAAGGCGTGATGCCGCACGGGCCTAGGTTGCGCCCGTGCAAGGCCAAGTCCAGAAACGGCCGATTTGAGTTCTAGGCCACAGAGTCGCACAGAGTGTCCCCATTTGCAGCGGAATATAAATGAACACAATTGAGGCGAAACCAAATTCTTTATTGATATTCAACAAGTTTACAAGCGGCGCTAGGCCGATATTACAAGTCGCTCAAGCTCTCTCTCTCTCTCTGAAACATAAAAGGCGTGCCAAGTGGCTTACAAGATGGAATGATTCATGGCGATGTTCCGATACATTATGTCCCGTATATGGTGCTCCAGCTCCTTGCAACGCTCCAAGGCCCAGAGATAGCTCCGCGCCTTAGCACGTTCGATTGAAGCTCCGCACCCGCCGGCGTCTCCTGCATCCTGCAAGTAGACTGTGGGGTTATCAGTACATTGTTATGCACTGGTGGGGAGGCTAGCTCGCCCATAATCACTATCATTACCGAACACGTTCCATTTACTTGTGTGCATCTCTATCATTCATTGTCTTTCTAATCTTGCCTTAGGGTCATTTACATGGCATGTGATATAACCTATCCCGTGTTACCGATTTCAAGTGTCGCATGGAAATACATGCATAACTTACCCATACTTACCGTCCGGCCTTCCCTGTTCAGAGCAAACCAAGTTAGACAACAGTTCATGTGTAATAACATAACGTAGACGCATTCTTTAACTCATTTGTACTCATTATCATTTTGGAGTGGCACATTTCAAGTCATTCAGTAGGCACTTGTTCATTGAACTTTTAACTTAGACTACTCTGATTTCAATGCAAGGACTTGCACGTGGATTGCCACCAGCAAAGTCCACTTAATCTATATGCATCGGTCGCTGGCACCACAAGCCATCCTGGACTTTCTCCTTGGCATTTTCGCACCTATCATGGCGTGCGGCTGGTACACCCTGATAGTCTCTTGAAAAATACCCCGCACTTACGTCTCCTGGGGCCAAGCCTCCCCCAGTTAAGCCCGTAAGCCCCTTTTGGATCCGCCTAGGCCGGCATATCCCCCCTTTGATCATGCCGCGGAATCCCCTTTCACGGTCACAGCATACGCCACCCCTCGCTCGTGCCGTTGTCCACGACCATTTCGTATTTTATTATCATTTTAACTTAATGGCTGTCTTTGAGCCTTAGGCTAACCCTTAGCCTTCTTACGTTATCGACCAGGTTGGCGTCCGTGCAGCGCGGGTAGCGAGCCCCGATGCACGTGCCCGTCACACCTGTCGCTAATCCTTCTTTCTTTTCTTATCTTTTCAAGTTTCCTTTCCTTTTCTATCTTTCTTTCACTTGTTCATTAGTTCATCGATTCATTCACGTATTCATTCGTTGATTCACTTATTCGTTTGCTCTTTCATTTATACATTACACGACTCCTCGTGTGGGAGTCGCCTTGGCGACCCATCGGTCCCATAGCCTTTCAATGTTGCTATAATCTACACGGTGCGACTATATTGATAGTCTTTCCGTTTCATTGTTGTAACCCATTCATTGTTTGATTGTTTGGACGTATAGGGAGCATCAACGTAGGCTTGTGCCGTAGCACGAGCATGGAGCGCGGGCGAGAGTTCTCGTATTTTCCATGTTACTTTCCATATTCTATACAAGCATACAAGTTGGGATTATTCCCTTAGCTAGGTGCGTTGGGTCATTTATTAGCATGCAAGATGTTATCGCCTAGCGATTCTCGTGTTTGTGTCCGCATTATTATGTGCATAGGCTAAGCAAAGACGGGTTCATCGGAGCCACCCACCTTAGCGATGTTCGCATCGGCCGAGCGATATTCCGAGCGCGCCTTTGAAAGTCGAAGTCTGGATTCATCCTGTCGGGTCAATGTAAGCCTTGCATCGATTCGCATCGATACTTCATCGGGACGAAGCAACTCTTCGGGTCGACGGCTCGTTTGAGTCGTTGCACTTGCCGTTTGGAATCGGCGTTCCGCTAGGGCGGAGCGGGTCACTACAGTACCCGGATCTCAAGTCTATCCTGGAAAACACCTTCGTCCCGCTCAACTGGTCGAACAAATCATCTATCCTGGGCAGAGGATATTTGTTCTTGATGGTAATGGTATTCAAGGCCCGATAGTCAATACACAACCGAACTGTACCATTCTTCTTAGGCACAAAAAGCACTGGCGCTCCCATGGAGAAGCACTGGATCGAATGAAACCCTTTTTCAATAGGTCATCAATCTGCTCTTTCATCTCTACTGCCTCCTTGGGATTCACTCTATAGCAAGCCCGGGATACTGGTGTTGAACCCGGCACTAAATCTATAGTGAACTCCACATCTCTGTCAGGCAAAAGCCCTGGAAGATCCTCTGGGAATATATCCATAAACTCCCTAATGATAGGGTGTGGCGGTGCTACGTCCCCAACTGTCGCACAACAGTTCGGCTCTAGGCTGATCTCTGGCCCTGTCCTCCTGATACTGAATGGTGCTGTACCTGGGGGACTGAACAAAATACTACCCTCATGACAGTCTATAGATGCATGGGCATAGCTAAGCCAGTCCATCCCCAATATGATATCATAACCGGGGAGTGGCATCACAATTAATCATCCCCTGAACTCTCTTCCGACTATAAAAATAGAACATCTACAGATAGATCTAATAGGCACTGGTCCTCCTTCCGTCATCACTCTACTAATCTCCGCAGTAGGTATAGCTACTAGATGGTGTTTATACATAAACTCTAATGATAGGAAGCTATGAGATGCACCAGAATCAAACAAACATACAGCTAGAAAAGTATGCAAATAAACATGACCTGTGATGACATCAGCTAAGTAATCTGGCTCTGAAACCTGCTCCGGCTCTGGCTCAAGGGCTAGGCTATAAACCTTCCCCTGAGGTCCCTTCTGCTGCTGCAGATGCTGCCCAAACCTCTGCTGCTGAGTCGGAAGCGGTCGTCTAGTCTTCGCTACTGGGCACTCTCGAAGCTGATGGGTGGCAGACCCACAAGCCAAACACTGCTTCAACCTCTTCCTGTAGACGGTGTAATCATGCCCTGGCCTTCCGCAGAAAGAACATATAGCTCCCCTCTGCTGTTGCTGCTGCTGATGATGTCGGGGTCCCGGGGCTCTAACTGGCGGGGTCTGATGATGTGGTGTAGGAGGACGGTAAGTCTGCTGGGGTGGCGTCGGTGCTCTCTGCTGGAAAGCCTGACGCTTGGACGGTCCCTCATGATATACAGAAGCCGACCTCTTGCTAGACAGAAGACGCTCATCGATGCTCCGGGCCAACTCTAGGCTCTGGTAGTAGTCAGTCGTACCGTTCGCCACTATAAGAATGCCGATGTCTGGAACTAGACCATGGCAAAACCTACTGGTCATCTCCTCTGGATCTGCAACCAGACTAGGAGCGAAACGGCTCAGGCGACTAAACTCTGTCGCATACTCATCAACAGAACGGTTCCCCTGCTGGATGTTCTGGAATCGTAGCCCCATGGCTACTCTAGCAATGGTCGAAAAGAATTTCTTCTTGAACTGGGTCTTGAACTGATCCCAAGTGGCTCTCCTTCTCGCAAATAACGGCTTATTTCGGAACCAAACACCTGCCAAGTCTATCAGCAGAAATCCCGCTGCCTCGACCTGGAGGTCATCCGACATCCTGACTCCGAGAAGCTTCCTCTCTACCGAGTCTAGCCAGTCATCTGCTACTACTATGCCCTCAGTCCCTGAGAACTCCTTGGGATTCAGACCCATGAAGTCCTTGATCGTCCACGCTCTCTGCCGTGGCTCTACAGGTGGTGGGACCACGGGACGTTCCTCAGAACGCTCCATGCTCTGGCGGAGTAGGGCAGTCTGCTCCTGATGGGTTGTTAGGAACCCCTGGATCATAGTGAGCAGCTGGTTCCCGTCGAGTGTGACGGAAGCCTGGGTAGGTATGATGATAGGGGGTGGTGGAAGTATCGGGGCCTGCTGGGACTGGGATATGGAAGGTGGTGGAGGCATCTGGGTCTGTGGATCTGTGGAGTGGGAGAGTATGGTAGGTGGAGGTGGGGGTGTATCAGTCAACTGGTCAGCTGACTGGATAGGGAGTGCACCATTCTCAGGTGTAACATACTGGGACGAACGAGTAAGCACCATCTAATAAAAAAGTAAAAAGGACTTATAAGGACTTGTTAAAGTAAGCAATTATAGGCAAAAAAATCTAATTATAATAGCAAGCATGTGATATATTTCCTATGTTGCAATCCTAGCATTCCTCTAAGTGTTCTAAGCGTCATTCCTAATGTTGTCTAATTACCTTAAGTTCCTAATTGCAGGCATGCTTGGTACAATAACATAACCAAACAATTTAGTCAGGACCTGCATGGGCCACCACTAAAAACATGTCACGATCCGCTACCCAAATTGTTGGGCCAGGCTGAGTCATGCCCAGCCTACGTTTGATATAAAACGTAGTAAGCTGTTCTAAAGATAACAGGATAAGACTAAATGTGCTAACAGTTCTATAAGTGAATAAAAGTCATAAATGCTCCAAACATAAAAGTCGTCTCATATAGTAAAATATCAAAAGTACAAGTGATCTGAAATGTAAAACTGGATACATGTCCAGTTATAAAATATGTAGCCTAAATACATGACTACTCTCAAAAGTCTAAAGTAAAAGGCAACTAGGCGAGGTTCCCTGCAGGAACATCCTCGTAAAGCAGAGTCGGGTCCTCGGCAGTAACTCCATAATATGTGTCGCAGAGTAACTCCTCCTCAGTAAGGACACCTACAACGTTATCCTGTCAGGACGGGAGCAAGTACTGAATCTAGCAAACTAGCATATGAAACATGGAAATGAACATAGAGGAATAACTGTAAACATGACATCACATAATCTATGATGGCAAGGATACATATGTCATAGAGACAGATGTATATGTAATGTTTAAAACTGTAGCAGGTACGTGATCGGTCAATGGATGTACAATGTGCTGGGGGCACATAATAAAATGTACTTCCGTACAAGTGAAACAGCGACAGATGTACATACGCATAAATCCGCTTTGAGATAAAGCCTACGACAAGGTATACATATAAAATGTCAACCTTGCTCGGTACATACGTACGGAGAAGGGGACATGATCACGTACTCAACTATCAGTTTCCCCATAACCCATATTCTAATCATGTGAGAGATACATAAAAACTGTCTAAGCATGGTAGTAATGGAAAGTACAACATGTGATATTTTAACTTGCTACCCCAAGGATCAGCATTTAACATGGTTGGATTAGCAGTTCATTTATGTAACAGTATGTAAAGTTTGTAGAAAGTACTTGCCTCTAGCAAAGCAAAGCAAAACAAGCTGCGATAAAAGTGCTATGGATGTCCGGTAACTCGTCACTGTAGAAATAAATGCAATAACTTAGTTTTTACACTAAGCTAAAACGCTAAGACACTAATTGGTGAAACACGACTTGTGACTGGGCACCTAGCCAAAATGATGATTTTAGCATAGGAGACCAATATGGGGTGACACTCTACTTTAACTAACTTTCTACGGTCTTTACACTAGTGAGGGGTGGGGTTCAACACGGCTAAAACTCAAAATAACACAAAAAGCTACAAGTCGTAATTAATCAATAAATAAATCAAATGACCATTGTGTTCTAACAATTTTTGAGATAGACAAAAAGCTCATTTTTACATACAATAAAGTACTAAAATAATCCTTGTTAATTATAGAAATTTATTATAATTTTTTGGAATTTATTAACCAGTACAAGTATTTTATAAAAATCAGTTTTCCTAAGTACACAGAAAATGAGTTTTGGTTCCATATGCCAAATTAGTGGCAAAACAGTAAATTAAATACTATAAAAATTATACTAAATTAGCTAAATTAACATAGTATCTAAATACTATTTTTCCAAAATTTTAACAGTACTTTAAATATTTTTAGAAAATCAAAACAGCATTGCACACAATTAAATAATTAATTAATTATCTACGTATTTTGTCCATGTACATAATTTGAACCAAAGTTAAAATACAGGACCCAAGGCCATGAATCAAGTCTAATATGACTTGTACAGGTCTTGAATGTGTGAAAATATATTTGGGCCCAAAAACCCATGCTAGGCTTGGACACCAAATGGTTGCAGTAATTTAAATATACAAAAATACAAATTGGTAAAAAAAAGTGCAAATTAAATATTAATATTTTAATAAGGTAGAATTACACATAAAGAATATATACATACATATGTTAAAAGTACATATTTATATATATAAGAAAATACTTAATTATAAAGTATATATATATATACAAATATTGTATACATATATACAATAGTACATATATAATAATATATATACATATGAAAATATATACATATATACATATATGTATATAAATACAAATATATATATATAAAAATTTACTAAGTATAAAAATATATATACATATGTAAAATACTGCCAAAAATACAGTATATACATATATATATATATATATACTAATATATATATATATATATATATATATATATATATATATATATATATATATATATATATATATATATATATATATATATATATATATATATATATAGAAAACAGGAAAGAAAAGAAAAAGAAAAAGAAAAAAAAAAGAAACAGCAGTAAGGGGGGCTCGAACCCGGGCCAGCGCTGGGGGTGAGTTTAGGCTAGGTCGGGCTGGCCAGGGGGTCAGCCCGAGGGTTGTGTTAGGGTTAGGGTTTTGTTAGTTTTAATTAGGTCTGGTTTAATTAACACATAAAAAAATAATATATTCGATCCTGTGTCCGGACAGTTAGGAACACAGGATTCCTACGTGTCCGGGTCGATTTCGACACGTACGACACGAGTTTCACGTGTCCAGTTCCACACTCGTGCTCGCCAGGACACGGCGAACAAAATATGTGGACACGAGCCTCACACGACACGATTTAATACTGCTACTCACGTGTCCGATCGTCGAAGGAAGATTTTGAGGGTGCTGGTGGGCGAAGGAGCGGTCGGGACGGCGGCGCTCGGGTGGCGACGCGTTCGCCTTGGCCGGGCGCATCGAATGGTGGTCGTCGAAGGCGACGACGTCGACTGGGGAGGCTGGACGAGGGAGTTCGTCGGAGCTAGGGCTATGGCTAGGGTTTTCGCCGGAGTTGGAGCTCTACGGTGGTCGGGGGTGGTCGTGGTTGTCGTTTAGGGTTAGGGCTCGGTCTGGGAAGTCGAAGGGGGGGTTTAAATAAGGGGTTGGGGCGGTTCT